>OZ010714.1:25170065-25575288 GCA_963932345.1 Ophion ventricosus | reverse complement strand
GAAGAGAGAGACAGAGAAGAGAGAGAGAGAGAGAGAGATAGTCAGACAGACAGAGAGAGGAATTATATGCCTGTTATGTTAGATCGATTATATTTAATCGATTGTGGCATCTATTATACCATAAACTATGTAGTCAAGCTACTTATGCTGGTTTGCCCCTGTAATGGCGAAGTCTGGTGGTAGTGGGGAAATCCATCCTAGGGAATCTACAACTATAAGCCTTAATGACCCTTACTTGGTCTCCGTACTTAGACCATAGTTTTAGTCAAGCTACGTACCCTGTCATTCCCTAATAAACGGCTGGTCTAGCTCTTTTATGGAAATCTCTACTAGGGAATCGGCAAATAAGCCTTTGGACGCCCCGAATTGTATTGGGGTTGCTCTGTCAATTTTCCGCAAGAGTACTGGAGTTCTCCTACCTCGGCGTCAGCCGCCTCCATTAGGATATATTTGATTGTGACCGATTCTTGGTAAAACCATTATTAATAGTGCCCATTTAAAGTGCAGAGTACTCAAGTATATTGTGTTTATTTCCAGTATAAATTGCAGCCCCCCAGAAGATATTCGCTCAAATACCAGTAGTCGGCAGGAAGTGTGGGGCGGGGAGGTTGACCGTTGGGCTTACAATGTTAAATCCTAGACTCAGTACTTAAACTCAGTCAGGCAACATAAAAAGTATATTTTCCACGATTTTATAAAAACTCAGAAAAAATGATAAAGAACATCTTTCTTGTGGCAATAAACCGATACAATAACATGGTCGAACAGAAAATTATAAAATACCTGTCAGGGCCGAAACGACTTCGCGCTACGAAAAAAGTAAGACGTAACGCAGATCCATGTACATCTGTCTCGCCGTTGCGAATGAATGTTTTTTCTCGGTTTTTTTAAAGATTAGAGACTTGAAATTCTGTGTAACGATGGATCGAACACCAGAGCTTTCATTGAACACATTCCTGTTAGTATAAAAGCATATTCACACTATTTTCACGAATACAACATTGAAAAAGGCTGATTAGTGGGGCAAGGCTGGGGATTGGTTGCTTTACTCTATGTGACCTCAGTTGGAACGAGCGCACTATGAGTCGTCTATTTGTTTTTTTTCGTACTTCCGGTTTTCTATCGCTTCGGCCAGTAGTATAACAAGCCACTGGCTGGCCACTTGTGTACTAGACACGACTCCTCGTACATGCGAGCCACTCTCGACCATTGTCCGTAGCTCATTAGGTATATCGTATCCCACAAGCTTTAGGGTGTTCATGCCGAGAAGCTGTCTCTTTCTCTCTCATTCAAGAGCTTGACGAGAGGAGATGAGTCTCGAGTCACGTACGCTCAGGTTTTTTTTCTACTTTAGGGGGATCAGACAAAAGTATAAAGGAAATAAGAATCTTGCACACCTACGAATGAAATTTAAAAAAAGAACTACCTAGTTCGCATTTGTATTGGAAATAAAAACGTGTTATTTTTTTCTTATTCTCATTCAATCAAATATGTTAAAATACAAACATTTTTTAACATTCAACGAATCACATTGTGGAGGGCTCTAAATTGCCATGTTCTTAAAATCATTTTCGAAAGGATCTCCTACGCTCTGCAAGAAACCAATATTTATTTTGTTCGTGTATTATTTGTAAAAATATTTGTTTAGATACGGGCCATTTTATCAAGGAAAATAATTACTTAGAAGTCTTGACCGGATATTCTTCGTTAATTATATACGTAAGCTATAAGTCATCAATACCAAGTATACAAAGCTAAAATAATAAGTACAGATTTTCTTTTTAAACGATGCCCTTCTTGAATACACGAACATATTTGAAAATATTGGGTACATCAATAATAAATATGAATTAGATGAGTTTCTTGATTTCCCTTTAAACAAAATTTGACGTTTCGTTAATACTTTTTGACACTAAAGGCCTCCGGAGAAAGTGTTTTATCAAGGGGCCATTTTTTTCGGTGGTTTAAGGCATTTTCCGAAAGATGGGAGTCGATTGAGGAATAACCACGCAGCAAAAGGCCTTCATCTTCAAGAACCGATGAAAATGTCGACAGAATTCGGGATCTTGTGCGTTCAGATCGTCGGTTGAGTCTGAATGATCGGGGAAGAATTGAATTTGACCTACACCACCGTTCATCAGATTTTTACCAATGAAATGAGTATGTTGTTGCACCACGACAATGCGCCTTGTCACACAGCAATGCCAATAAACGAGTTTTTGGCCAGTAAAAACATTCCTGTGGCTCCTCAGCCTCCTTATTCGCCTGACGTCAGTCCTTGTAACTTTTTCCCCTTCCCGAGATTGAAAAATCACCTCAAGGGACGTCATTTTGGGACCTTCGAAAATATTCAAACGGCTGCAACCGAGCAGCTGGAGCCTGGTCCAGTATTCGAGTTCCAGCACTGCTATGAAGATTGGAAGAACCGTATCCAGCGCTATGTGGCTTCCCAATGAAGTTATTTTGAAGAAGACAATATCGAATTGTAGTTCTCTTCTTAATTTACACACCTCGTACACCGTGAAACCGAGGGAGGAATGTTTTTTTCCCCTGCGAAGGTTTCCTGAAGAATCAGCGGGGTATCAACGTTGCGTGCATATTCCGTAGGATAACGTATACGAATGGACTCACGGTAGCGAAGGTTCTGTATATTATGCCAGCGTTGCACCATGGCAACTCGATTGTTTTGCTTTCCTGGGTACTCATGGGAGCAAGCCCCTCGCACTGCGATCCATGGGACCCTTCTATTTTCCTGCCGGTTTCGCTGGTACCCTCAGACAATAGTTACACGTTCGATAAATCAACGGATTATGGAAGCGCAGTTATGCCCGTGGCTTTTCCCGGACACGTTCATCCTCCCAACTGCTTCGAACCCCAACTCCCTGTAGGCGCATATATACACCCTATATATATTTTTACTCAGCAGTTTCTGTCCTCTTTGCCAACCTCTTGGATTTAATGAAACCAGCTAATTTTACGAGAAGTAATATCGATTCACAACGAGGGCGAGAGAAAGAGAGAGAGAGAGAAAGAGAGAGAGAGAGAGAGAGAGAGAGAGAGAGAGAGAGAGAGAGAGAGAGAGAGAGAGAGAGAAAGAGAGTGAGGAAGAGAGGGTGAAGGGAAATAGAGAAAGAGGAAGAAAGACCGAGTGCAAAAGAGCGCGAGAGAGGACGAAAAAAAATGCCATTGGGAGGGAAAGCTTTACCATCTTTTTCACGTCGTATGCGGCGAATTATCGGGCACGCCTTGCCCAGCATGCACTTGCACTCCGGAAAGGACTTGTATGCTTTGTTCCTGCCATTACGAACTTTTTATATCGACAAGCCCACCCGCCTCCTTCCTTCCTCGAAAGCCTGCGCCTTCGATAGACTTTTTTTTACAAAACACCGTTTCTCTCTCTAACGTTACTTATTACAACTTCCTCGATAAATTGCAACGTTTTGTTCCTGATACAGCGTCGTGCATCTTATCGCGAGTGCCACTGTGTATATATATGCGTATCCATAAACATTCAGGCCACACTTTTGCAAATAAATTCGAGTACTGATCCTTTTCTTTCTCCATCGTTCCTTCTCGCTCTCTCCTCCTCTCTCTCTCCCCTCTCTCTTCCCCTTGATCGCGCCCTCTCTCTCCCCCTCTCCCTTTCTCTCTCTCTCTTCTGAAAGCAGTAAAAATTGAATTGGAAAACTTTATCATTCATAAGTTTGAATGTGCAAAAAAAATTTTTTTAAATAATTTTTCAATTTAAAATGTCGGTTGCAAACTCCAAGATCGCAGACTATCTCCGTGGCCGAAAAGCTGCGGAACTTTTGTAATTTTTAACCTTGAACCAAAAAACCAAAAAATCTCAAAAATATATACAAAACGCTATGCAACTGCATACGGAAATTAGATCCCTTTTTCAACAAAGGTTGTGCAGATTTAAATGAAAAATTTCATTTTCAAGCAAAAAATCACACGAGTAATTGTTTATAAGAAAAAAGTTAATGACCAATCGCAAATTTAGTACGTAGTTCTATAGAGAATCTATCTAAAAAGATACGTTCAAAATTTCAAGTGATTCAGTGCGCATTTAGCTGATTTACGTTTCCGGCCAATTTAAAAAACATGGTTTCGAGAAAAACCGGGTTTAAAATTCGAACTAACATTTAGCTATAGAAATTTTCGATTTACCTTAAATCTGCAATATCAGCACCATCCATTTGGCTTTCCAAATTAACATTGTCCTCTTCCTTTTCTTTTCGAAAAATTTGATAATCCTCGACTGGCTTTACCCCTTAGGTCACGAACCACAAGGTTGATAAGAAATCATTAATGCACAACATTTTGGTGATCTACTCTTATATTGAGCAGTGTCGACCTGGCTCAACACTCAAATGGGTGACCGGTTAGTTGCGCATTGGCTTAGATACCGGCTACTGAGCATGCGACAAATGGGGGGAGGGGGTTCTTTCTTAGAAACGAGAAATATCGAGGTGATAAGTATGGACCGAACGTTAATGGGATGGGAGCGCAAGAGACTGGAAGGGTGCATATATCTGTCGAAATATATCAAGATGATGTTGAACTTGCATCGTTTGATTGCAATGGAAATATCATTTTTGGCGTTAAATTTTGCCAAAAAATTTGACCGAAAATCGCTGGAATATTTTGTAGAATCTTTATTAAGGACTACAACTTAATTCTGCACAAAAATTGTTTAGATACGGATAAAAAGGAAGAAAAAAAAATTCATAAAAAATGTCGTAGCGTCTCAACGATGCAAATTGTTCAGATGGAAGGATAAGAGAAGGAAAATATGATTTGCATTTGCAGTCGGACCTTTTTTTGAATTTGCATGAATTTGCAATCAATTAATTTTAACATATTCATTTCGTTTTTTTTTGTTTATTTTTCAAATTAAAAATATTTTTGGTAAATTGGATAATTTTAATAAAGCTTTTACACATATTGAAAATATATTGCAGAAGCTTTATAATAAGAGGAACAGAATCAATAAATTTATTATATTTCGACGTGTTTATTACGCCGAAACTTGTATTCAGCATGGCTTACGTTCGTGTGATTTACGAGTGGTACATCTACCACCACACGTTAATTAATCGCCGAAAGTTTACTCGGCTCAATTCATTCCATCATTATGCATCTGCTATTCGAGAGAAAAATATAGGAAATTGCTGTCGGTAATGGAAGAGGAAACTTGAATTCTGGCTGACGTAAAGAATGCCTTCGTATTCATTTCATCCTTCACGAGCGAAGATCCAGGTGCAGAAAATTTTCCTTCGAATGGAATGTCTGGTTTTGTTTTCCCCAACCAGCAAGGAATCTCGATGGAAATTAAAAATAAAACATAAAATAGGTTAAGAGCTTTGGAATCATTTTAACCAACACAACCTTTTTTTCACGGCCACAATTTTTTTGTTAGTTCCTGAAACATCAATAAAAAGACTACAAAAATGGATAGTAAAAATATTTTTGGTTTTTTTCATCAATCCCGAAAAAACATCCAAAATGCAGGCATCTAGACTAGAATACTGCCTCGATGAGCACGATCCAAATACAAAATAGTGAGTTAAAGAAAAGGCAATTTAATACCAATATTACCAAGATTGGGTTACTTCACCATGTTTAGTTCCTGAACCCCCCCCCTCCTTATATCCCGCAGCCACGTTTTTTTTAATCAAAAAGCTATAGGAATCCTGTGCCGATAGAAACGGATATATCTTATACTTTCGCAATTAGTGGTGCTATAATCGGATATAACTCAGTGAAAGCTCCTCCATTCACGTGTCAGCATAAGCCAACGCTGCTTGACATGAATGACGCTGCAGCCGCTCACTGATCACGTAGTCATTACTGGGGGGAGGATTTTATAAAAAATTCAAACCCAGGAGTTTACACTCTAAACAATTGTCTCGATGAAATTGTACGATAAGGAGAGTGAACGAGGATGAAAATATAGCGCCATGTACCGTTTCGTTTGCCAAGAGCGAAATATTTTTCCTCCGACGTCTTTTGAGCTTCACTATAAAACGTTCTCCATCACCACGGTCGGTCTGAAATAATCTCGATGGTCTTCGTGAGAAGCGAAGATGGAATGAGAAACGGTATCGTCAAAACGTTATTTGCTTCGTCGTCTCAATGGAGGTAGGCAAAGTGTCTGAAGCTTCTTTGCACTGTGAGACTAAATAAATAAGCAGCTGTCGATCCTTCACAAATCCTTTCCAATGTCTGGTCGCAAAGCTCTATCGTGTACAGCTTTCTCTCTTTTCCTCTCGCCCCCTTCCAGCTCACCTCTCCCTGTTTCTACCCACTCGGGACCAACGAGGCGAAAGAAATCGACGTTATTTACAGAGCATTGTAGATGAAGATGTTACGCTTGAAGAAACGTAGTCTACGCCTTCCCCAATACCTCGGATGTTTTATTCTTCAAGGATATTACGCTGTACAGATTCGTTATATTCTTAATGAAATGTACTAAAAGCATTGAAAACGTAGAAATTATTTTAAAATTCGTATTGACATTTCAATTCGGATCCATTTTTAAGATTTCACAGACAAACAAGGTACCCTTATAACTTCGTCATCTTCCATCCGGCCACCCATCTGTCAGTGTCTACAGTTTCCACAGTTTGAAACCTATGCATGCAACAATTGCAAGTAGATGCTTCAGATGATTTTAGTTAAGGGGCCAGTCCACTTTGGAGCCACGAAAAAAAGGCCATTTTCGCGATTTTTTTTTGAGGATTTTATAAAAGATATGAATATAAAAGTTGTTGAGCTTGATAAATAAAGTCTTGAAATACATTAAAAAAAAAAATTTAATTCATTTTTATTCATTTTTAAGTACAAAAACTGTAGTTTAACGTAAAGCCTCAAAAATAGGTGGGCTAGGTAGCTCCATCACAACTCGGCAATGGCTTGTCTGAAACGAAAAAATCAAAGTCCATTAGATTTAGTATGACACCAGCTACAAAATGACCCTCGGATATAAAGTTTTATCACAAAATAAAAAAATGGCAGATGAAAAACGAAAGAAGTAAAAAAAACGCGTTTTTTCGCAGTTTTTCGCAAAAAAAAGAGTAAAAATCAAAATTTTAAAACCATCGAGGGTCATCTTGTTGCGAATCATGTTTACAATATGTGGTTCAAATTTCAAGAGAATCGGTTTATTAGTTTTAGAGATACGATGGAGCTAGATTTTGAAAACGTTGTTTCGAGAAAAACGCGTTTGAAGTTTATACTATGAAAAACTCTTACCGAAACTCAATCGGCAATTCCTGCACCGTACAAAATCCCTTCTGATTGCTCATCATCGTCGATTTCTTCAAGTCTTGCTTGCTTTCGTTTGGTTCTGGTCTCTTTTGAGCACTCAGAACTGCGGCGGTTTGCAGAGCGAACACGCTCGTCATCGCGATTGTCGGCGAATCCGATGGCGATCGGGCCGAGTTTGACGCCCATTATTTCCATTATTTTAAGCACTGGACGAAATCCTTCATTAAAGACACACGCGGAAACTTTGCAGGCAATGTCTACGATTTTTTTGCCGTTGCACATGTGTTTAGGTGCCATATTCCATACGCAGTTGTTAAAACTTTCATTATTGTTTTGCGTATGGCCACCTAAACACCTTTCGAGCAGTTCTGTTTTGGTGAGATCCTCGTAAATAGGTTTTAAAACTTCCTGAACTTCCTCAGAAAGAACAGGAGGATGTTTGTGACCGATGGGTCGGCCGAGCGCGCTATACGCTCAGGTAGACGAAATGAGGTCCTCACGTTCAGGTAAAAAAAAAAAACTTAGAGAGCTCGGATTTTTATAAAATTTTGATACAATATTTCTGAATGTATGTACTTTCGAAAACAGTAAAAAAAAATCGATTTTTTGAAATTTTCAAAGTGGACTGGCCCCTTAATACATAGAAAAATATTTTTTTTCTGGTTCCTTCCGTATATGTAAAATGGAGACGATTTTTTTCGCGCTCACCATTGAGCTTCAATGTCATTGAACAGATATTTGAAAATGAAATTAAGCCATTTTTGCCAAAAGAATTTGCCATTTTTTATTTTAAAGCCGCCTTTGCGAAAAATGAAGCCTTGAAGTGATGTGCCACGTGACCCGTCATCCTCTCAGATTTTTTAACCATCGATTGAAAAATCTTGAAACCTTTTGGGTGCTAGTATCTGATTAGAACTTTTGATTAAAATTATTTTGGTTAAGTTACATCAACAAACTCAGGAGATATGAACAACCAACTTATCGCTGCATTGAGTTCACGGTAGCTCCATGAGAGGACGGCTCAAATAACTTTGTCGCGTGTTGTTTGAAGCGTCGTTTGTAAAATATCAATAATCAAAAAAAGACTTAACTAGAAAAATTTACCCGACAACCTGAAGATTGATCAAGCCACTATCAAGCTGCGGTCTGGAATACCGTAGTAAGGCACGCCTGGATAGTGCCTGATGTCTACTGAATCAGTGGAACCGTAGTACGGGAGTAAGAAGACATCCTGAACAGGCCGAAGTAAGGTAGGCTGTAGGCCGCCGTAACATGGCTGCCATGGACGCCATGTTACGGCACATCTGATCTGTGCTTGATGTCCACCGGGTCAGTGGAAACGCAGTATAAGAGTAATAAGGCTACTTCACTTCAGCCTGATCAGGGTACCCTCTTACTCCTGTCCGACCGCTCCTCTGAGTCTGTGGGCATACGACTGCTCTGAAGCAGCTATCAGGCGACTGATAGCTGCCTGCTCCGTTTTGAGGCGGCCGACGGCGAACACAGCGAAGAAATAAGTCAAGGACAAAAGTGATACTATTTAATAAAGTATAATGCATTTTTTTATTAATCCAATAACCAAAGTTCAACCAAACCTGGGATGACTGTAGCATCTAAATAATATAAAAATAAAAATACATTAAAAGTGAATGTATTATTGTTATTTAAGTTATTATGGGTTTGTATAGGTTCCGCCCTATAAGTCCAGGTTCCGATTTTTTAAGTTTATTTCAACAGTTTTTTTTTTAAGTTTTAAGGGAAAAAAATTATTACAAGAGTCCAAAATTAATGACATTCTTTAGAATGATAGAAATAAGCAATGAAAAAAGTAGGTTTACACAAGGGTTAGAATGGCTAAATGGTAACGTGCTCAACTTTAGATTAACGAGGGAGGACAGGATTTAAGGAGTTTCGGGACAAATGGTCAAGTGCTACCATTTGATTGAAATTTATACAGTAAATTCTTTCTCATAAACTGAATGCACCTTCCAAATTTTAAATCTACACCGTTCCTATAAAATTTACAATAAAACAAAACCCTTTTTAACGTAAGGAGATATTTAAACTGCCTACGCTCATGGCGGAATGGCAGTATTACGCACGAAATAGTGTGAACAATTTTTAAAAATATTATGAAAAATTGTCAAATCACTCAGTACATTATGACAAATTCATCATCAGTGTCATAATGTTAAATGTTCTATGTTAAAAAGTGTTTCTTCCATTGTCAATTTTATAGAAACGGTGTAGACGATCGATTTAAAATTTGGAGGGTACATTCAGTATATGACAGAATATACTATATAAATTTGAATCAAATGGTAGCATTTCGTTAAGTGTCCCGAAACTCCTCAATCAAATTCTCATCTATGCGGGATCATAAATAAAGCATATGGAAACAAAAAATATTACGACAATTTTTTTATTCACAATTTGTTGATGATTTAATTATTGATTTCAGGCATATATATGGCAGCCGGATCAGGGCATGAAAGAGTGTAGTGATCAGGTCCGCAACCAGCACGGTTTCCCGTCTAGTAAAGCGCCGATCTGGTAGCCCGTACAGTGCCATAGTACGGGATATGGCATGCCGGATTCGACCGTAGTCTGCCCCTTAACTATATGTTATTTCTAGTCGGGGAGTCCCTCTTCACGTCGCCTGTACTATTAGAATACTAAAATCGCGGATCATTGAATTAAATCGGAATTCGTACACAATAAGTGATTTTGATTCACCATCGAAAATAATAATAACTACATTTCCGTTAAACATTGATGCTGCAAATGATTTCACAAAGATACGGAACCGTACTTTATACGTGTTCCGCTATGCACTTCGTACGTTTTTTTTTAATGGCATTAAGGTAAATGTCCCAATTATTGAACAGCTAAGGATCTGGGGGATTGAATTCGGTGAGAAAAAATATAAAATCAAGAGAAAAAAACCATCGCTTTCATGTTCAAATGATACTTTGATATTTTTACTTTCGAAAAATCACCCTTTAAATGATTTTTAAACGATTTCAAAAGAAAAAAAAAGAATAAAAATGTGAAGCATGCAAATGTTCCAATTATTGAACACTAGAAGGACTTATGTCCCTAATATTGAACAGGCATGTCCCAGTTATTGAACACTCTCGAGAATTCTTTGTTCGTTCTGAAAATATTATTTTGGGTACAATATTACGAAATAAAAGCAAAATCAAACACTTAAATAATCTTTTATTAATCATGTAAAAATACAAAAATATATATTGAGTCTCTTTTGGCAGGTTTTTGGTCCATTCGCATTTGGTTTTTTTTTTCCTTTTCAACTCGAACTTTATTTTATTTTTATTTTCAGCTTCCTCGTTTTTATATTCTGTTTTTGTTTGATTTTGTTGCAGCTTTCTTGTTTTTCGACTCCAACTTTATTTTCTTTTTATTTTCAGCTTCCTCTTTTTTGATGTTCTTTATTTCTTCTCTTCTTTTGCGCTTTTCTTCAATTGCTTCGTCCTTTTCTTTTTTAATTTTTTCTTTGTTCATATGGAAGGCCAACCATTGGTTGCTTGTCGCAACTGATGGAACTTTTTCCTTTCTCTTTCTTTTCGTTGCTATTTCTTTTTTTTCGGCCAGAACAAAGTTTCTTTGAAGATATCTGGAACGTTGCTCGGCACAGAAATCTTCGATTTTTCTGAAAAATAAACAAAAATAAGGGTAATGAATTATCAAAATAAGACCATTAAGAAGATATGTGATCAGTTATTCGATTACCTGTTTTTTCTTGATCTGATGTCGTTGTGTAAAGAATAAAGGTAAGTTTATTTAGGAACGTACAGTTTTTGTTTGAATAAATCCGATTCACACGATCTGTCACACGTTAACTGTCTCGATGTTTTGATGGGTTTAATGACGCCATCTTGGAGAATTCGAGTGTTCAATAATTGGGGCATACTGCATTTTCTATGTCCCAATGATTAAACACCGTATTTTTTAACAAATAATTAATTTTTTTTTTAATTCAAAAATTGTTATTTGTAAGAAATTTTCTGAGGAACCTGAAACGCCTTTACTTTTTGAGATGCGACAGTTTTTGATTTTTTATGCCCTTACGCATGAAGCAGCGCGTCTTAGCAAAAACGATAAGCAGTTACCACGAGACGTCAAATCGGGTCACCGTTGCTGATTAAATAATTTTTTTCTCTATTAATTAAAGCTTTTTTTGCACAAGTAAGGTAACATTTCGATAGCTGAAAGTTCCATATATGTAATGAAATTTTTATAAATAAGTAAATGCTTGCAGGTGAATGAGAAATAATCAAAATACAAGAGTGTTCAATAATTGGAACCGGTTCAATAATTGGGACATTTACCTTACACTTTCCGGAAAGCCGGTCGAAAAAAAGAAGCTCGCTTTACCTGATTAACCCAAACCATACAGAGAGAGGCCAATGCACCGTTAACGTTCTCTCCACGTTATAAATGATCGAATTTTCAGCGGTAATCTCAGAATTTGCAAGATACTATTTCAATGGCGTCCGTGTTTTTTTTTTTTTTTCAAAAATGTTTTCATCGTACTCTTGACCATTCCGGAAACTCGGAATTATTAGCGCTTTGTCGCTTCCTTTGAATTCTTATTATATATGTGTGTATATATACAGGGTGTCCCAGGAAGGAATGTCATCCCTGAAATGGGGGGTTGGGGGTGAAATTCTGAGTCGATTGATATAAGACTCAGGCGGAGCACCGCTCCGCCAGGCACCACTACACGCGCGTATCGCTCACCGACGTGAGCCCGCTCATCGGGCGCGACTGATTGACCCGTCTTTAAAAATTAATAATAATTCCGGGGTTGATCTGGGAACCATACATGCTTATATCAATCGACTCGGAATTTCACCCCCAACCCTCCATTTCAGGGATGACATTCCGTCCTGGGACACCCTGTATATACACACACACATACATTGTGACGGGGATTCTCAAAACCTCGAGAACTTGAACCGTAACCGTATTTTCAGGAGCTCAGGTGTGAGAACCGTCACCTTCGGCCGTCCTCCCCCCGTGCTGGTGCATTCGAATTTCCCAGGGGCGCCAGAGAATTCTGTTTCGCCGGATTTCTCAACCGGTATGTCACTAGAGTCAGGGAGATACCGCCCGGCCCACCAACGGACACTGGAGCTCTCCATAATTTTTGTTTCACCGGAGTCATAACCGGTATTTGCTGAATGTACTCACAGGGAGGGATGGTTGCGGAATTGCACGGTCCATCAAGCTGTGGGTTGTGGGGTAGGGGTCGAGATTCACCGGGGGAGTAGCTTGAACAATCCATACGGAAATCGTCACTTTTCGCGGCACCGGGATGTACCCCGATCACGACCCGTAGCACCAAAATCACTTTAAACACCTTTCATAAGAGTAAGTGTTAGCACCGTTTTTTAAGGCAGTAGTCTGCTTTAGGAGCCGAAAAAAAGCGTTTTTTCAACAATTTTTTTGAAAGGGAAGGAAATGATTGCGGTAAACGAAATTTTGAGACGATAGTATATTATATTCAAGCTTTAAAAAACAATTTTTATTATTACAAATTATTGAAATTTGCCAAAGTTGTAACGATTTTTCTGGGGCGCCTGGAGTGTGCACTCGTAAATCGGTGCCGGTGATGGAGGTCGTGCGATGCATCTGAAACAGTGGAACCAAATTTTTTTTTAGTTTTTATAAGTTCCTTTTCTATATGAACTAAAAAAATACCGAAGAAATGACGAAATTCCAAATTTTTTCGAAGTTTGAAAAAAAAATTCACTTTTTTGAAAAAAAAAATTCACTTTAAGTTGCAAAACAAGTAATTTAAATAGTACTTTTGTCCAACTTTTTTAGTTCAAATAGAAGATAATTCAATACTGAAGCTAGATCACTTTGGTTTTTTTCGATCGGACATATATTGTTTTTACTATCGCCGGCACCGTTTTCCAAAACTTGTGAAAATGAAAACTCGAGAAAACGGGCTGTAAAGTTCTGCCCGAGCATTCGCACCTGCTCGACGCTCGGCCACTAAAACTGATCTAGCTTCGAAAATATGTCGAATTGGCCTCTAAAATTTTGAACACATATTCTTGGATAGTTTTGGAATAGATTTAAGACAAAAACGAAAAATCGATTTTTTGAAGCCTGTAAAGCAGACTACTGCCTTAACCGATTTTAGGGTAAAAACATTGAAATTCCTTTTTCATCGATTTTTTTATGCTGAATCTCGATCAGTCATCTTCATATTTAGGATGTGAACTTATTTTTAGTTCTTTTTCTGCACACACACACACACCCACAGCCACACATGTGTTTATGGGTGTGCGTTTGAGTGTGCGTGCGCGTGCGTGCGTGCGTCCGTGCGTGCGCGTGCGCGCGTGCGTGCGTGTGTGTGTGTGTAGAATAAAACTGTAGGGGGTGTTTTTTCTGTCATTTTTAAAATTTTTATAAAATTTCTTTACACGTCCTGTAGATTGAGGTATTCATAAGGTTAGAATATAAGAAATATCGATTTTATATTTAGAAAATTTTGTTATAGTCTAAAATTTCAATTTTCATTTGCGCAAATCATTGTATAAAAATTTCAATAATTTATAGCGATTTTCGTGGCAAAGGGCAGAACGACCAGCCTCTCTATGATCGTAACAACCTGCGACGTGCAGTATATTCAATGAGGGATCCAAAAGCGTGGTACTAATGATGCAAGTGCCTGGACTGCCAATTGGACCGGATGCATATATAAAGTGCCGCGAAATCGATGCACGGCGCATAGAGATAGGCTGATCACCTACACAAGATACCACACTCAAGAAGCCAGACAACTTTATCGAGCAGCCCAAAAAGAATCTGAGTTGTTGCGTCAGCGAAAGGATTACCATATGGTGCAGGAATCGCAGATTGAAAGTATACGGCAAATAATTTTAATTTGATCTCAAATTAATAGTTCATCGTAAGAATACAGTTGAATTATTCATATAACGATTGTGATGGAACAATACATTTAAGCAAAAAATGACTTCCATATCCGTGCTTTTCGTACTCCAAAACATGAAAAACATGAGTTGATCAGATGGATTTCAAATTTGAAGTGTGCATAGCTTATAACATTTCCTATCGTAAGAACAGATAATGTTTTAGAATTTGTATTAATTTGTTGGTAACAAACGATTAAAGTTGGTCGTAATCGAAATTTTTTTCCTACCGGTCGACATTCTCGCAATGTCTAAGATTCCATAAAGATTTCCAGTAATTTGTCAGTTTTATGATTATACGAAAAAAATCATTTGAATTTTTCATTTTCTATCACTACCACGATAGTGGGGTGATAATTTCGGTACATGCTCGGCGTATTCTTTCTTCGAGCATCTCCTGTAGGTAGACCCAAACCAAGGTTAGTGGATCCTTTGAAAGTGATTATTCCGATATTTTTCGATTTTTCGACTATTTTCATACTTTGCGTGACTAGAATGACCTTGTCGCTGAATTCGTCTTAAAATCGGTAATAATGTCATCGAAAAAAAAATACATGGTTCCATTTAAAAAAGTGGAGTTGACCTTGACGTAGCTTCAGCGCCTCCACCGATAAAAAAATAGGGTGGTCGAGTATGACGGCCTTCTCGAACACTGAAACTTTTGTCTGAGACATTTTCGGATATGATCAATAGTTTGAGTGCTATTGCTCTGTAACACTTTATGTGCCTCACCCTGTATATACATGGTGTGTCCCAAAAGTCATGAAATATATATATTTTTTAAAAATATTTATTAACAATATCTATACAAGAGGTTAATATTCTTCAAAGTACTCTTCATGAGCATCTACACATTTTTTTGTATCTACTCTCATGCTCGATACGCTCCCCCGACACGAATCTCCTTTAAAACTGTTGTCACAGCCGCTTGGATAGCCTCTATGCTGTCAAAATGGCGTCCTTTGAGTACGTTCTTGACCTTGGGGAACAAGAAGAAGTCGGCCGGAGCGAGGTTGGGACTGTAGGGTGGCAGCGGCAGCGTTGCCACGTTATGCTTCGACGGACACTCACTGACGCAGAGAGACGTGTACCTGAGCGCATTGTCGTAATGCAGCAGCCAGGTACTGCCGATGTCTTTTCGCACGCGGATGACCCTTTTCCGCAATCTTCGTAGGCTTGTTTCAGCAGTTCATGCGTTTCTGCAGCAATTGTGTCGAGTTTTGTGCAGAACTTGATTGCCCAAATTTGTTCGACAGTATCCGCCAGGACGTGGTCTCCCAATAGGGGTGCACTAGATCAGCGATTCTGACGCCACGTATGCTCGGAGTAGACTGACCTAGAGTGCGCTGCAAAGCTGAGAGTCCCCCCACCTAACTCGAATGGGCCGAACGTGCTGCGACCAGTTGGGGCGTGGCAAAAAAAATATATTTCATGACTTTTGGGACACACCATATATATACAAGACCCATACGTGAAGGCGCCTCTAGCGGATAGTTGAGGAACGAACTTTTGCCTCACTAACCATGACACTTTTTACCATGCGAGACCGTGGTCACTACCGTCACTGGAACCAAATTCACGAAGTGGCCATGTAATGACTGCAGCGCCTTGGTTATATAATTATCACTGTAGTTTTTATAAATATTTATCAGTAAGAAGAAACTGAAACTTGTTGAGAAACTGTACTGAGTGTGTGAACTCAGCGTTGAAGCAAAAAATTCAAAATTTGATCAAGTTTCATTCGTTTTAATGAAGCGCTGCAGCTTCTGTTGCGTAGGTGGGTGGCCGCAGACAATCTTCTGGTGCACGTAGCAGAAGGTGAAGGCTAGCATGTCTTTACAAAATTACGATGATGAAGGTTGCCGTCATACAGACGTTCAGAAAGCTATTCAGCCTGTTTATGAAAAACCGGGTTCCGATAATTTATTATCACGTCAACTCGGAACCTCCACTTAAGACAATAACGAAAGCATGAATGCCGTTATTTGGTCTCTGCCACCAAAAACTACTTCAAGTGGTTTGAACATCGTTGAGATCTCAGCAAATATTGCTACAAGCATATTCAACGATGAGTATAACAATGTACTACTGATAATCTAAGTCTCACGGTTAAAAATCGGATTGAATATTCGGACAAGCTCTGAGGAATAAATAAGATTCGAATCTCTATCGCAAATTCATAATAAGAGTCAAGCAGGCAACGGAAGAGGCAAGAAAATTAAGAAGAGCGGATCAACAAGATAAGGAGGATATTTTTTTTTGTCTGCAGAAGAGACACTGTATGGGAATCGCAGAGTAACGGTAAAATTCGAAATTCACTTTTTATCGGACATAAAGTTCGTAATTTTTTGTGCGTGATTTTCTAAACAACACTTTTTGTAGTAGGTGTTAAAAAACTGCAGAACCTACTCGTCCTATTTACTTAAAATTTGGTACATGCATTATTTGTTATCACTGAATAAAAATATGTTTGTTCCTTTTTTTCAGACGAATGTAGACCTTAGTGGAATAACAGACATTTGTGCGAGCAACAGGAGAAGAGCTTCAGGAGATCACGCATAACTTGTCTGTTTTTGAATATTTGGAAATAAAATTATCACAAATTGATACTAAATATATGCTGTAAACATCGGGATTTAAAAAAATGATATTTAATAGTTGTGTAATAAAAAAATCTCTAATTTCAATCCTTCTTTGAGCATCGCAGGGTGGCGTAAACCCTTTAAAATCGCCCTGCTTTTCATCCGCCAAGCTTATACACATTGAAATGAAACTGGGTAGAAAAATCGAATAAAATAAAAATGATGCATACATTTCTGCACGTTTAACACTCGAGAAATACTGAATCAGCATCATTGAATTATTTACAGAAACAAAGCTTAGAGTGTGGCATCGGACTTAGGCTATGGAGCATTATGCTACATAGTTAATTACAATTACAATATACAAGTCAACAACGAATTAAAAAAAATATTTACATGGAACAAATAAATGACGACAAGGAACAAGCAAAAACGAGGCGAAAAAGAACCAATAACCAAATAAATACATTAACAAATAAACAAATAACAAAACTTTGCGATCAAGGATGGATCGTATGTAATCATCAGTGATGTTCGTTACAGATAATCATTTTTAACGAACAAGCACATACAACCACAAATAAAGAAACGACCACACACAAAATTTCAGATAATGAGGCGTACTCTGTAAATAGTACATTATGACACGAGGACGAAAAAACTTTTTCTAACGAGTGTGAGTATACAGCACGAGCCGAAGGCGAGTGTTGCAATCACACGAAGCTAGAAAAAGTTTTTTCGTCCTCGTGTCATAATGTACTATTACTTTATGCTGATATTCTAAGACAACCCTTAAGAGGATTTTTGGCGATTCGCAATAGTTCTCGAGATATTGAATTTGAATTTTACCACGCTCATACTATATCTATATCTAGTAGGTCACAGTTCTGGATATACAGTAGAACCTCGTTTATCCGAGTTAATATGGGGTGAGTGTACCTCGAATAAGTGAAGTCTCGGATAATACGGAAAACACAGTAGCAATGTAGGACTTCTCGCATAGGCATAGCAGATTCTCCCGTTTTATCCGAGATTCTCCGTATTATCCAAGGATAACGTCGGATAATGCGGAGGACTCGGATGAGTTAGGTGACTTGGATAATGCGGAACGTCGATTAATCGAAGGTCGGGTAAACGAGATTCTACTGTACCTATATATTATGTCATCGCGCTTTCCGCTTTTTGAGAAATTCAAATTTCCGGAAATTTTGAGAAGTCTTCGGTTTCCACCATGGATGAAACGTACAATTTGTTCAATTTATCCGCGATATTAACCGACCTGGCCCACACCAGTTTTCAACGAAATCTGGTGTGGGCGATTCCAACGAAAACCAATACCCGAGTCATTGCATTGGATCCCTATACCAAAACGACACGTTCTTACATTAGATTCCAATCCGGACTCCCCATTGGAATCCAATTTGAATCCTCAAGAATTCCCCCATTATCGAGGAGAATCCGTTACGATTCTTGATGGACTTCATCGCATTATATACGTTGAATTTTCTTAACAATTTATACAGATATACAAAATGAATGAATCTTTAAAAAGTAGAAATTTTATCTTAAAAAAATCTTAATCCCTTAAAAAAGCGAATGGCATCACTGAAAATCCACTGTGATCATCACTTGTTATTTCTTTGACTGCACTTTGTCATAATATCAGCACACACGTATATGCTCACGAATCATGCAGGTTATGTTTCAACACGCCGAGGTTTTTCACGTGACTTTTCACATATTTTCGGTGTGAAAGTGGTCAGAATTATCAAACGACGTTCATCGGGGAAGAATTCAGATTCCAATTAGATCCTAATGAGAAATCCCTATGTGCAGCAACCCTATGAAATCCCCATAGAGATGTCAGTGGATGGTGGGAATCATCAAGAAATTTGTGCACGGAATCACAAAAAAATATTGTCTTTTGGGAGATCCAACAAATTCCGGTTGAGAATTCTAAATAAAAAAAATCTTAAAGGACCTGAACCGGGGAATAGCGCGGAATCCACTTGGATTGCAATGTGGACTCCCTACGTGCGGCGTCCCTATCAAATCCCTATAGGATCGTGGTAGGATCTGGGGACTTCAAGATTAATACAAAAAAATGCGAACATTTTTTCAATCGCTATTTCTGAAGACATACATTCACGCGTTTTAATGTTGGAAAAAAAAACATTTTTCTGCAATTTTTTTCCACGAAGATATAGCGGTAAAAAATCTAAATTTTGCCGAAAAAAGTGATCCTCCAGTTGTACGTATTCGTGTGTGTATATGCGAACGCATATACGTGCAGGCACTTGAAGAGAAAAGTACTTGGGTGCAGACATACTTATATCTATAATAAGACCTATCGGTGTTATCTTTCGCTTTTACCAGCCATAAATCTCTTTCGAATGGTAGATCGTAGACAAAGAAGTTCTCATGTTAAATGTTCCTTATCAGTGAATTTAATTAAGTGACTATAGTATCAAACATTTTTATATCAGGATATTGATCCGTAGTTCGCAGGTGGCAATTGATACCCAATTGTCATTTCACCCAACTCGTTCATACAATAATTTGTAAGTTGTTACAATAACTTAGACGTTCTCGGATAATCTTTAATCGCCTTGTATTTGAATTGATCTTATATCAGAAGTATCGTCGGAACAAAGTCTATTAGTGGAATATAATCGGCACCGGAGTGCTTGGGTTGGCGAGATGGGATAGTTAAGTGGACAAGGACACACCCACACATGTATATCTGCATACTCATACAGGTCGTCTCAGGTGAGGCGCTACAAGCTTATATCCTAGAATGTACGGATTGCAAAAAAAAATATTTCGAATAAGAGGAAGAGAAGAGACTTCTTTTTTAGAAGAGGAAAAGATCGGACTCTCAAATTGACTTTGGGTGTAACCACAGAGATCAAGTGAAGATTGGCGTAAAATTTTTAAATTAGAACCCTTATTATCTATTGCATCAAGAGTCACGGCAATAACTTGAGGCCAAGTAATAAAAAAAAATCGAGGCCACCGATCCTGATAGATTTTTAGCCACTGATATAATATTTTGCATCGGAGAGAACAAATCGAGAGAACCAAAATATAGAATTCTTTTGCATCCAATGCAGGTTGGGAATGTCAGAAATATGAAAGTTTCATTGCTCAAAGACAATGAAAAATATATACCAGCAGGGATCGAGGGGCTGGAAATATCGATTGGCCTTACATCAAGCGTAACGGATGCAAAGCGTCTTTATGCATCGCGAAGGCAAATCTATTTGTTTGCTCCCTCGCAAACCATTTTTAGATATCGAGAGGCCCCAAATATGGATTTCTCTTGTAGTGCACATGCGCGATGAAAAATGCTTAGGGATTTACGTATCGAAAGGCCAGAAATATGAATGTCTATTAAATTAGACAAAGTTAGATAAAAAAATATACATCTTTGGCTGCTACGAATCTGAAATTCTTTCAAAGACAGCCAACATATACTTTATGCTAAAGAAAACAGAAAGCCAAAAATGTGGAACTCCTCTTGCATCGAACGCAGGTAAGGAAAAATGTGTATTTTCATGTACTTTGACGTGATTTTTTAAATCTCACTGTCACAAAGGACTCTCCGAACAGCTACAGATAAAGTGGATCCAAAAAGTATTCGTACACCTAGTTTTTTTTACAATAACTTTAAACGACCGAATGATATATAAACTAACGTTGGGATTATAAATAGGTTACTATGTATAAAGATAATGTGGAGAATATGAACTTTTAATAATGTATAATAGAAAAGTAATACGAAAAATACAAAAATTTAAGGGCCAAAAAGTATTTGTACACTCACGATTATAATAGAAAACTTAAAATTATTTAAGTTTGGCATGATAATTAATACTTGTTGTGCATCCCCTTAGCATCAATAACAGCTTGCAGTCTTCTCGGCATCGATTCCACTAGTTTTCTAGTCGTGTCTTTTGGTATTTTTCTCCATTGTTTTATAATCACTCGTTGCAACTCATTTTTATTGAATGTTGTCCTTTTTCGCATTTCTATATTCAATAGATGCCACCGATGTTCAATAGAAGTAATATCCGGAGACTGTGGTTTACTCAATTGTTTGGGAACATTATAGAGCAGCCATTCCTTTGTTACTCGAGCGGTGTTTTGGGTCATTGTCCTGCTAAAAGTGATACTTTCCAGCCAGACCCAACTTAGCTGCACTTTCATTTAAATTATCACGCAACACTTAAATATATTTGTGTGCATTCATATTGCCTTCAATGAACGCAAGGTTTCCAAGGCCATCGTTTGCCATACAGGCCCATACCATTACATACCCTCCACCGTGCTTAACTGTTTGTAGAATATTTTGCGGCTGCAGTTTTCGGCATTCGGTTTTCTCCAAACGAATTTCTTTCCATCTGATCCAAAAATGTTACATTTGCTCTCGCCGGATAAAATAACTCATTTCTAAAAGTCTATGAATGTGTTCATATAGATTTTAGCGAATCCGAAGCGCTTCTCTCTATTCACGGCACTAATATATGGTTTTTTCCTCGCAGTTCTGCCATATATTTCGACTGACAAGGAAACCGTGTCCGGTGTTCCTCTTCGATTTCGTTTATTTTTGGATATGTTCATCGAAATCTAAGAGACACGTATTTTTTTTTTATCGGCAGAAAAACAGTTTTGTAACGTGGTTTTTTTTGTGTGACACTCCGCTGGCCCGCCAAACATGGCGGCGGGCCCGGCGAAATCGTCCTCCGGCTCGGGGCCGACATCGCGGTCACGACACGATTCCGTAGGGCCCTTCGAGCGGTTTTATGATTCGTACTAATTATTTTGTATTTGTTTTTCTTTCGTTTATTCTCCGTCCCCAACCCCGTATCCCTAGTCGAGGTTTCTCCCGGTCAGGAAAGCGCAGGTTTGGAGGGGAACATACCCCAGGCAATGGCGAGAGAGAGGCTCAACCATAGCCCTGGGTAAAAAATTAGGCAGGAAAGAGTTCCCGCGAATGCCAACGGTCGCGGCTTTGAGATTCGACGTCCACGACTTCGGGATTATCCCAGGAAGATTGTCCGTCAGGGCCGAATCGGCGCTCGGACTTTCTTCCCTCCACGAGGAAAGGGTCACTCGGTCGGTGGAAGTGTCGACGTGGGTCGCGGTTCTCGCTCCCGTCAACACCCAAGGCCTGTCAAATAAGCGCGTTTATTTTAATTCCTTCGTTTTGGGAGTCATGGGATTCGAAATGCGCGCTGGATCTTAGGCGCATTCCCAAAACAATCGGCACGGGCCTGCCATCTCGCGCGAGGCTAGAGAGAGTTAGAGAGGAGCGAGCGGGGGAACAAGTGCGCGTCTCGCACGCCGGCCGGTGGCCGAGGAGCTTCCTGCGAGGTACCGAGCCGGACGGACGTGCGACGATCGCTATCACGACCAAAGTCTTTCGCCGGTGAGCTCAGCGTTGCCTTCCGCAATAGTCCGCGCAGATATTTGGCCGGGTGATCGATCCTCGATCTCGGGTATCTTTTTTGTGGCTACGGCCTCTAGCGCGTTCCCGTAACTGTGTTGTGTATTACCTCTCGCTTCACGTAGCTAGCACGTATTGTCGGGAAAACGTGTCGTGGTCGCGCGCGGGAAGCTCGCCGCCGTTTCGCGACTAGCCCGGTCTCGAGATTTTGTTTGTCCGTGTCGTGAAAAGAGTGAGTGAGAGAGTGAGAGACAAATTGCGACGCGTCGTTCCCGGTGATCCCTCGGCCTGCGGCGGAGCCCGAACGAGGGGAAAGGGGAAAAATTATCCCACAGTCGGGACGTCTTCGCGAAGAACCAGCCTCCCGTTTACCATCGGGGTGCGGGTTCGAACCCGTGCGGACTCCCGTCGATTCCGGTACCACCTATAGCGTGTCCCTTTCCCCGACGTGAGGACTTTCCCGGCTTTGTCGTGGGGGAGAGGTTGCCGAGTGCCGGCGCCGACGTAAGTATCGACCGGGGCAGTTTTTCGAGACATCGTTCTTTTCTTTTGTTTAAACGCTCGGCCGGGTAACCGAATAGCGGGGGCCCGCTCAAAATTATGATTAAAGAGGCCGGTAGGGGAGAGCGAGAGGTGGCCGATGACGAGTGCGCGTTAATATTGTCGTGTGTGTAGGCCCCGGTCGGGAGTGTGCGTGCGTGTGCTCACGAGTGTTTGTCCCGCGAGATTTCGCGAGTATCGTTTCTTTTTTGTATCAGATCGCGAAGGAAAGGGAATCGAAGGTATTTGTGAATAAATTCCCCAATGTTATTAAATCGTCCTTACAAGGAACATCACTTTGGTGTTCCCCTCCGATTTTGTTGAAACTTTTTTATGTGGAAGAGTATCAAAACTAAGAGACAGGTATTTTTGGTTATCGGCGGAAAAACAGTTTTAAGGGGTGAAACGCACCCTCAAAAATGGGAATGTTTTTCGTTTTTCGTCGATAACGTTTTAATGGTACGAGATATAAAAAAATTTCAAATTGCAACAACCTTTATTTTTTTGCGTACTATACATTGGAGATGAGAACGATGCAGATAACGACAAATTTCATATTGTTTATTGCAAAAATGCAATTTTTTCATACGTATCTCCGAGGATTTTGAATCGATTGGGATGTAAGTTTGCGTACATGTAGAGGATGGAAAAGTAGCGGATACGTGTTTTTTCTTTTTCCGATATCTCATAATTGAGAGGTTGAAACTACCCTTCGATTTTTTAGCCAAGAGCATCGTATAATCAGCTAGCCTTTTGCCCTATTCCGGGCTAAATTTACGTCAATATAAGTTTGCATATTTGTTTGCGATTGCATATTTGTGAATTCCCCCCGTATAAAAAAAAATTAAGGGGTGAGCCACCCCTGTGTTTATCTTTTTCCCACCCTATATTAGAAAGGGGTGGACCTAATTGGAGTCAACCTGTTCTATTTTGATGAAAACACAAAAATCTAGTTGACGTGTTTTTGCATTTTTTTCCAAATAGCAACCTTAAAGGGGTGAACTACCCTCTACCTGAACTTTCTTACCGCGGTCGTCTTTCCCTGTTTAACACGTCTTTGCTGATTCAAAATATTTCTACCAACTCCGAATCGACGTTTCCTCATGTTGCGAAATCAATATGAGACCCTGAGAGGGTAATCCACCCCTCTCTATTTTCCTTTTCATTGGCGATTAAAAAATTTGCCACTGTATTTTGATGAATCTGCGTTCCCTCCGGTGATGATACGAATTCTATGGTTTTAGATACGTGTGGATATTAGCATTAATGTCAACAGGGGTGAGGGAAGGGGGACGCAGAGATCTGCCCCTTACTCCTCACTATTCTAATGTTTATGAGAAACTTGTATTCTATATGTGCACGAATAGGTACTTTTTTAATTTACTTTTTTGGCGGCGATACTTTTTTTCATTTCAAGAAAAAAATAGAGACGTAAAGATGAGATCACGGTGTTTATAATAGATATTTTCGTCATTCTGATTGTGAGACCCGCGAAAGAAAGTCAACATTCGTAATCTCCTCTCAAAGTGTTTTTCTACTTCACACGTATTTACACATAAAAAAAAACATGTGCGATTTGCACAACTCCGAACGCTCAGCCCACCCGTGAAATGACGTGATACGCGCCGACCTTAATGTTGTTTATTGAATACGCTTTTCGAATTTATATCGTAAGGCGAGAGATTAAAACGATCATGCTGGATAAAAATATTATCAGGTGTTGTCATAAAAATATTACCACGTGTTATCGGGTGTTATATTTCGCAGCACGTGATAATATTTTCATCCAGAATAATCGTTTTAATCTCTCCCCTGTGGACTATCTATTTTTATGCTTCCTTTAAAAGGCGGTAACCATTCACAGTGTACTAGTACAGACGTACGAGTACGTAACCGAATTTCAAATTGTATTCTGTTTTTTGTGAACTTGGTGTGTTGCGCTGAAAATATTACCACAATGAAAGTCAACCCGATCAACGATATTAAACTTTTACTGGCTACGTTTGAGGTTATGAATATTGCACAAACTCCTATTAATAATTCAGAAATAGAACTGAAGGAAAATTTTGAGAAGATTTTATATGACTCAATGCAAGACTACAGTGGAGTTGAGATGATAGAGGAGGAGACTCTAGATTTTCAAGAACCGTTTAAAGAGTACGAAGCAATTGCCGTTGAAGATACGTTATGGTAAAAGGATGATAAAGATGTTAATTCTGACGCTTGTTCGAGTGACGATGACGTAAGTTATGATTACAAAAGGAAAGCTGTGGAATACTGGAGATCTGGTAAAAAAAAGAATTGCAGTATCGAAACCGTCAAACAAAAATATAAATCTGTCAGAAGCATACAACAGCTGCGCCGCTGGGCACATCAACTTAACGAAGGTAGCACTTATAAAGAAAAACTAGCTCGAATTTCCGAATACACATTGCAGAATATGAAAACTGCTATAGATGCCGGTGTTATTATTCACGATATTGACCTTAAAAAGTGGGCTCTACAGGCACAGAAAGAGATAGGCCACGAGGATGTACGAATTAAAGATTCTCATACCTGGCTATGGAAATTTAAAAAACAGCAATGCATTGTTTCCAAAAAGTAAACAAATTTGTAACGAGAAAAACTGTGGAGGAAGAAGCGTTTCTGCAGAAAAATAAAGAAAAATTTGTACATGATGTTAAATTACTCATCGAAAAGCATGGGTCGGAAAATGTATACAATTCGGACCAAAGCGGTTTTCAATTGGAAATCCATTCAGCACGAACTTTAGCGACTGAAGGAACGAAAAAATTTGAATGTGTTGTACAATCCATCTCTTCAACGACCCATAGCTACACGATCCAGCCTACAATAAACGCCAACGGGAAATTACTTTCTCCGCTTTTTATAGTTTTGAAGGAGGCAAAGGGTGAATTTCGACCAAGGGTAGAGGAAGAATTATTTAGGCCAAAAAACGTCGTGGTAATGGCATCAAAATCTGGAAAACTTACTTCCGGTACGTGTTATCGTTAAAGGTTGATCGATATTTTTGCAAACATATACTTATAAATACAAATTTGTTTTATGTTAATAGATCATTTTAAAGTTCGGTTGAAGAAATTTTTTTTCCGCAATGTCGGGAGTGACAACGTATTATTGATTGATTCTTGGAGTGGACACTGCCCTAGCGTTGTTCATGAAACTACGCCGCATGATAAAAAAATCATCCCAATGATTATCCTAAAAGGTACAACTGGAAAAATTCAACCGCTTGATGTTTTCGGATTCCGGATATGGAAGAATTTTGTGCGACATTTTTCAGATAGTGTGATACTAATGCATGCTGATATAAATTTACATTTAAGAAATAATATAATTAAATTGCAATCTCTTACACATAATCAACTGGCATCTCCACGTTATACAAATCTTTTTAAATATTCATGGTTTAAAAGTAATTATATAACAGCAAAGCCAGAACATTTTGAAAATCCAGTCGATTTCGGTTTCGGTCAATCAAAAACACACTGTGAAATACCTGGCTGCAATCATACAGCATTTGTAAAATGCTCGTGGTATAAAAAGTCTCTATGTTTGAAGCATTTTTTCGAAGACTACCATTATTGTACGACATATGAGCCATGAGTAGTGTAAATTATCATAAAAGTATGACTTCAGTTTTCAATATCAATACCTAATAAAATCCAATTGTTGACTTTGCGAGTGTTAATTCTAGTTGTTTAATCACCAACCCGCATGTAAGCTTGTATTAAATATATAATTCTACATGGGCCAGAAAAACAGCGTGGGGCTTATCTAGCGCTAGAGATTGGAATAGTGGTGAGTAAAGGGTAACTTTTTGTATATCCCTTCCGCGCCTCTATTGAAAATTATGCAAATAAAATATCTGGTATAAACACCGTGATCGCATCTCTACGTCTCTATTTTTTTCTTGAAATGAAAAAAAGTACCGCCGCCAAAAAAGTAAATTAAAAAAAGTACCTATTCATGCACATATAGAATACAAGTTTCTCATAAACACTAGAATAGTGAGGAGTAAGGGGCAGATCTCTGCGTCCCCCTTCCCTCGCCCCTGTTGAGATTAATGCTAATATCCACACGTATCTAAAATCATAGAATTCGTATCGTCACCGGAGGTAAGGTAGATTCATCAAAATAGAGTAGCAAATTTTTTAATCGCCAGTGAAAATGAAAATAGAGAGGGATGGATTACCCTCTCAGGGTCTCATATTGATTTCGCAACATGAGGAAACGTCGATTCGGAGTTGATAGAAACATTTTGAATAAGCAAAGACATGTTAAACAGGGAATGACGACTGCGGTAAGCAAGTTCAGGTAGAGGGTAGTTCAG
Organism: Ophion ventricosus; assembly: GCA_963932345.1. Taxonomy (NCBI): domain Eukaryota; kingdom Metazoa; phylum Arthropoda; class Insecta; order Hymenoptera; family Ichneumonidae; genus Ophion; species Ophion ventricosus. The sequence continues at coordinate 25,548,117 of OZ010714.1, read as the reverse complement.
CCCCTTAAGGTTGCTATTTGGAAAAAAATGCAAAAACACGTCAACTAGATTTTTGTGTTTTCATCGAAATAGAACAGGTTGACTCCAATTAGGTCCACCCCTTTCTAATATAGAGGGGGAAAATGATCAATACCGGGGTGGCTCACCCCTTAATTTTTTTTATACGGGGGGAATTCACAAATATGCAATCGCAAACAAATATGCAAACTTATATTGACGTGAATTTAGCCCGGAATGCCAAAAGGCTAGCTGATTATACGATGCTCTTGGCTAAAAAATCGAAGGGCAGTTTCAACCCCTCAATTATGAGATATCGGAAAAAGTAAAAACACGTATCCGCCACTTTTCCATTCTCTACATGTACGCAAACTTACATACAAATCGATTCAAAATTCTTGGAGATACGTATGAAAAAATTCCATTTTTGCAATAAACCATATGAAATTTGTCGTTATCTGCATCGTTCTCATCTCCAATGTATAGTACGCGAAAAAATAAAGGTTGTTGCAATTTGAAATTTTTTTATATCTCGTACCGTTAAAACGTTATCGACGAAAAACGAAAAACATCCCCATATTTGAGGGTGTGTTTCACCCCTTAAAACCGTTTTTCCGCCGATAAAAAAAAATACGTGTCTCTTAATTTTTGATACTCTTCTACATAAAAACGTTTCAACAAAATCGGAGGGGAACACCAAAGTGATGTTCCTTGTTAGTCCGTTTTTCTTCTCCCAGGCGCCATCGACACCTATACATCCCCTTATCCACGAGGCTGTAGTCTGGCCGGACACTGCGTTCCTCTTTCCCGTCGCGACAAGCCGATTTTCGGCTGACGCCCTATACAAATTGTCGGGATAGGAAGGGGGGTAAGTTTTATGAGTCTCTCGGTTCCTTTTCTCCAGTTCCCTCAAAATTTCGGTCACAGTTTTAAGGGGTGAAACTCACCCTCAAAGGTAGGCACCCTCCGAGTGACTCTTGCAGTTTCGCATAGTTCCAATCAAGATATTCGAATGAAACCAATTCGAGAAGAATGGTTCTTGCGAATAATGAAAAATGCGCCTTTTCCAGTTTCGAGGGGGTGAATAGGGGTAAATCTATAGGGGTTGAAAGTAAAAAAATTCGTGTAACTTCGAAACTTTTTTTTTATCTCGATGCAACCAATTGCATTTGAAAGAGCTTGAAAAAGTAGAAGATACGGGTTTTTGCGTTTTTCGAAAAAAAAACCTTTTGGGGGTGACTACCCCTGTGGAATACCGTTTCCGGCGTTCCCCGCCGATGTCGTTCATTTTTGGATATGTTATTCTTCATCGAAATCTAAGAGACACGTATTTTTTTTACCGGCGGCAAAACACTTTTGAGGGGTGAAACTTACCCTTAAAGTTGGGTACCCTCCGAGTGACTCTTGCAGTTTCGCAGAGTTCCAATCAAGATATTCGAATGAAACCAATTCGAGAAGAATACTTCTGGCGAATAGTGATAAATGTGCCTTTCCCAGTTCCGAGGGGGTGAATAGCGGTAAATCTATAGGGGTTGTAAGTAAAAAAATTCGTGTAATTCGGAAACTTTTTTTTTATCTCGATGAAACCCATTGCATTCGACAGAGCTTGAAAAAGTAGAAGGTACGGATTTTTGCGTTTTTCGAAAAAAAAACCTTTTGAGGGTGACTACCCCTGTATAATGGCATTTCCGGTGTTCCCCTCCGATTTCAATCATTTTTGGATATGTTGTTCTTCATCGAAATCTAAGAGACATGTGCTTTTTTTTATCGGCGGCAAAACAGTTTTAAGGGGTGAAACTCACCCGCAAAGTGTCTTTTGCAGTTTTGCACATTTTCATTCAAGATATTCGAATGAAACAAATTCGAGGATAATGCTTATGGCGAATAATAAAAAATGCGCTTTCATCAATTCCGAGGGGACGAATTGGTAGAAATTTATAGGGGTTGAAAGTCGAAAATTTTTCAAAAATCGGTTTTTTTCATTCTATCAAAACCATCTAAATTTAATAGAGTTACATAACGTCGGAGATACCTGTTTTTGAATTTTCCGCATAAATATCGTCCCAGGGCGAGCTACCCTTATATGATGTCCGGTGCTCCCTTATCCGATTTTGTTCCTTTTGATCGATGGTGTTTTTCATCGGAATTGGCGTGACGCAAATCGTTCAATCTCATTGCGAATGTCTCAAAATAGACGTATTTCTATTTCCACGGCATACAATATCGGGAATATTACGACGGTTGTTCTACGTCAACTTCATGCATCTATAACTGCACTGTCTATCCAACATAAAAACGAAAAGCAGTAACTGTTAAATAGTAAAATTTAAAAGAAGTAATGTAAAAATCAAATGGAGAAATGCTTTGTTACAGCTGCGATTAAGATCGTTAATCGTCAGATAAAAATAGCTTCGTAATATTTAAACATAATGCGCTTGAATGGAAATTCGGTGGCGCACGTACACCTAGGCGTCATTCACCGGTAAAAAAAATTTTGAAGGAACGTAAAACGGTATACCACTGTAAGCTTCGTCGTATTTTGGAATACAAATCAATTCTTTAGAATAAAACGAATCGTGTTTATGGTTTACAATTGTTAACCTTTTAACCCGCATAGATGTCTAAAAATGTAGGCCGTCGAAATAGGAATACGTCTATTTTGAGTCATTCGCAATGAGATTGAACGATTTGCGTTACGTCAATTTCGATGAAAAACACCATCTATCAAACGGAACAAAATTGGATAAGGGAGCACCGGACATTAAATAAGGGTAGTTTGCCCTGGGGCGATGTTTTTCCGGAAAATTCAAAAACAGGTATCTCCTACGTTTTGATAGAATGAAAAAAATCGATTTTTGAAAAATGTTCGACTTTCAACCCCTATAAATTTCTACTAATTTGTCCCCTCGGAATTGATGAAAGCGCATTTATTATTATTCGAGATAAAAAAAAGTTTGAGAGTTACACGATTTTTTTTACTTTCTACCCTTATAGATTTACCCCTATTAACAACCTTCGGAACTGGAAAAGGCGCATTTTTCATTATTCGCCAGAAGCATTCTTCTCGAATTGGTTTCATTCGAATATCTTGATCGGAACTATGCGAAACTGCAAGAGTTACTCGCAGGGTGCTCAACTTTGAGGCTGAGTTTCACCCCTTAAAACTGTTTTTCCGCCGATAAAAAAAAACGTGTCTCTTAGATTTCGATGAAGAATAACATATCCAAAAATAACCGAAATCGGAGGGGGACACCGTAAACGGTTTCCTTGTGAGTGGAAAACATTACGAACAGTTTGTGGCCATACAATCTTGCCAGATGTTGATGCGATGTGATTTCTGAGTGTTCGGGCGCTAGAAAATGATTTGCCCGCCACGTCTTTAATGACACTCCGACGCTCTCTAGCACTGAGCATCCTCGGCCGACCTGATCGTAGTTTGATTTCTGTGCTTTCCGCTTTTTTTTTTTTTTTATTTCCGCTTTTGTATTTTTTTCACGATGTATTGCACTGTCGTGAAGGTTCATTTCCGCTCTTTACCTATTGTGCGATAACTCTCTCCATGTTTCCAAAGGAAAATAACGCGATCTTGTAGGAACACAGATATCTCGCTTTTCTTGCCTGACATGGTTACTCTACGAAATTCAAAAAAGTACTAATCGAGGCAAATACATCTCACCACACTGTGTGTGTATTTAAATACTTTCCTTCGACGATTTAACAATATAAGCTTAAGTGTACAAATACTTTTTTGGCTCTTTAATTCTTGTATTTCTTGTATTACTATTCTATTATGCATTATTAAAAGTTTATATTTGACACATTATCTCTATATACAGTAAACGATTGAGCAACCTAACTTCAGTCTATAGATCCTTTGTTCGTATAAAGTTATGGTAAACAAAACTAGGTGTACAAATACTTTTTGGACCTACTGTAAGTCTCGTTCAGTCTCGAAGCAGTAATCTGTTTCGAGTCGTCGTTCCAGAAACTCGGCTTAGGTCTCGCGTTCCCGCGTTGGCAGTTTTTCTGTCGACACGCTCGGTTCGTTCCCGTTCGCGCTAGTCCAGCCCTAGTTATCGAGTGCGTTTCCTTGAGTTTTGTGAAGTGCGTGTTACCAGGCGTTAAAGGATACTCGTAGAAGATTCCTCTACCGTGCTACGCCTGTGGATTACCACTGCATTTCCGGTGAGTTCTCATGTTTTCCCTGTCAGCATATTACTTCCGTGTTGTTCCCGCAATAATATTACGAACGCTTTATTTGTGCTCTCGGTGATATCGTTTACGATTCCCTATCTATCGAAATCAGATTTCAACCCTCTCTACCCCGAGTAGAAATCCTGCTCCGGCTACAAGAAAGGCCTGATCAGGCATCCTGATTTCTTTTTCATGCCTTGATCAGGATTTTTTATCAAGCCCTGATCATTTTTGTGACACTTTTCCTGACTTCGGTCTGATCAGGGTAAAAAATCAAGGCTTGATCAATGAAAAAGATCAAGGCCTGATCAGGATAGAACATCAAGGCTTGATCAGTGAAAAAAATCAAGGCCTGACCAGGATAGAACATCAAGGCTTGATCACAGTGCAAAATAAAGGCCTGATCAGGATAAAAAATCAAAGCCTGATCAGCGTAAAAAATAAAGGCCTGATCAGTGCAAAAAATCTAAGCCTGATCAGGGCTTAATTTTTCAAGGATTGATGATTGAATTGAAATATCATCGCCTAGTCAGGATGATGGAATGAACCTCTGCTGCGGATGTCCTATTTATTCCTGAAATAAAAAATACCACGCAAACCCAAAATAGGAAAAGACACAAATTACAAATAACGTTGATACTTTATTTTATAAATTAAATAGGAATCTTATTTATCACATAAATGTTTCTTATTACTCTACTTTATCACATGTTTTTTATGTGTAAAATAAATAAAACGTTGTTATATATTTTTTATATAGCAAAAACGCGAAATAGACTTTGAGATTTTTTACAACAAACTGCAGGAACTTGGAAAACAAACAAAAAAACTTAGAAATGAAGTTAAACTTAGAAATGAAGGTTATACAGTTTTTATGGAGCGACGTTTTCGTGAACGAAAAAATTTTCGTCCCTGTAAAAAATTTTTTGAACCCGACGCTTTGACGGCTGTGAAGCCGGAGACAATCTCTCCCGTATCAAACATTTTGATGCTTTGCTGGATGGATTCCAACGGTTTCCGCGATACGTCGATTTGGTGCCAAATGAGAGTTTTCTGGAAATAAATTTTTAAACGGTAAGTTTGAAAGGTTTAAATTTTCGAAAGGTGAGGTAAACTGCGAATGGGCATTACATTTCATTGTAATGCCCATTATGTCCGCAGTGCATTTCGAATTCGAAATGCACTGCGAATGGGCATTACATTCACATTACCAATATTTGGTTTGTCTACGCTGACCGGGCTAACCTGCACCGATGGCATCACACTCTTCGATACAGGTTAGTCCGGAGAGCGTAGGCCAAACAAATAATGTTAAGTTCCCAGTGTAGTTCAATCCAGTAAATGTGATTCCATCGGTGCAGGTTACAGGACAGCGTAGACAAACCAAATAATGGTAAGTTGACAGCGAGGTACAATTCAGTAAATGTGATTCCATCGGTGCAGGTTACAGGACAGTGTAGGCCAAACAAATAATGGGAGGTTCACAGCGCAGTTCAATTCAGTGGACGTAATACCATCGGTGCAGGTTAGTCGATTCGAAATGCACTGCGAATGGTCATTACATTCATTGAATTATACCTCGCTGTCAACTTACCATTATTTGGTTTGTCTACGATGTCCTGTAACCTGCACCTGCACCTGCACCGCAGTCTCCTTTTCCGCTATAATCTCCTCTTCGTCGCTCATAAAGGCGTAGCTTTTTGTTCTTGAACCTTTTAATTTCCTCACTGCATCATTGTAACACGCTGCAAATGAGAAATTGAAATGCGATCATTACGAACGACAAATCAGCATAATAATAGCATAATCAGAATTATATGGTACTTACTTGCACTCCCTACTATTTTGATTGCATATGAGGACCAATCGCTTGATGCCGATCGTGAATATCGCACTTCACGGCGTAGCACTGCAATGCGCTCTGCCGTGTACGGAGGTGCCATACATTTTGTCTCCATCTGTTTTTTTCGTTTGTTGTAACATATCCATTCGCAACATGCGATGTCACGAATGGCTTCGCCCCCTTCCTTGGTTTCTCCAAGAAATTCAACGATCTCGTGGGTTATTTCATTCATTTCGGGTTTGGGAAATTAGGTTATGTTTCACCGAAATGAATGGCTACACGTGGGCAACAGAAAAAATGCAAATAAACGTATGCAAGGAAACAGAAAAGTGTTGAAAAAGTAAATAAAATAAAAATGTATTGTTGGAATATAACAAAGCGGAATATATAGTTATCTTACCTCAAATAAAAATCGCAATGACAACAATCGAGAACACGTCAATACGGAATGAAACGCACGAGATTACTGCCGCACTTTCGTTCGGTTATTATACACCCCGAGTAGAAATATTGTCAGGCTGACTTGATATTTGATCCGGGCCTGATCACGTTATAGTACGGAGGCCTTACTTAAGGTATGCCTCAATTTGCCTGATCCGGTCGGTGTCAGGTGATAATCAGGCAACTGGATGTAGTGTTTCCTTCAGTTGCCTGACCCAGCTAGCTTCAGGCTATGGTCAAGTAAGTGGACTTACGGCTTGCTTCAGCCGAAGTGAGCCGTAAGTCCAGTTGCTTGACCATCGCCTGACGCTAGCCGGATCAGGCGAATTGAAGCAAGCCGTAAGTCCACTTACTTGACCATAGCCTGAGGCTAGCTGGATCAGGCAACTGGAGGAAACACTACATCCAGTTGCCTGACTATCACCTGACACCGACCCGATCAGGCAAATTGAGGCATACCTTAAGTAAGGCCTCCGTACTACAACGTGATCAGGCCCGGATCAAATATCAAGCCAGCCTGACAATATTTCTACTCGGGACTATACTTACAGTCTGAGCGGCTGTGCACTGCCGTGACCGTTCGCAACTGGGAGCTGATGCTCCCAGTTGCCGTTTGTGAGTTCCACGACCCCCTAAAACTGACCCGTTCCATTCTTAACCCGCATTTTTTGTTTATTCTATTTTTCCGAAGTTTATGGAGGTACCGATTGGAGAGGTTGTAGTTTATTGAGAGGCCTCCAATATCAATTCAGCTTGCATCAAAACTTGGCAATGAAAAATTCTTCGGGCCTCGGCTATCGAAGGCCCAAAAACGTGTATGTCTCGTAAGTCAGCCAGATGAAGAATATACATCTTTGGTTACTGCAATTCTATATGTATATATATAGAATGTATCTATGTATATATATATATGAACCTATATATGTATATATACCATACATATAAAGTTTCTTCAAACATACTTGAAACTCACTACTCTTTGGATTGAAGCTGCGGGAAAAAAACATTTCTTCCTTTCAAAAAAAGAAATGGAAGCTCTTTTAAAACGTTTAAAAAGCTCCAAAAGTACGCCAAGTATAAAAAAATCCCTTCGAAAACATCGTTGTTTGTTTTACCTTATACCAAATTATGGTTATCCTGAAAAATAATAATTAGTTGCTTCATTGCATACAATAGTTTTATTATGTGTTTTTCCATTAATCAGTTGTACAAAAAAATTCTTTATGTAATAGCCAAGTACAATATACGTATTATACAAGTATGGAAGAAGTGTTGTGCACTAAATTGTTAAATTTTAGAAATAATCTTCTTAAAAATCTTGTATTTTTATTTTAAAAATCATATTCTTATAATAAAAAATTGATATCACCATTATAGAAAAATAATGACCACATGACCACATTACGACTCTTCACATGACTATATTAAACAGTTTGTTATCCTCGATTGGTTATGTGAATGTTAAATAAATTAATGATCTCGTGAAGTACTGATGAGATCAGTGATGTGCCCTTTAGCTCTCACAAATGTAAAATTATATTTTATTTAAATAATTCAAAAAGTTAGATGCCAATATGAATGTTCTACTTTATCACGCATCTATTATAGATTGCATAAAATATATTTTGGTCGCACACTGGCAACTGGTACGATGTTACAATGTAAAAAAATATACATTTTATGACGCAAAAGTTATTTATGCGGAAGGTAGGAACTGAAAATTCTATATCTTGACGAGCTTTTTCTTCTTAACCATAGGGAGAATTGGGGGACATTGATACAAGGAGCACCTAGATACAGTCGCCATAGAATAAAAACTAAACGCAGCCGAAGCTCGCCGATACACACATAGGTAAGTGTCGGTTCAATCAGTCATACAGCAGAACCTCGGCAGAAGACTGTCACCGTTTCGCGCTTGACAACAGCTAACAGGTTTCGCACACTCATAACAAAAATTTCCTATGAGCGTCCTATGAGCTCTATTTCACATTAAATGGTAAGTAGATATCTTTTACAATATGGTACAGGGCATAATTTCGATAAGTTCTATAATAGTTGAGAATGGCGATATTTTTTTTTTAAGAAAGACGGTATGGGGCTCATTGATACAACAACACAGGGGCACGTTGATGGGTATCAATCTGTCCCGTTATCAACATAATTTGTGACGACATTATTTTGTTTCTTTTTTAGAAACATGCGCAAGTACAAAAGAAAAACGGAGAGAAGTGATATCAATGAAGATGATATGGCGTCGGCAATCTCCGAAGTACTGGCTGGGGTCCTATCCATTAGAAAAGCGGCTGATAAATATAACCTAAAAACCGCCACGTTATAACACAGGATGGAAAATAAGAAGAAAAAATAAGACAGGAAGGAGAAGAAGAAAGGTATTCATCGAAATACACCTCCCAACAACTGTTTACAACGAATCAAGAGAAGCTACTTAATAAATACATAGTAAAATGTAGGAAAATGAATCATGTACTCACACTAAAACAAGTGCGACAACTTGCATATCAATATGCAAAAATAAATTATCGTCTTTATCCTAGTTCTTGAGATGGCAATGAATCCGAATATAAGCCTGCGAAAACCGGAAAACACAAGTGCTGCTCGGTTGTGCTCTTTCAACAAAGTCGCTGAGACAATATTTTTTGAAAATTTGGAAGATGTCCTGACAGGGCATAATTTCACAGCTGATCGTATCATGAACTTCGATGAGACCGGTATAACGACGGTTTTGGATACTCCTAAGGTATTGTCTGAAAAATACAGCGACAGGTGGGTCAAATTGTCTCGGCTGAGAGAAATTAGTCACTTTTGGAGAAATCGTAACTGGTACTGGCAATACCATTCCACCTGTATTTGTATTTCCCAGAGTGTATTGCAAAAGCTATTTTTTAAATGGTTCCCCAGAAGGCTCATTGAGTTTGTCAGCCAGATCATCATAAACAGCGAACTCTTCTTAGAGGTTCTCAAGCACATTAAACTCTTCTAAAGGTCCTCAAGCATATTAAAAACATACAAACAGCGCAAAAGAAAGGCCGATTCTCCTGGGTTGTGATAATCTTGAGTCTCATATTTCGATCGTGGCAATTAACTATGCACGTGATAATCGGATTATTTGCGTGTCATTCCCTCCCCACACGTCTTACAAACCCCAACACCTGGATGTTGGCGTCTTCGATCCGTTCAAGGCCAAATTATATATTGCTTTTAATGACTGGCACATCAATAACCCAGGAAAGGCGTTATCCGTCTACGAAATTCCAAGACTTGCTAAGCTGGCATTTTTCGAGACATTCACTGCGAAGAATATTACAAACGCATACGTCGAATCCAGTATCGTCCGATTTAATAAACTGGCATTCTCAGCTGAAGATGTTGCACTATGCGAGGTTTACGGCAACAAAGGATTACAAAATTCAATAGAGAATATCGTAAATCCTACCAACTCTGACCAGAAAAGAACGAACAATCAAGATTCTATGATCGCGATGAGCATTGCATAATACTACCTTCGTATACTAATTTATCAGATGCCATAAATAATTCTGGATTTCAGTCTATGCCATCAACATCCAGAGTTTCCGATTTAATCGCAACATCATCAACATCAAAAACAGTCTTAACCCCTGAGGCTCGCAGACCCTATCCAAACATGATCCTAAGAAGCAAAACCAAAGAGGGAAAAAGGAAGGGTAAGTCAAGGATATATACAGATACTCCAGTAAAACAAAGATTAGAAGAACAACAGAGAGCTCAAGACGAAAGGGACCTTAAAAAAGGGGAATGAAAATGTGCGAAAGATTTAAAGAATGCTCATAAATTGCTAGGAGCAGTCGCAAATTTTAAGAATAAGGCAACGAAAAAGACTTCCAAAGCCATCGCTATGGAGTCAGACTCGTTAAACTGTGCCAGTGGAATTGAGCTCCAGCAGCGTAGATTTAGATACAAACGAAACCTATTTCTGTGAAGATGACGTGTGTGATACTGCTCTACCTAAGGCAGAAGACCTTAAGGAGGGTGACTTCGTAATAATAAAGCTAACTAACCAAGCAAAGAAACAACCTGTAAAGCATTCTGTTGGAAAAGTTCTATCCAGATATCAAGAAGATGGCCAAAAAATGTTGATTGACTTCCACGTTTTTATTTGAAATGCAAACATATAATTATTATGAATAAATATTATAAAGAACTATGAACTTTGTTTTTTTTATTATTATTTTAGGTATTTTACATAAAATAGGCGTATTTTTTAGTATGAATCAAAGTGCCCCCGGTATGTACACAATGTGACCCGTGTACGGGACAATTTGATACGAATATCGATTTCGGAAAAACAGGTCATATCTGTTTTACCTTTGGATACATACTGAGTGCATCCAAATAGTTTTTTTTATTATCATCCATTTGGCTACTTTTTTCCGTTGGAAAAAAAAAAATCTTATTAATTTGCCCCCACTCCCCCTACACGCCAAGACCTTGCCCGGCATTTCCAATTTACGTATGCGGTTCATAAGTTGTATTTTTATCTAATGCTGATATCAATTTTTATTATTAGATTGTTATTTTTCATATAAAAGTACACCATTTTTAATAAGATTGTTTCTAAGGTTTAACAGTTGTACTTGGCTATTTCATAAATTATTTAATTTTTTTCTTCTACAATTGATTAATGGAAAAATTACAATAAATCCATTGCGTGCATTAAAGCAAATAACTATTCTTTTTCAAGGACACCTTAATTGGTTATGAGGTTAAACAAACAACAATGTTTTCGAGGGGATTTTTTATTGCTTGGCGTACATTTCTAAATTTAAAAAAAAAGTATCCTTATAGCTTACTTCCTGAGCTTTTGAAATCGCTTTGGATAAGTAATCGACCGCCTTTTCATTTACAAGACCTGAAAGTTATAATACTTCCGGTATCAGCATTACCCAGGGTACCACGTCGTGTTTATGCAGTCGGATTTATAACCATGTTTTGTGTGGACGCACGCACGCGTGTGTATGTATGTATACATGTATTGTAGCTTTCAAGTTGCATAATTGAGAAAGTACTCCATAAAACATACCTATCCATAGTGTTTTGACGAGCTCCCAAAGTAAGCTATGAGAGTATACAATAAACAATAAGCGTTCTTATAGAAAATTTTGAAATCGACTTTCACGTGACCTTGGTGGTTATACCCAAGGGAAAATTAAGCAGCCCATGTTTTTCCCCACTTCAAACAATACAAACTTTGTTTAAAACATTTTTCATTATAAACTGGACCTCCTGAGTTATAGGCTCTTAACACTTTGTCTGAGACACCCTATATATATGTATATAGTATGTAATGTATACTTGATGTCGCAGCAGATAGAGAGATAAATATGGAGGTAACAACGGAACTACGATTGGCTAAGTGAGCTCCGATACGAACCAGTTGATTCATGATTAACTGACGGTCATGAGCTTTAGTACATCACACTGTATAGCGACAGATAGATATGAATTTCAGGTTCATTGCTTTACCATTCCATATCCATAAACCGGGATTGCCGGGTGCTCCGGGATGTGGCTGGAGGTAATGCGATGTCCAGAAGTTTGAAAGATTCTGAGTACTGCAGAGGACCGTGAATGGACCGCGATGGCAGTCGCTAGGGTATCCTCGCTGTCAATGATTTCTCCAGGAAGACTGTACGCAATGAATCGTTGCTGCTCGTCCTCTTAGTATGTACTCCGTCTTCCACGAAAATAATCAATCGAATCTGCATTCCCGCATAAAAGCAACGCTTTTTAATGCAATCATACGAATGTATCGATTCGTTTTCATCTGTCTTCAAGTTTCTCCCCTGGCGCATACTGAAATAGAAATCACAGATTTTGCAGGCTCGATGGCTTCGCATATCGCAATAAATCGCAGTTTTTGAAAGGCCTCCCCGCATATGAGATATACGATATTCACAGGATCTGTAGCCTCTACGGACGTATACCGCATTAGGTTGTAGATGTAGAAGGGTCAGAGGGAAACTGTGTACGATAGATCCAGAGAAACCACGCTGATTAGTGGTATTGTTCTATAAACGGTGTGAGAGTTCGCCGCATTGTGGCGACTCACGAATAGCCGTTCATTGTCCGAATACGCAAGGAAGTAGGGGAGCTATTGCAATCTGGTTTGGCCAGCCGAGAATCGGGTACCAACGTGAGCTACAGTCTATATTTGACTGTACCGTCCCTATGACCCAATAGCACATGTATTCTAGTACTCTTGTCGTTTTAATGGCGTGTCAGAATGGACTGCTTTTTGAGGTGCAGCCCAATGACTTCTACATCTTAGAAATCAAACAATAGCCCAGGTAGAAAACAGGATTTTAGACCACGATCAAATGGATTAACATATTCAAAATTAATTATGTCAAGCGCACTATAAACGCCCCATTGCTCTACCCATTTAACTTAAACATGATGATATAGAGGGGTTATATAGAGATAAGCCACATTAAAATGGGTCCACCCGTTGCAGAGTTTATCCCAATTACACGTTGTTAGTCAGCTACACACAAAATCGTATTTTTGTGTGCGTGTGTGTGTGTGCGTGTGCGTGTGTGTGTGTGTGTGTATATATATTTACGTATACACACACTCATGTGTATAAAACATGCACTTTACTATGGCTTTCGAACCGACAAATTGCTTTTGGTTGACTGGACATAGCTACCTGAACAGTTTTTTTTAATGAATATCGCTAGTTTACGAATTTTGTGTATCACTTCGCCACTATATTTATACGTTGGTATAAAAATGATATCAGCTTTTATTTTATCTCTGAATATATATGCAAAGTACGTAAGAACTGAGCGAGCAATCCGAAACAAATCTTAAAGTGTTTATTTTCATAAATAATTGTCTTGCTAAATTAACCAATCACGGAAAAAGTTTTATTAAAACAGGATTATATATCCGACTCGCGATATCTATAAATGAAATGGGAGCAATGCCTAATTACTTTCCATAACTGAGATAACTGATAGGTAAAAGAGAAAGGTAGTTGAAAGTGAGCGTGTTTTATCGGAACGCGGATTATCCAATATTCGTTATCTATCCTATACAATCTATTTATAAGCGTTATTTCCATTGTTCTACCTTGCTATATGGATACGCGCTGTACGACAGAACTATTGAAAACATCTTTGGACGACACAAGTTGGGCGTTAATTGGTGATTTTCAAACTCCAAAAAGACGTCACGCAAGAATGTGTACAGCATCGAAGATCGAAAAAAATGTTTTTGATATATGGCTATTTTTTACTTTCGATCAGTTCAGAAAATTATTATATTGTCTTTTCTTAATAGAACCGGGGCAGATATGCTATATGTTGACAAATCGTTTACGTCCTTTGAAGGTCTTATGCATATTCTCATAAGCTGTCACGTCACGCGGAGTGATATAGATTTAGGAATGCCCCTACCAGCGCCTTTAGCCTATCTATACATATAAAACAGTTCCGTGACTGATTGACACATAGACGATGCACAGCCTAAACCGCTGAAAATAGGAACTTGAAATTTGCTAGTTATATTCTGTAGAACGTGCAGAGGTGCACTTAGAAAGGATTTTTCGAAAATCAACTCTTGAGGGGGTGAAATTAGGTGTAAAAATTTGCATAGGCAATGGTATTCCTGGCGTGTATCAACTTGAAACTGTTTATTTATGTAATTTTCATAAGTTAAGTTGAGTTTCTCGGAACGTGGATTCTGGGATATTTGCGCGCGAGTATCATCTTCTTATACATTTATACACATATACATATAAAACAGTTCCGTGTGACTAGCTGACTGACTAGCGTATACACGGCGCACAGCCCAAACGGCCGAAGATAAAAACATGAAATTTGGAAGATATGTCTCTTAGAAGGTGTAGAGGTGCACTAAAAAAGAATTTCTCGAAAATCAACTCTTAAGGGGGTAAAGTGGGGTGTAGAAGTTTGTATGCACAATTGTATTCCTGGTGTGTATTAACTTAAAATTTAGACAATATGTTCCTTAAAAGGTGTAAAGATGCACTAATGAAGAATTTTTTGAAAATCAACTCTGAAGAGGATAAAAAAGAGCGTAAAAGTTGTATGGAAATCGTATTTCTTGTGCGTATCAACTTGACATTTAAAAGATGTGTTCCTTAGAAAGTGTAGGAGTCCACTCAGAAATAATGTTTTAAACATCAACTCTTAAGGGGGTGAAATACGTCGTAAAAGTTTGTACAGAAATGTGTATACTTTGCGTGTATCAACTTGAAACTTACAAGGGGACCTTACAGGCTGTCACTCACGGATTTTGATAAGTATCAGATATGTTGTAGAGGGACCTACCCTGAGTACCTGAGTAAAGGGATTTTATACAACGTTCTTTAGTTTTCGAGAAAAAACGTTCGAAAGTTTAGCTCGTAGCTATCATACCGGTACGGTTGCACCTTTGTCGAACCAGCGGGCGTGGCCCAGTGGACAAGGTTCCCGGCTCTGACGCTCGAGGTCCAGGGTTCGAGTCCCGTGATGGCGTTTTTTTTTTCACAAAATATAAATAAATTCGATGGATGATGCAAAACCGTCTAATTATTTATTATTATTTTATTTATTCATTTATTAAAAAAAAAATTTATTCATTTTTTAAATTTTTTATTTTCCATTTTTTTTAAATTATTTATTATTATTTTATTTTTCACGCAGAAAAAAAAGAGAGGCAGAAATTATAACATCTTTCACAAGAAACTGTAGTTTATTATTTTTCATTACAATATACAGGTTTTTCTTACTCGCTATCACTGTGGTCGCTTGTTAGATCAGAACAATATTGCGGGTGGTATTTGTCGTAAAAGCAAGCAAAACAATTTGTTAAAATAACCGATTTGTTAAAAAATAACAGAGAAATTGCGTCAAGGGAAGATTCCATACAAATTCATTCTTTGATTCTTCATCAATTAAGCGCACCTGCTTTCGCGCCGATGATTAAATATGCGTGGTTTGCATCGAAGTTAATTGAGGAAAGACCGCTGTTTTTAAATGTCAATCAAGTATGCTTTCCAATAACGCTGTTCAAAACTCCGTGTGCCTGCAAGGCCATAGCTTTTATACAATGTGCGCGTTGCTCTTTGGTCTTGTGTTTTGCTTGCTTTTACGACAAATACCACCCGATATATTGTTCCGATGTAACAAGCGATCACAGTGATAGCGAGTAAGAGACACCTGTATATTGTAATGAAAAATAATAAACTGCAGTTTCTTGTGAAAGATGTTATAATTTCTTCCTCTCTTTTTTTCTGCGTGAAAAATAAAATAATAATAAATAATTAAAAAAAAATGAAAAGTAAAAAATTTAAAAAATAAATAAATATATAAAATAATAATAAATAATTAGACGGTTTTGCATCATCCATCGAATTTATTTATATTTTGTGAAAAAAAACGCCATCACGGGACTCGAACCCTGGACCTCGAGCATCAGAGCCGGGAACCTTGCCCACTGGGCCACGCCCGCTGGTTCGACAAAGGTGCAACCGTACCGATATGATAGCTACGAGCTAAACTTTCGAACGTTTTTTCTCGAAAACTAAAGAGCGTTGTATAAGATCCCTTTACTCCGGTACTCAGGGTAGGTCCCTCTACAACATATCTGAGACTTATCAAAATCCGTGAGTGACAGCCCGTAAGGTCCCCTTGTTAGCAGGCAAAATTAGCAGGGCTTCCCTAATACAATTCGGGGCCTTCAATGGATTGTTGTGGTTTCCATAGTAGGGTTTTCCGTAAAAGAGCCGGACCGGGCCCCTATTAGGGAATGGTAGGGTAGGTAGGTTGACTAAAACTATGGTCTAAGTACGGAGCCTAAGTAACGGTCTTTAAGCGGTGTAGTTGTAGATTCCCTAGTAGCGATTTCCCCAATACAACCAGACTTTGCTATTATAAGATATCAGTATAAGGCAAATCAGTATACATTTTTTTACTAAAGAATTTGTGGCATAATAATTATCGAGATCGATTAAATACAATAATTAAACTAGGCGTTTTGTAGACGAGCTGTGATACCTTGAACCAACACGCATGCAGCTCGTCCATTGGAAGAACGCGGGATCAAACGTCAAAATATGCGACAGAATTCTAAGTCTCAAATGTATTGAAATAACACATTTCGTTTTCACAGTGAACACATACGCACATACGCATATGGCTGCAATAATTTTAACGAGTCACCGTTGAAGCAATTTTAAAGGCCCTGGTTTTTTTTGCCTTCAATGGCCCTCGGTACCAAAGTATGACTAGCCACTGATGGCCCAAGTGAGGCTTTCAGACAAGGGTCTTAATAAAGTTAGGGAAAATTAAGATGGACCCGATCAAAGGCCGGACTCAATTTAGTCTTTTTAGTCTTTTTTTTCTATTTGTTTGTTCCAACCACGGTCTCACATACAGGTCTTGAAACGACGGTGGTGGGTTCTCAGAGATGAGTATGTAATAAAGTATTGTTAGGTTTATTGTTCTTCTGTTTCAGGTCTCACCCATGATCATCTAAAAAGTAGTCTATGGGAGTATTACTAGTTTCTAGTCATTTATTAATTATTTGGCATGAAGACGCTACTGCATCCTTTAATCAAAGCGCCTCAATGACAAGCTATTGATAAAAAATAATAATATTATACACATATAGATGCTTACCTGGGACTTCTAGACAGTGGCAACAGCAGAAACTAGTTCGCCAAGCGTGCCTACCCCCACCACTCCCTTCGTTTCAAGACATATATGTAAGACCGTGGTTCTAGCCGTACTGGGTCTTCCACTTTTTACGAGCCCCAACCCACCTAAACCTCATCCTGCATCCCATTCACATACCCCTTTTACCATCCATTCCATTACCCTCCACCACTTATATCTCTCATTCCACAACTCTCCGTCTACCTACCATTCACCCCCCCCCCCCCCCCACCTTGCGGCCGCAGCCGACTTCTCCCTCTGTATCATCTTCACCATGACATGTCTGCCATGGGCATAAGGAAACTGCGGAAAACTTATACCGATACAGTCAGTCGCAAGTTCGCCTCCCAGTGACGGAACTAGTCATCTTTCGCTGAGAAATGGCGAAGAAAAACATTTCACGACGAAAGTGACCCGACTGGGATTCGAACCTGCGACCTCCCGATCCGCTGGCCAGCACGCTAACCACTAGACCACCACCCCACCTTTTCTTGATCATAAAACTGTCTTACGGAGATAAATAGACTTTATCATACATGATTTTTTCATTTTTTCATAAGCGAATGGTGTGCGCGAGATTTGATTTAATTAACATTTAATTAGTGAAAAATCCATTTCAAAACTGAAAAATAGAAAAATATGGCAAATACCTCATGTTTTGAAAAAAACATTGCGGTGCGAACGGACCCCAGTCATGAGTTGTAGGGATTTTTTCTCTTGTTTTTCGACGAAAAACAAGAGATAAAATCGATTGTTATATAGAAACACGAAAATTGTTACATTTTCTACACACGATACAGCACTGTCAGTTTCTCGGCTCATCGAGTTCGAGCCGACACCGATATAAATCGAATGCGTCATGAGCGCCACTATGCGCGTCGAGATTCGGGGGAACTAAACTCTGCGAAGTTCGTGCGAGGTATGCTCGAAATCGTCAACAAATACCTACGAATTATAGGTACCCTCGGGTTTCCTGAAATATGTGATGGAATCAAATGATTCAGGTGTCGAAATGTGTGTTTTGAATATGGCTACGCGGCGCTACTCCCCTCCAAGTCGTGATATGAGCCAAACTTTTCATTTCACAACATTTCTATCATGGCTACAGCATGGTAATACAATTTACTTTTTTTTTGATTCCACAAATTTAATGAGAAGACACCCGTTCGTCTATCAAGTTGACATTATCTGGTCAAATTTCATAAAATTCTGAAGAGCCATTTAGGAAATCCGTGGGTATCTACTATCCCGATCTACCATACCGACAGAGCCGGGGTACCGTTCTGTCTTAAAGGGCGTAGAGGTGCTCTAGGAAAGGATTCTTCAAAAATTAACCTTCGAAAGGATCAAATGGGATGTACAAGTTTGTATGGACAATTGTATTTCTTGCGCCTATCAATTTGAAACTTGGTACAAATATTCTTTAAAGCAACTAATAAACCGAGGGTGTAAGGGTTTTCAAAAACAACCACTAATAATGGGTGCAGCGGGTAAATAAGTTTCTGTAGGCCAAATTCCACGCGGGCAAAGCCGCGGGCGGAGCCTATAGTTCTACATACGAGGTCCGAATGAAACATTTTCAACGTGTCTAAGAAAATAAAGCATTCATTTGAACCAGAAAAGAATTGCATTTGAAAAAAATGTTCCTATTTAACTGAATTTACTCATTGTCAGTCCAGCGCTTCTTAAGCGCTGGGTTTGAAAATCCCTTCTTACGTGAGTATGGACATTTTTTTAAATCCATTTTTTTAATTTTATTAACTAATAGTACAATATGTCTAGAATATTCTCCCAAAG
Organism: Ophion ventricosus; assembly: GCA_963932345.1. Classification (NCBI taxonomy): domain Eukaryota; kingdom Metazoa; phylum Arthropoda; class Insecta; order Hymenoptera; family Ichneumonidae; genus Ophion; species Ophion ventricosus. Next base: position 25,529,121 of record OZ010714.1, on the reverse strand, counting down.
TTTTAAGTCAATCGGAGTAAAAGTCAAAAATAGTAAACACTATTTTTGAAGTGTCGGTGGACACGATTTCTCAAAAACTAATGGACCGATCTTATTGAAATTTTGTACACTTCTTCAAAATAGCATTGACTAGTGATTGGACGAAGGTTTTTTTTCTATTACAACTAATTTTACAAGGCTATACGTAGTGTAAATTGTACCAAAAATTGAACTATTTTGCATACAACTCTGGAAAAAATTCAAATTTCAATTTTTTTCAAATCGTTGGTTCAATCATGAGCTATACTTATCTACTAACAGAAAAAAATTGGTTTTTTAATTTTGGACAAAGCTATCATGAGTTATCCTGACCACCAGGAGGACACTTTTTTTGAGGGGTCTCCGGAAACCAGGTCCCACCGGCTGAATTTCCCAAATTTTTGGATGAATTTTTTTTTAAATATCGTTGAAATGTTGCTCTTTTATGTGCTTAACATTTTGAATAAAATAATTTATATATTATATTTTAAAAAATTGAGAAAATATGCTTTTTCTCAAAAACTAATGGACCGATCTTATTGAAATTTTGTACACTTCCTCAAAATAGCATTGACTAGTGATTGAACGAAGGTTTTTTTTCGATTACAACTAATTTTACAAGGCTATACGTAGTGTAAATTGTACCAAAAATTGAACTATTTTGCATACAACTCTGGAAAAAATTCAAATTTCAATTTTTTTCAAATCGTTGGTTCAATCATGAGCTATACTTATCTACGAACAGAAAAAAAATGGTTTTTTAATTTCGGATAAAGCTATCATGAGTTATCCTGACCACCAGGAGGACACTTTTTTTGAGGGGTCTCCGGAAACCAGGTCCCACCGGCTGAATTTCCCAAATTTTTGGATGAATTTTTTTTTTAATATTTCTGAAATGTTGCTCTTTTATGTGCTTAACATTTTAACTAAAATCATTTATATATTATATTTAAAAAAATAGCGAAAATATGATTTTTTGTTGGCTTCGAAACCACGTAATCCCCTAAGGCTTGTCAGTTTCTCAAAACAATAGTTATAGTCTGAATTAGAACCTTTATCATAAACAGTACTTATTGCTTCAGCGTCAAAATTTCTTCCTACACAGTCATTTTTTCAAATTTGGAAAAACAAAGATCTTGCACGAAGCCGTATCTAGAGAGTAGGGTGGAGAAGGAATTAATTCAGTTCGTGCAATTTCGCTATCGCAACTGCTGATTGGTGTGCCGGTGCAATAAGCGAATACGCCATTCAACGCGGGCTTAGCTTTCTCCCACCTACTTACTCTTGTAAATTGTACCGCGTCTGCTTATATGAGATATCAGCAGTCTCAGCTATCTCTTTCAAAGTTAATCGATAGGCGTCCATCACGATTTGGTGATCGTAATCGACCACCTTGTCTGTCGTTGCGGTTCTCGGTTGTCCGGAGCACTGCTCGTCCGTAATGCTCATTTCCCCATGTTCGAAATCAGTAGTTCATGTTTTCACGTTTCTACAGGAAGAAGCGGCATCTCCATACACAGACTCGAAGTCTGCTTTGGTTTCCGTTAGAGATTCCCCTCTAAAATAAAGGAATGTTATCGCCGCGCAGTACACCAATTCATCCATTGTTGATAGAGTGCTACTTTAGAAGGCTATCAGACATAAACTAATCGAGCGCCCGACATTCGACTTACCGGCGTAGAAATGTGGCCGGACATTCCTTACTTTGTATCGGTCCCTGGCCAGACTTGCCTCGTCTGATTTACCTGACCGAGTTTTTTCATGGAACACACCGAGAAGTTCGCAAAGTCGTTTTTTCCCGTTTACACATTTCAGTCGGGAAAAACTACTGCCCCTTATCTGCCTTCCCTAGATAATATCAGGCCATGGTCAGGCCTTCCAACGTGGATCAGGTTCGCCAGGTAACAGGTCTTAGGCCAGGCGCCGAACAGCTGTTCCCGTTTTCAGGAACTGGCCGGGAACTGATGAGAAAGAGATCGAAAAATCGCCATGAATTGACGCGGAAGGTAATAGTGTACTGATACGGCCCTGCAAGAGAAATAAACCGGCGAACGATAGAGTAATGATCAGACACGAGACGGGCTTTTGGCGATATACCTGAGTAAAATAAATAGTATCAGGTCGTACTGATACGTATTACTTCACAAGTATTAGAAAATCATAAGCGAAAGTGCACGCTTTTAGCATAGGACTTCTATACGTGCTACAATAACGGGTCGAAGTTTTATCGCTGTATCATGGTACCATAGTTACGCGAAAGGCTCTGCTTGAAGCCACCTGGTGGATTGTTGGCGAAATACAGTAAGGTAATGTCTTCCCAGCCAGAACATTGATATTTCCGGGCGAAGTGTCCTCGATTTAAAAAACCATGAACAACCAGCTTTACTTTTTAGTCTTATTAAATAATTTGGTTATTCGTTATGCTGAAATTAATACTTGTTGCAATACTATTATTCATGATAAACATTTTTATTTCCGTAGATTATCATTGATTAAAAAATGCTAATAATGGTGAATAGAATTACGTTAGATGTAATAGTTTCATCCTAATCAATTATAAATATATTTGATGGGGTAAAAAGCAAAGCAGCTTTACACAGTTTTTAAAGTCGGGCACCATTTGTCAGGAAATATCAATGTTCCGGCGGGGTATACATTACGTGAAAGCGTATTTGCCTGCAATATATTCCGGCCAGAACATTGTTATTTCCAAACATAGAGTGGAAGCCGTAAACAACGATTTCGTGATCCTCCCGGTCTGTTCCGTGGAAGGGCCCCGCTCAGGTGAATCAGACGAGGCAAGCCGGGCCAGGGTCGGACACAAAGTAGGGAATACCCGGTCACATTTCTGCACAAATTATAGCTTACACGTACTATTTGGAAATTACAATGTTCTGGTTGGAATATATTGCGAGCCAATACACTTCCACATTGCGAGCCAGACTTTCCGAACTGAGTAAAACTACTTTGCTTTTTACCCCATCAAAGATATTTATTTATAATTGATGAGGATGAAACTAATACATCTGTTGTAATTCGAATCACCATTATAAGCATTTTTTCATCAATGATAATCTACGAGAATAAAAATCCCAGATAGACACATTTAGCTCATATTGGCATCATATGGGCATCATCTATGATGCATAGAAATTAACACAGCTATGTGTCGCTTATGAGTGCTCACCTTCAGGTCATATTTGCATCACATGACGATTCATGATGATACATCCAATTAAAGCAAAGTTGCTCTCACGCGAGTATGCATACAATGAATTCATCAGCACTATCAAAATCGGATCACGAATATTCAACAATAAGGGAGTGCATATGGGGTTCATATTGGTGTCACAGGATGACGTAAATGTTGTATTCATATGGAGCTCATATGAGCGTCACGACGTGAAGAAATTTTAGTGCTCATATGGAGCTCATATGGGCGTCACGGCGTGACGCAACTACGTTGTGCTCATTTGGAGCTCATATGGGTGTCACGGCGTGACAAAATTGTAGTGCTCATATGAAGCTCATATTGGCGTCATGACATGATACAATTGTTGTGCTTATATGGACGCTAGAGGGCGTAACCCGTACTACGATACTGTACAGGCGGTCGGATCTGTGCCCGAAATGAAAAAATGAATAAGTCTACAAATTATGAATAAAAAAAAATTCTGGTAGTATTTTTCGTTTCCATATGCTTTACTTATATTGCTGCATATAGGATAATTGGATTAAAACGTGTTCTCTGCCTCACTAAAGTTTTTGTCTAGCCTCGGTTTCGAACCTACGTCTTCTAATTCTAGAGCTAAGCGCGCTACCTACCTAACCATCCTATCACTTGTGTAAATTTTCTATTTTTCACTCCTTACTTTTATCATTTAAAAAAATGTCAATAAGTGGGAAAACGTTGAAGTTTGCATTGTTGCAATGCAACGAAAATTAATTCTTTTTGACTACTGAATTTTTTTTGCCCATTTAGGCAGTAAAAATAACACACGTTTTTACGTATTCTTTCTATAGTTTTACGACTTCAAGGCTTTTGATGATGATAAAAATAAACGAATAACTTCATTTATTATTACATGTATCATATAAAATGAATACCTTGTTGTCCTTGCTAAATATTTTAGTGATGTAAGAAAGCCATCCAGATGCATTAAAAGGAATGATGAAAAAATGTTCTTTTTTTGAAGAAGGTACAATACATCCATTTGAATTTAAAAAAACACCAAATTCTTAGAAATTAATTGTTATTGAAATTTTATTTCACTATATCGTACTTACTACCGCCGTTGTATAGCGCACATAGGTAGTATTACTGAAAAACATGCATATCGCCGTCATATTGCGCTCATCGAATGTATCACTGAGAAACATGCATATCGCCGTCATATTGCGCTCATCGAATGTATCACTGAGAAACATGCATATCGCCGCCATACAATGTATCACTGAGAAACACGCATAACGCCGTCATATTGCGCTCATGGGATGTGTCACGGAGAAATATGCATATTGCCGTCATATTGTGCTGATCGAATGTATCACTGAAAACATGCATATCGCCGTCATAGAATGTATCACTGAGAAACATGCATTTTACCGGAATATTGCGCTCATGGGGTGTATCACTGAGAAATATGCATATCGCCATCATATTGCTTGCATGGCATGTCTACTACCAGTGCTAACCCAGTGAATACACCAACAAAAAATATTGGATGGCTACCATATGACGTCAATCTGCAAATATTCATTGCAGAATTCAAATTTGCCCTCTTATGAGTTCATCTTGTAGTCAATGGATGATGCATTTCGAAACGACAAATTTAAGTCACGATGTATCTCAAATCCAGGGTACTGAATGGGCTCATGAAATGTATTCACCAACTTAAACCAATTTGCGTTCATGTTAAGTACAATTCATGAGAACAATTGATGTTACCATAGTGAGTACACACCAAAATGTCTACACATGACTTCAATATGACGTAAAATTTGCGGATATTAATTGCGGACACTTGAGCACAGCAATATGAGTTCGACGTGCTCTAAACGCACGATGCATTTGTAAACGACATATTGAGATCAAAATGTTTTGTAAATGCACGATACTAAATGAGTTCATGGCTTTGCATCACAACATGTAGTCAATATGTTGTAAAATTTGCTTCATCAATTGTATGCACGCCGTGATAATCATGACTGTCTATCTGGGATGCTTTTCATAAATAATGGTATTATAACAAGTATTCATTTGAACATGACGAACAACAAAATTATTTAATAAGACAAAAAAGTTACACAGGTGGCTCGTAGTTTCTAAAATCGAGATCGCCTTATCAGGAAATATCAATGTTCTGGCCGGGAATACATTACCTGCATGGATTTCACTAACGATCCGCCAGGTGGCTTCAAGCGAAATGCTTCGCGTAACCAAGGTGTCAAAACGATAAAACTTTGATCCGTTGTGCTATCACATACGGAAGTGCCTTGCTTACAGTGTGCACTTTCTTTTATGATTTTGTGATACTTGACAAATAATAAGTATCAGTATGATTTGATACTGTTTATTTTACTCGAGTATATCGTCAAAAGCTCTTCCAGTACCTGATCATTACTCTATCCATCCGCCGGTTTATTTCTCATGCAGGCCACTGTCAGCACATCATCACCTTCTTCGTTACTTCGGGGGCGATTTTCCGATCGCTTTCCTCCTCAGTTCCCGGTCAGTTCATGAACAGTTCCCGAAAAAGGAAACGGCGAATTAGGGCCTGGCCTACGACCTGTTACATGGTGAACCTAAACCACATTGCAAGGCCTGACCGTAGTCTGATATTATCTATGGAAGCCACATAAGGAGCAGTACTTTTCATGCATTGTAATGAACTCTGTGTACAAGATCCATTAAAATACCACACGTATAAATGTAGATATCGTGATAGGAAGATACAATTATTGATAAATCGGCAGATCGGGATCGCAGCTGATTCGCGATTACTAGGACCAATCGTCCTGAAAGTCAGCGCTGATGAGAGTGTATCTATCGTTTATAGCAGACCTCGATGCATTGTAAAGTTTTTAGAGCGGTCCTTGGCCCTTTCACTATCTGTACTTATTGAGCACCGAGGTAAAAGCGATGTTTTTAACTGCAGAAGATACTCAAATTCCTTCACAAGAAACAAACCCGATGTTCTATTCATTGTTAAGCAATATCGGTTATTGATATCGGTATGTAAGGAATATCTAACGTCATATGGACGTTGAATGCCCAGCGAAAAGATTTTTCCCATACTTGTGAAACGCGGATGCCTGAAAATAAATCGACCAGAATACCCGGTTATTCAATTGAAAATAATTTTGAATCTATTTGATACTCGAAACGTTATGGCTGACGATGCGGTTCCGCATTCTGGTTGTAGTGATAAAAAATGTGCATCCCATTTTGCGTGCTTGACTGTGTTAGGGATCCTTGCGCTTTTCCGAGTGGTATTGAAATCGATCGGAAGAAATTTCATATCGTTCAGCCCATAAAGAATCAACGAATAAAAAGAAACTCGTGATGTCATCTCGAGAGTTCATGTCGAGCGTTTTTACTTCAAACATATTTTCTTCTTGAGAGAAGAGACTGAATTGATAGTCTTAGCAACTTCGCGCCGTGTATTATACTTTACGCGAATGATTTAATCGAGCATATGTTACTTCTCTTTCGAGCGACATATTTTAACGAATCATTCACGACGAGACTAACTACAGGCAAAACGGTGTCTCTCCCAGAGTTGTTCATACCGAGCAACGCTGACATATATTTTTCGTTTTACCAGGAAGCTTTCTGACCTGTATAAACAAGGTCGCTATCATCAGAAACGTCGAAACAATTACTACTACTACTACTTAATGATATAACACGTCTTGTTCTCGGTGATTAAATGTGGTAATGATTTCCATGTCAAACTTCACAACGCTTCAGACATTTGACACTTTTTGGTCGCGCTATGCTATGACCACGGGTTTACATACAGGTCTTACAATGAAATTGAATTTTCGAGTCGGGGATATGCAATTATGGCTTATGGTCGACGCTTTTCAATTCGCGTTAAGTCAATTTCCTTACTACGCGTTGCTGTAGTAAGGAAATTTGCGGCCCTCTTACCTCTTGCCACTGTATTCATCCGCGGTGTTTACGCCTGTTTTTGTACCCAAAATAAAATAACCTGATAAATGAACGAATAGGTACTGTTATGAATTAAGTATTCAAAGAATTGTCAGTTTTATGTCTTCTCAGAAAAAAGTGTCGGGCTGAAATCGAACTCTAATGGTCAATTTCTGAAGCCTTACTTGGCACTTCAGCATGGTCCCCTCTACGAAGATTATTCATGCTTATCTCGACTGCTTGAATTTCACAAATGATTTATTAAAGACTGGTAATTAATTTTAATATTATGCAAAATCACAGGTGAATAAAAATTAGATAAAAAAAAGCAGAGTGGAACCCGGTGCGTTGGTCTAGTGGTTAGCGTGCTGGCCAGCGGATCGGGAGGTCACGGGTTCGAATCCCAGTCACGTCACTTTCGTCGTGAAGTGTTTTTCTTCGACATTTTCTCGGCAAAAGACGACTAGTTCTGTAACTGGGTTGCGAACTTGGGACCGGCTGTATCGGTATAGATTTTCTGCAGTTTCCCTATGTCCATGACAGATATGTCATGGTGAATACGATACAGAGGGGGAAGGCGGCTGTGGCCGCAAGGTGGGGGATAATTGTGGAATGAAAGCTACAGTGTAAAAAAGAGCGATGGATAACAGAGGAATAATAATAACAGTGGAACAGCTTTGTAAAAAGCCGTAAAGGCGATGCAAATAAAACTTCCTAAAAAAAAATAAGCCGAGTTAAATCGAATCGAAAATACCAGGTAGATGAGCTGAACATGCCGCAATTATGCTAAAGTGTCTTCTCGCAATACCAAAAATGAAGATCGTTCATATTCATTGCGAGCGCTTAGGTATAGAAATTAACTTGTGGGATATACAGAAAACTTCAATTACGATAGTTATAATGGTAATCATCATTCTTTTAAATAGACACATTATTTTTTCATTACTTTTATATTTTATGCAGCTTACACGACAATACGGTAAGTACAGTTTGCTGTCACGCATCAAGCGGTAGAAATTGGAATAAAAAACGACCTAAATGTGCCTACCCCTATTACCGCCCTTCTCAGGCCAGTATGTAAGACCGTGACTCTGACTAATCAAAGTGTTTCGTTGTTCGGAACACGTGCAGAATACCTGACTGAAGAAATAAAGTATTTAAAACTAAAAAAAACAGGACGAAAAAGACCCCGAAACGCCGAAACGGAAACGCTCTCTCTCAAGATGGAGAGAGAACAAATGAGAGGAGAAAAGATTAGAGGAAATGATCCATAAATTGCAGCAGCACATGGTTAACCTTCAAACTACTGTGCTGCATTACGTATGAGAACGTTCGAACAAAGGTCAATCGTTGGTCTCTGTGCCTACTACTATAAAAAATACAACTTTCGAGGAAGGTGTATAAATTTACAAAAATGTCCACACGAGATTCGCATGCCGAGTCAACATAACGTTACGTTCCACAGGAACGTGAGAAGTCCCCTCGACTATACATCCATACGACAGATTGAGGAGAAAAAGCTTGACAAAATTCAATAAGAATTTGTCCGGTCGTTAAAAAATCAGAAATAGATCATTTGATCCCGGGCTCTATTTCTTAAATGCTGGGATAGATGATCTGGACCAGGAGTAGGAAAATTCGAAAGATGAGCCTAATAAGGCACCAGTAAATGCGGCATCCATGCAAAATAATCTCGAATCCGAAGCAATTCTCAACATGAACCCTCCAATGCGAGACGATATTCTCGATACTCTTATTAACGATCGTACTGACGCGGAAGTTACACAACTGGGTGTAAATGCAGATTTAAGTAAGAGATGATTCCAATGGATGGCAAGGGGCCTCTCGGAAGAGAGCAAAAGTGAGGTATTAAAAAAGTGTAGAAGAAAAGAAGAGCTTCACATCCAAAAGCTCTGCAAATTAACCTGGAAATCGCTCCGGCTTTGGCAGAAATCACGAAAAAGGGAGACAAAACTTCGAGAACTTACAAAACTGTTTGGGTTCACCGTTAGTAGTACTAGGCGCAGCGCCACTGATCGTGGTTGAATCTCCGGAAGACGGACGCGGCGAGGGTATCTTTCTCAAATATCTTTGGGAAGCAAGAAGACTGCTGTATTCCACCCGCAATCCACCACAAGAAGATCTTTCGTTATTTACGTTATTCCATTGCTGAGTAAATCGCCCATACCAACAATCAAAGCAACAATTCCTGACAAGTGGTTGTACCGCGAAAAATTTAATGAACAGGTCAAAGTAGCAAAGGCGATGGAAAAAGCGTGAACACAGATTACACCGGCGAAGGAGTAAAGCAAAAAGTGTTGATATTTAACATAATAATGAATAAACTTATATAAAATAATGCAATCGAAGAATGTGAAAAGGGGTCACTCATTGTCAGTTAATTAAATCTTTTTTTTTTCTGGCATCTAAGCGAGACGTTTCTAAGAGATTCATATTTGATTTAAACAATTTTAACGTTTATTGAACTACCATAATTCAGAATCCAGGACATTAGGTCCGCTAAGGCATTATTGTCAAAGGCAGTGTACATGGGTACAGAAGGCTTGAAAGATGCGTATTACTTGATACCAATTAGTAAGTCTCAGGAAGATTTTGAGGTTTCAGCTGGAACATAAACTTTATCAATTTACCTGCCTACCCTTTGGCTTGTGGACGAGTCACTTCGTGTCACTTCACCAAAGCTAATCAAACCTGTTTTGGGCACCTTGACATTGCACGTGATCTCTCTGATTATTTACATTTTACTGTAAGTTTACTGATTATTTACATCTTACTGTAAGTTTACTGATTATTTACATTAAAAAAGATATTTTAATAATAAATGTGAGATTCGAAGGTTGCCCGAAACATATTAGAAATAAAGTAGACATCTTAGAGAGGCTTTAAAGCCAAGGCTTTATTGTCAATCGCGAAAAGAGCTCTGATATTCCCAGGCAAAGATGCAAATATGTAGGTTTGATGATTAATTCGAAAGATTATATATTAAAGCTTACTGAATAAAAAAGAATCAGATTAAACAAATGGTCGAGAAATTTGATGCCGAAAAAGAATACAAAATTCGGGATTCTGCAATTACTTTTACGCCATCTTTGATGGGGTAAAAAGCAAAGCAGCTTTATACAGTTCTTAAAACTTCGGTGTTGAGGAAAAGTCAATGTTCTTGACGGCTATACATTACGTGAAAGTGTTCTTGTTCGCAATGAATTTCAACCAGAATATTGCAATTTCAAAACATAGAGTGTGTCATAAAAACGATTTTGTGATCTTTCTGGTTTGTTCGAAGATACTCAGGAGAATCGGACGAGGCAAGCCTGGTCAAGGCCCGGCGCAAAGTTGGCAATGCCTTCTCACATTTTTGCACAGGGTATTCTCGAATGGAGAAAACTCTCGCCGGTTTTAGTATTTAAAAAAAAGAAAAAATGTAGTACTATGTATTTTGAGCTTGTTCCAGCGTTTTTGGCTATAGGAAGTTTCGCTGCACACTTATCAGACTGCAACAGCTTAGCTATTGTTAGAGTGGATAATAACTCAACTATTTCCTAGCTATAAAATTTAGTAGTAGGGTGAACAATGGCGGCATATCGTTCTTTACGTCATATATTTGGCATCGACATGATACGTCAAATGGCTGGCTGGTCCAAACGTTCAGAAATACTTGTTAGATTTTATAATGGGCCTGTTCGCTAAAAAAAAGAGCACTTGCGTGTGATCCATCCTTAATCAAGAAAGTTTCCTATTTTATTCATACGTTTGGACAAAATAAAGAAAAAATCAATTTTAATATTAGTTATCACATATACACGGAAAGCCGACAGTGACCGGGCACATCCGATCGTGATTATACGAAGCGTCTCGTTCGAAGATGATCCATTCCCATCCGGAAAAAAATCTCCCACTCGCGAACTCAGGAATCATCTTCAAAAAAATGTGCTAACTCTAGTATTGTACTCTAAACATCATGAAAGTAAGTCAAAGAGCGGCGTGACCATAGAATCATGCAAGGGCGTCACTAGTTATCTTCAAAAAGTCCCTAGGCTCCGAAACGTGGGGATGTTTGGGATGACAAGGATTACTACAGTTAATAATATTGGAAAGAGATGCTTCGTATAATCACAGACGATTTTTGCCTGACTTCGGCGGGCTCGTTTGATCATACAAATCCCCCTTTCCCCTCCTCGCGATCGCTCCGTAGATATACGACTTGGGACACTGGGTAGTGCTCCTCGCTCCGTACAAGCAACGGTCAACATAAATTCATGATCTCGAATACCGGAAGGAGCGAGTACCCGATACTCGCGCTCCACCGGCTTTCGATGGGCACGGACTTAGCGCTAAATCATGTGCATGGAAGCCCACACGTCCTAATAGTCGAGGAGAATGTTGTGCGATTTGGAGGATACTGCACAATACATATATGTACAATTCAAATAGATACGCTCACATTCAACCGTGGCTGTCGAACATCATCAACCTGGAAATCCGTGTTATACCACCGATTACGCACCGTAAGATTAACCCGTCAATTTATGGTTCCCCGCTAGAATATGTAGCTAATTATTTTTATGAACGAATTCGGTTTGATTTCTAGAATATGATTACCAGTGTTTGAAATGGCGTCTACTAATTTTTGTAGAACGATCGCTTTCGCAATTGAACTCGGATAATCGACTATTCACCTCGACCCTTTCAGAAATGTAGCACTCCCGAGTTGGCGTTCGGCCCTGGCCAAGCTCGCCTCGTCTGCTTTACCTGAACGAGCCCTTCCATAGCACAGAACGGGAATATCATAAAATCTTGTCTTATAGCTTACGCGTTATGCTCGAGAATGTCAATGTTCTGGTTGGGAGCACATTGCGCGAAAGTACACTTTCACGTAATAGATTCCCGGCCAGAATATTGACATTTTCGGAAAAGCAGATTCTGACTTTAAGAACTGCGACTAGGTGCTTTGTTTTCCACCCCATAAACCATATCCATATTTGATGAGGATAAAACAAATACATTTGTTGTATTTCTGTTCCCCATTATGAGCATTTTTAGGGTTATGATAGTCTACGACGATAAAATGCATATCAGAAATCACGGTATTACAGTAAGTATTAGCTTTAATGCAACGGATAACCAAATTATATGCTTATTATTTTATATACGACAGTACCACCTAATTTTTATTATTATTTTCAATAGATTATAGTATAGCTCGTCAGTATACAAACAGTTTATTCGTCATTCGCTGATTATTTTCCGATCACTTCCCGTTTAGTTATTAACAAGAAAGGGGCGGGTTGGGCCCAGTTTTACCGCTCCGTTACATGGTAAATCCGATGCAGGCCGGGGAGCTTAGGGGGCTGTATCTTTTTCCGGCTTAAATTTATAAGCAGGTAGCGGGTGTCGGTTCGAAAGATCTTGGATCAAAGATCAAACCAGTATGACACTAGACTAAAGGTCAATCGGGCAATCAATTAAGTTTATAAGTTATTTCTAGATCTGATTTATACGCCAAAGATTACAGGTAAAAAAAAAGTTGCGGTTACTATCCATTACTACTCAATCAGACGTTACCAACAGTATCACGACATTCTGTATTTCGCGCTTCGCACAAAATAACGTCTGCAAAAGTGGCCTGTATCCATCCCCTGCAAGCCGATAACAGAGTGAAGCTTTGACGCGTTTCTCTATCCTGATCAAAGTCCGCCCAAATTGAATTAGCATCCTCTCGTTGAACACGAGACAGCGATATAACAGTGGATGACTCCGCGTCCCGGCTAATATTGGCCTTTTAGTCTCTATCCGTTTTACCGTAGAGACTAACGGGGATGAAATTCACTGGCTCACTCCGAGTAATTAGAATGTTGAACGTCCTCGAATGATGACGTCTGAGATTTGAGAAGAGACGTGAACTGCATATTCTGCGCACAATGTGAATCATGGAGAGATGTCAGAAAGGAGATCTCTCAATGGCGAAAGTACCACTGCTCGTATTAGTATTTTATACGAGTATACGAAGTACACAGGGACTAGTTGCTCAATCTTGAAGACGAGTTCTTGAGCGAAACTTGCTGATAAAGAAGGTAAAGGAAGGGGTTAGGAGGTAAAGGAAGAAAGAGGCGGTCGGGGCGCGGGGAGGGGGGGGGGGGGGGGGGGGGGCTTGTAGCTTGGTCTCTCGGCCTCTTTCGTCCAACAGCGTAGTGGTTCACACTTCAATGAGCGCAGCCCCTCGAGTCGGTAGCTTTTCTTCGATGAACTTGCGGCCGAGTGGACAAGATGGACGGGACGTGGTTGGTCAGACGGAGATAGAGACCTCAAAACCTTCGCTTCCCACACATCTAATATCGTGGAGTGGTAGCGCAGGCAAGAAAAGGAGTTGGACGACGACGAAGCGGTACTTGATCACGGCTGCTACATTTCCCTGACTACGGTCCACTTGTCTATCAGTCTTCCTTTTTCTCTCAGTCGGTTATACGCCTTCTCAACGACAATTGTAATGTAATACAGGCGTGTATTACATTACAATTGAGTTCGAACTTTGATCGGGCCCGTCTTAATTTTCCCTAACTTTATTGAGGCCCTAGTCTGGAAGCCTCACGTGGGCCATCAGTGGCCGGTTACACTTTGCTACCGAGGGCCATTGAAGGCAAAATAACCAGGGCCTTTAAAATTACCTCAACGGTGCCTCATAAAAATTATTGCAGCCATATGTGTACGTGCGTGTGTGTGCACTGTGAAAAAGAAATGTGTTATTTCAATATATTTGATGTTTAGAATTCTGTCGAATATTTTGACACGTTTGATACCGCGTTGTTCGAATGAACGAACTGCATGCGTGTTGGCTCAAGGCATCACAGCTCGTCTACTAAACGCATAGTTTAATTATTATATTTAATCGATCTCGATAATTATTATGCCACAAATTCTTTGGTCAAGCAATTTATACTGATTTGCTCCAATAATAGCAAATCCTGGTAGTATGAGCGAAATCGTTACTAGGGAATCTACAACTACACCCCTTAAAGGCCCTCACTTGGTCTCCGTACTTAGATCATAATTTTAGTCAACCTACCTACCCTACCATTTTCTAATAGGGGCCCGTTCCGTCTCTTTCACGGAAAACCCTACTATGGAATCCACAAAAAATCTTTTGAAGGCCCCGAATCGTATTAGGGATGTCCTGCCAATTTTCCGCACGGGTACCTTCCAACTGATATTTTTCAGGATATTCCGATTCCTCATGGATTATTCGTAAATACCCGTGTCCATATCACTGCACCTCTCAAGAGGAATCCTCTTTACGTTCGTAAACCGAATAAGGGGCAGAAACGGAAAATCAGTTTCACAAGCTCTTAAAGCCTCGCTAATGGATCTACGTTATCTTCCTCCTGACGAATGTTGAGCAGAGACTCAGGTGTGCTCCAGAAAAGCTGAGTCTTTTTTTCATCCTATAGGATGTCATGTTTAATGGCATATTTTTATGGTATACGGTTCACGGTTTGATCGATACCAGTTATGCAATTCGTGTTCGTTCGTAACTTAGGTATAACGACGACGTTTGTATCGTATTACAGGAGAATCAACCTGGGCGGTGTAAGCTGGGCGACGGCGATCCAGGTCACAGGCACGATGATGCTTCAAATACAAGGGTCATAGAGAATATAGTTGGCTAGATGTATAGAGCAGAGTACTTAACCGCACATTCTAGATACTCTAGCTTCAAGTGAAGCACCAACAACGAGCACCACGAACTTAGGATTTTCCGGAGAAACGAGCTATGATTGGGGTTAACGGTTAAATTTGATATCTTACAAGGATCAAAATCGTCTTTTCGTCATCGTCAAGCAATTCTTGGCTGGAAAATAGCGATCCAACGGAGGGTCTGAGTCTCGAGCTCTGCTTGAAACACAGAGACGATGACGTGGACGTGATGTAGGTGACTCACGTACCAAGCATTGAGCTTGAATTTGGTCGGTTCTCTGGCTTTTTGCAGGATGATAAGTACTCATTTCCATAATGGTACCACGTACGAATCTACAACGCGCCATTTTATCTCCAATATTCACGACAATCGTATTCGTGAAAACCCCCCTCGCTCTTTGTTTCTGCTTCTCTTTATTTTCTTTCTCTCACCCTCTCTGCCCCTGCACCCACAATGTCGCTCTCCCATTTGCTTCGTACATACATATCCTCTGTAATCTCTGTCAACTAGGGCAATTCTCCTGGCGAGGAGTCCATGTCTTGCAGATAAAAGTATACTTGGAGCACCGCGGCAGTATCCGAGAAGTCTTAGGAACTATGGCCAAAATCGTGCTAAAGAATGGAATCTTCATAGCATATTGAAGAAACTCGTTGAATGCAGAGGAAATAAGAGCAACGATGCTAGAAGGGGAGTGAAAGTGAGGCGCAAATGGAGAGTTTCAACAGTTTCATATAAATTCCCTCTGTGTGACCGTGACTCTCGCTTTCCCCTGGATCCCTGCATGATATATGATAGTGGACTGAGGGTGCATTACATGTAAAAAGAAAGAAAAAAATCATCGACGTGCCTTATTTACTTTAGCCTAACACTGTTTTTTTTTATTATAATAAAACGCTGTTGCAATGCAGCCTTCTATAGTTCAATATTTTCCTTATCAACTTTTAAGGGGGGCACTATAAAACGCCAAATCTTCATCGATTTTCATGATTTTTTTTGGAAGGTAAGGAATGTATATATCTTTTCAGGGGCATAGGAACTTTTTTTTACATAATACTAGTTTTCAAAACGATTTTTGTTGCTGAAACAAAGTAAAAAATGGCGGAGATATAACCAGTCGCCGTG
Organism: Ophion ventricosus; assembly: GCA_963932345.1. NCBI lineage: Eukaryota > Metazoa > Arthropoda > Insecta > Hymenoptera > Ichneumonidae > Ophion > Ophion ventricosus. The sequence goes on along the minus strand of OZ010714.1, from coordinate 25,513,114 downwards.
GAGCTGTCCGGAAGGGAGGCCGAATGTGTACACTTCAGCACCTCGTAGGATTATCTGAAACAGTCTACGCAAAATAAAATTATTAGCATATACATGGGGTCACTTGATGAACTAATAATATTGGGAAAATAATGATATTTGGCTAAAGGGGAGGTCTTAAACTAAAAAGTTGATTTTTTCGGACAAAAATTTAAACTTTGACCCAGCTAAAACCATGTTTATTTTGATAATTTTCAGTCGGTCTTAAGTTCATCAATTGGACATAAGTATCATAAAAACGTGTGCCAAATATGAGCTTGATTGGTCAAAAAGTTTTTGAGGAATCGTGTACACCGATCTTCAACTCATAGAAAAAAAAGTTTCGAGATAATCGCGTTTAAAGTTTCGGCAAGGGTAAAACGTATGATTCTGTGGCTTACCGACGAGTCAGCTATTCTAGCACCATATAATAGTCCTTCAACTGCCTCATTAGACTCATTTTTGAGTATTACGAGTATTGATTATTGAATCAACGCCTCACCTGTCCACGTGGTGCCTATATCTGCGGGCACGGCTCGCACGGGAAGGGGGAGGGGGAGGGAGAGAGGAAGAGGAAGAGGGAGCGAGAGTGAGAGTGAGAGAGAATACAAATTGTTCGCAAAAAAGATAATATTTAAAATTTGTTTATTACCAATAAAATAAACCTAACAGGTACTCAATTAAGAGGTTCATAATTCCTCTTAACAGAAACTGCAGCTAAACTAAATCGCGCGTTTACCACTTTTCAACTTGGTTGATAACGTATGCGCTTTGTAAATACATTTTAAAACCTCGCCAAGTGCGAGTCGGGCCTCGCTCTATTAAGGTTTCATACATATGACCAATAAACTTTGTTTTTAAACTAGATATTTAATTAGATAATGCTTTTTTCTGTCTTAGTTCTTAGGTACTACTAAATTCAATCCATATGGGGTGATGATAGCTAAAGAAAGTTTCGTATACTCCTGTTCTAAGCTGAACATTTGAAAATATAAGAAAATATGAAACTATTCACATTTTTCGCAGAAAAAGAGGAGGCGAAAGAAAATTAATGGAACATACGATTTACAGTCTTTTTTGAATTTGCAGTCTCGTTTCTTCCGTGACGTCAATCTTTCGTTCTTGGCTGACACCGAATCCAAAAATAAGTCATTTGGTGGTGTAAATATTTAAATAATAATAATTGTATATATTTTCATTATACATTTATTGTATTATTTCTACAATAAATTATTATTATACTACATCATGATTCGGCGTTTGTATTATGTATACAATAAATTATTACATATATACTATATTATGAATCGGCGTTTCCGGTATTTGTTGTTTGAATACAGTATATGGTACAAAATATACAGAAATTCGAAGTTCCTAACTAGTTTAGTGTTTAAGATAGACCCTGTAACAAAAATGGTCTAAAAGTAACAACTTCGACGGCCTGTCATTTCTTTAATTTTGAAGATAAAAAAGAATAAAAAATATATTTTTACTCTACTCAATGAGTTTTAGACAATGACACCCCACATGCCAGGGTAAGAATTTCGGCTCCTTTTTCATGTATGTGACACCTCATGAAAATTAATTCAATTGAATTTCTGATTCGATAATCGGTTTTGGGTCAATATTATACACCAAATATCCAAATTTCAGGTCTATAACTCATTTCGTTTTCGAACTAGAGACCCGTAACATACGGACGGACAGACGGACAAATAGCAGAGTGACAGCAATAGGGCTCCGTTTTGCCCGAAGGGCAAAACGGAGCCCTATTGCTGTCATGCATTTTAGAAAATTTCAGCTAATAAATATGCATTTCACATATTTATTAGCTGAAATTTGTTTATTTCACGTAACGGAAAATTTTATTATTCGAAGTTGGCAGCCGTTATAGGCGCCCGTGTTTAACCATAGGCGTTCCCCTCTTGCCGCCTGCCTCGCAAAGACCTTGAGCAATATCCTTAAGCCATTTTATCCCGACAACCGAAAAAACGCGCATCTTGTCCTTTCCTATCCTGATACAATATTATTGCTTCTTTGTTACCCCCAAAAAAGAAGATCCAATATTGATATGAATTCTGTCAGCTTATACGGAGGTAGGGAAGCGTCGTATCAGATGGAAAGATTGTACAATTCGATAACGAGCGTTTAATCACTGGGACGGTTGGATTACGAACGGGGAATAATTTGTCTTTGAATTGATTGGCTTGCAGATGACGGATCGGGGAGAACTCGAGATTGGCCGATGGTACTACGAGCTCAAATGCAATGATGCTGATACGTTCCGGATCCTGAGGGAAACGGCTTAAATGAGAAAATCTAGAGGGAGGCCACCAGATCAGTTATATACTTATAGCGAAACGAGATAACCGGCGACTGAAAAGAAAATCCATCATCCTTGATTCGTGATTAAGGTTATATTGAGTCACAGTAGTCACAAGGAGTTGGTCCACCTACTGAGATTATTAGTTTTCGCGAGGTGCAATAGAAAATTAAACGTTGCTCGGCCATAAGACTTACTATCCGAACACGTAAAGATGGAACTTTTAGTAATTCTCGCAAGTTTAATAATGGTCGTGACCTCAATGAAACAAAGCCTCTCGATGTCCGTCAAGTCAAAACTTAATTCCCAAATCGTTCAGACCCGTTACGGCAAGATTCAGGGTCTTACGCAGACATTTGAAAATTCAAGATACTTACAACCGATCGACGTTTATCTCGGAATTCCATACGCTACACCGCCGGTTCTGAGTAACAGATTTTCACCAACCAGAGCACCCAGTCCATGGGACGGAGTCAAGTAAGTTAATTATTTAAATACTATTCCGGAAAACGATTAAAAGGCTATTTTACTGTGAAGGCCAAAAAAATAAGGTATTTTTAATATTTCTTTTTTTTTTTGAAAACTGTTGCATCTATCGGTACAAACTTTTTTTTTGCTTAAAGAATAGAAACTTATAGAATAGAAAACCATTTTTTGTAGCCTATAAATGTATATTTATTTAACAATTTATAATCGTGTAAAGGCATGAAAAAGAAAATATGTCACTGGCGTTGATGATTTGCGCTCTCCAGGTAATCTGAAACAAAAATTTCAAATATATTCTTAATGTGTATGAGTATCGATATCTCCCGAACCCGAATTATTTAAAAATATTAATTTTTACATATACTTTCGTCCAAATTATGACGAAAAAAACGAGTTTTTCGAACGCTTCTGTAAAAAACGACACCATTTTGTTATTTTGCAATATACAATAATAATTCTAGTTCGGGCGATAGCGACACTCATACAGATTAAGAATCTTTTTGAACTTTGTGTTTCAAATTACCTGGAGAGTGCAAATCATCAACGCCAGCGACATCCTTTTTTCCATCCCTTTACACGATTATCAATTGTTAAATAAATATACATTGATATGGAATAAAATAAATTGTTTTCTATTTTGTAAGAGTGTACCTTTAAGTGAAAAAAAAGTTTGCACCGATACATGCAAAAACTAAGCTATTAAAAATGGCTTAGTTTTTGGGCCATCACATTACAATAGTCTCTTAAACTCTTCCAATGCTGGCACGGTCTTTAGAAAAATCAATTTACTATTTGCCTTATGTATACAAAAAAAAATTAGAATAAAAATGATAGTAACTTGAAAGTGTTGAATTGTAATGATTTTGCTACATTATCGTTACTTTTTTTTTCATAAGAGTCTAATAACTTGTCTGTAGCAATCATTGAATTGTTTCGTCCTCATTTACAAGTGCGCAAAAGTATTGTTTGAAGCATTTAGTACATATTGGTCTTCATATTCGCTACTGATGTTTTTTTCTCTTGCAATTTGTTCCTTTTGTTTCCAAACGTGAATGTACATTTCATGCGCACGGATTGATATAACTTGTGCCCTTCCGTGACAGATTGACAGATTCCGTCGGCCCTGTATGTCCACAAAAGCTCCCGGACATCTCGAATGAACAACAAGCACTAGAGCGTATGCCCAAGGGCCGTTACGAGTACCTGAAGAGGCTTTTACCGTATCTGCGAAATCAGAGCGAAGACTGTCTCTACTTGAACATATACGGTCCGGCAATGGGTAAGTGCTTTGACACACACACACACCCATCGAAATATGGACACAATGTACTTCCATAGGCATATATGAAGAAGGGAGAGTTGTTTACCTGCATCCCTTACATAGATTCACGAAAATGAACAGCTTCATTGCTACTCTCACAACGAAGGACCGAAACAATATATAGTATTCAGCAATCAATTTAGCTTTAATTAAAAAGCCCTTTCCGACAAAAATTATACATACTGAATAATCAGAAAATCTATTCGAACCAAAAACTACCTTTAACCATCCATGAAGCATTGTCGAAGTGGGATAAATTACTCACTGCCACTTCGTTCGTTTAACCCTTCGCGGTCACATGTTTTGGCTATAACACGCTGGTCATAGGGGGGTCGCAATGACCCTAGCCATGTTTAAACACTTGCCGCGTTGACCGCATCGTTCCGAATAACTCATAAAAATTCAGGATATTGGTTTGAAAATTCTAGAATGTGGTATTCTCGGTATTATATTTTAATCGAATTTTAAAATGGTGGACAAAAATTAGCAAAGGGTCAATGCGTAAAAAATGCCCCTATTTACTAAAAAAAAATCATAACTCTCGCAATTTTCAATTTTTTTCATAAAATTTTAGGGTGATGCTCTTGAGATATGAGAGTATAAGGAAAAAAATACCTCCATAGTGGGCGTTTCAAAAAAGGTATTTATTCTTATATCTGAAGAGCCATTTCGGAGTGAAACAAAGAACGATAATTATGAAAAATGAGCGGTTTATTATAAAGAGTGGCCGCCAACAACTTATAGTATTTTTTACTTAAATTTGCGCTTGGGATCATTTTGATCCCAGGTGACCGCTGAGGGTTAACTAATTTATTCGGAATTTTCATAACTCTCAAGGGCCTAGAAGGGTAAGCTTGCCAAACTTCCGCCCCCAAGTATGAAATCTAGATTGGCACCACGCATTGGTATCCAAGATACTAAATAATCCTGCAAATATCAATCTTAAAGTTGCATTTTTCTATAATGTATGAAGGGGGGAAAGCGAAATAAAAAAGTGGTTTTTCTCGCAAACGGTACGAACGGTTTTCATGAAAAGGATTAAAGTATTATGAACATCAATGAGACTGTTTTGAGAAAAACAAACGTCTAAATATTTTAACACGAAATACAGATTTTAAAAATTGTTAAATTCTTCAAATTTGTTTTCTTTTTTATGTTATATTTCAGAGTTTTGTTTTTTTCCCGCATACTGTCATTGATGATCATAACATATATTTGTTCGCCAAAAAATCGGTATTGCCGTTTTGGAGCAATACTGCTTTTCTGACTTTGCTTTCCTTCTCCATAACATGTACAAAAATGCTATTTTAACGTTGCTATATCTTCAGGATTTTGTTGTCACCTAGATTCCCATCAACGGTGCCAATATAGGCTTGATACGTCCTGGTCCAACTCTTAGATGCCCCCCCCCCCCCCCCATTATTTTCTGGACATATTGACCTAAGCACCAGCACGGAAATTAAGTTAGGGCTTTGATGAGCCGAACATCGATATCCCAAATTTCATCAGTTAAAAGGCTTATGCAGCAAGCCTTCCAAGTAAGAGCAGTCACACTTTTCGCTAAGCACACTTTGAAGCGTCCATTAATATATCACTTGACTATAGTTGTTTAAGTTGGAAAAATGGTTGGACTCAAAAACAATGAATAGCCCATTACGTAATCATCCAAATGTAGTACTTTAGATGTTATTGTATCGCAATTTGATGTTGTATTTCGCCAAATCGAAACAGCGGATTGAATTCGAATGAATATTTGATTTTCGAATTTCAATCCACCATTTCGAATTTAAAATATATAATATTGAAATTAAGGTTCAGTGACGGTAAAACCCTCCGAAAATCGATTTTGGGCTGGGCACATTTTAAACTGTGGTAACGTTAGTGGCGTTTCCCACACTACTGCTTTCAACTTCAAAGCGTATTGTTTGCAAATATCTCAATTACGAAATAATCGCCATGAAATTGATCCCTATGAGATTGATGAGTTTAAATGATTTGCTGTTGAAAAGCTGGTTTGGGAGAACATTCAAGCACATAATTGCGACGTTACTGTATTACAATAGGTAACTCCAACCTCTCATTTTCAGTACCTTTCACTATTTGGCAGTGAAATCTTTTTAGTTTTTTAAAATGTTTTTCATTTTTTCATTACATTTTCAAAAATTTCTGAATTCACTTTTTGATTTTTTACGGCTTTCATCCAAGCCTCTGATTGATCTTTTTTTCTACTTTTCCAAAATATTTTTTCATCCACGCAAAGCATTTCCCTGCAATAAGAAAGTTGTGGTAACACAATTCCAACTCCGTACTTGAAGTGCTTTCGCAATCTTTTACAGCACATTTAATATTCTTGCGATTGTTTTTACGCGGGGAAAATTTCGCAAATTTAATTTTCACCGATATTTATGTTTTTCACAAAAATCAAATACTTTCATCGTATGGCTACGTACAATTTCTATTGAAGGCTTTGCCCTAAGTATAGCTTGATTTTCGACTACCAGACGTCATATCGCCATCTGACAGATCTCGATAGGTTACAAATTACTTGAGCCAGACCAATAATTTCTTATAAGTAACGTAAGTCGTAATCAAACTTACAGATTGTATGATCAGTCGACATCGACGAAAAAAGACGATAATTCGCGCAATTAGAAATTCTTATCGATTTAACAGTAGGTATAGCAATAAATCCTTATCGATTCGACAATACAGATACATTCGCCGTGTATTATTGTCAATCTCACACGAAATACAATTAAAAACTGCAATTATAGTTAATGTCATACAAATTGCAGAACCGGTACCAAGATATGACGTTGAAGTTTGCATCGTTGGAATGCAACGAAAATTAATTCCTTTTAATTGTTCGATTTTTTCGGCTATAAAAATCACTCAGACGTTTTTACGTAGTCTTATCAGAAATTTACGACCTCAGTTTACAAAAAAAGAAGGCTTTCGATGAGCATAAAAATTACAAAATAAAAAATGAACAAAAAACCGTTGCATTCCAATGATACAAACTTCAATGTGATGCCAAGATTGAGGGGTTGGATGAATTATAATTTATTTCAAACAAGTTATTGAATCGTGCGTTCAATGGTTTATATAAAGATCGCGAGTAAATAAAAAAACTTTTTAGTTACTGGCCAATATAATGAAGCACTTTTTATTTACTGGCCAATATAATGAAGCAAGCTACACCTAATCCATTTTTACTAGAACTCCAGTCGGATGAATGAAGATTCTTGAGAAATTCCCGAGATGTTTCTTTTTGTTAACGGAATAGTGTTCAGATAACTAAAAAATTGTAAAAATTTAGAGCATCCTTAATGGCCGACTGTGGAGTCGACCATAGATGACACTATGGCCGACTCGAAAACAAGTACAAATTCGAGATTTCTTTCTTTGCAACCATTGCGTAAAATTGGCTCATATTTGAGAGGTCTATGTTAAATAATTGTAACTACTTCATGTGGATAGTTTGGAACCAAAAAACCTGTCAAGTGGGTATTGAATTCACGACAAAAGTAGGGTCCCTAGTCATGCTTGCGCAATAAATTGAAAAATCAGTGTATAACTCATATGTAGTTATTATTATTGTGTATGTTCTAACACAATAATCCATTGTACACGAATTTTCGGTTTATTCAATCATCGGGAACCGTAATACTTTAACGATACAGGCGGGGCGAAGATAGGGAGACGCTTTGATTAATGTTTGATGTTTTATTAACGAGGCTTTGAACAATATGCGACAAAGTTATTTGTCCAGTCCTCTTATGGAGTATTCACGAAGACGACTCCGCGATAACTTGGTTGTTCATATCTCCTGAACGTGTTGATGTAACGCAACTGAAATGATTTTGATCGTAAGTTCTAATCAAATACTAGTACCTAGAAATGTAGAGAGGGGCAAAATGCACATCAATTTAAAGGTTGATATTTCGCAAATGGAGCACAGCAATGAAAAATAGTAAATTGAACCGCAATTTCATTTTAAAATACTTGTCCAATGACTCTCCACTCGATGGAGTGTGAAACATATTGTAAAATTTGTCCCTCATTTTACATATAGGGGAAAATCCCTGAAAACTATATTGAGGCTACAGTAAATAGACAACATAACAAAGTTATGAGGGTTCCTTGGTTAACTACGAAACCCTAAAAATAAATAATGTAAATAAACAAAATAGTTGAAACCTAGCATAGCACAATTTTCTTCAAAATTGTGGAAATGCTCTTGATCCTAAATCAAGCATCATTTTTACATCAACCCAACGATTGAAAAACGAATATAATATTAAATACGGGTTAACACAGACAAAAAAATCATATTCCAGGTCGGACATTCAAAAATTCTGTCTAGACATATTTGTACTAGATTTAAAGTTAATCGAACTATTTTTTTCGGCAGTAGAACGTCGCGCGACTTAAGAATGTAGTTCCGAGATAAATGCAAGAGAAAAAATACTTAAGTTTCTTATGTGGTCAATTTGCAGTTCTTGGTCTCACCGTTAGTCCTCTATTCCGACACCATAAAGTAGACCTGCATTAGCCGAACTAAAACTTGAGATGTTATTTATTATTATTTTTTTTTATGTTTTTTCCTAAGGTACACGCTGTTTGCGTTTGTTACCTATTTTTTCCTCCACTGTGACTGTTTCTTTCCTCCTTTTTTCCACACTCCTTTTTCTTCACCTTTTCCCCCCCTCCTTGCGGCCGCAGCCGGCTTCCCCCTTTGTATCATATTCATCATGACATTTCTGTCATGGGTATAGGGAAACTGCGGAAAACCTATACCAATACAGCCGGTCATCAAGTTCGCCCCCAAGTCGTTAAACTAGTCTTATTTCGCCGCGAAATGCCGAAGAAAAACATTTCACGACAAAATGTACGCGACTGGGATTCGAACTCGGGACTTCCCGGTCCGTAGGTTTAGTGGCAAGCACGCTAACCACTAGACCATTGCACCGGTATGTTATTTATTATTACTTTTAACAGGCATATTTCCGAAAAGCAGAAACCGAATTTCTTCGTCTACAATAACTGCATTGTTTCACATTGCATTTTCGCAATTTCTATGCGTTGCTCGAAGTGTAATTCTCCATGACTGAACATCAATAATTCATGACGCTAGTTGTTAAAGATTAATACTCTAGTCCGGCATAACAAAAATGGCACGCTATTTCAAATGTCAAGTCATTTTGAGACACCCTTTAGTAGTAGCCCGTAAGCGGCGTTCCATCAAATCAGACATACGGTGCATACTGACATCAAGCGAAAACGAATCACGTCCACAGAATCGAACATTAGAAATACATTGAATTTCGTTGAGAAACTTTCCCATTATATTTATAAAATTTTACATCAACCCTACACTATCTGTACAAATCAAAGAACCTATACAGGGGTCACGTGCTCCCCAGTACTTCAAATCAATGCTGCCAACGAACTGTTTGGCGTAAAGCGTTTTTTTTTTATTCGAACGCTAAAAGACTGAAGAATGAAATAGTTTATGAAAGAAAAACCTAACATGAATTTGTCGCCGTGAAAAATGCGATTGAACAAAGAAAGAAAAGTGATTTTAGCATTTCTCACTAAAATTAATTAAAAAATCCTCACACTTTTTGTACGCGTATTTTGGACAATTTTTTCGTTGATTCTTGAAAAAGATCGTACGAACCACGCTTAAAAACATTGCAAACGAAAAATTCGCAGTTCTTTTAAAATTTCACAAGGGGTAAAGATAGCTGTGTTTTTTTTTTGTTAAATTTGAATTTGTTTTGGCGTGGTTTCTTGAGGGAATAAGTGTAAATGTAAAAAAAATATTCTTTTTTTCAAATAGCGTCTTTTATTTCAAAAAACCATAATAAAGGATATCGAGCTGATTATACATGAAATAACTTGAAAAATAATACATTTAACTCGACGTCCAGGATATTGAATTCGGTTTACATAATAATAGTGAAAAAAATCGTTCCCTGTAGTTTAACATGGGATATTAGAAATGAAAAAATAGAAATGCATATTTTAGTTTAACATAAATGCATAAATGTAGTTTAATATAAAATAAAAATAAAAATAAATTCTGTTCGGTGCGCATTGAGTACACTGCACCGAGCGATGATCTTGGCAACGCGACTGTCGGTATTATGAACATAGGTATTTATGTTTTTATTTTGTTTTTATTACGAGGTCAAAAAGGGGTATTTGGTTGTTCGAAGTGTAATCAATGAGGCCAGGAATTGGATTGGTAGTAAAATCGATGCCTAACACCAATTCAATGAAAGCACGGACCTGGAGGTACAAAGTTGAAATCTGCAGTCGGCGTTGCAAAAATGGCGTGACCAGATAGTACGCTAAATTTTCATTAAGTTCACGACGAGTGATTAAATTATTATCTTCATTTAATGAAAATAAAACGAACGCATTTATTGAACTATTATCCGGAATTCCGTAGAAGAAGCGTAAAAGCCATCGTCCAGTGCCTCGAGTTACAGAATATTCGTGACACATTTGGTCAAACGTATCCGTTGCGCCTTTTGTCTGATTGTAATATAATTAGTACCCTCCAATTCTTCTTGGTGCTCCGATTTACTATCAGTCGAATCATTGTCCTGAGGTTCCTTTTCATTAGTTTACGCCTAATGAAAAGGAACCGATTTTATAGAGATAAATGACACAAACCAATAGAAATAAATAGATACAGCGAGGAAACTATCGCAAAAAGTGTGGGGTTACGCTAACCCCAACCTCTCGAAGAATGTTTACTGCGTCACTTCCAAACTACAACTGACGGTTATTCCTGTACAAAGCTGCTCTAGACAGTCCTTTTTCCTAATGCGATCGATTATTTCACCTCACTACCCAAACTGCCGGAATGCCAGACCCGTGAAAATTATGTGAGGTTTGGGGTACCCGTGTGTGTAGGGTCCTAGGGTTAACATACACGAAAAAAAATAACATTTTTTCGGCTTTAGAAACTATTTTCTGCCGTAAGGGGAAGCGGCAGATCTGTAACGTGACCTTAAAGGCCTCAAATTTTATTTGGGCTGCGCTGACAATTTTCCGCACGAGGAACTGATGCCGAGTTTGGCATCGTTAAACTATCATCCCTTATCGAGACAGTTCGCATATTCCAATAGAATTCAGGCAGCAATGTATACACGCGCAGCCTTCGAGACGGCTTCCGTATTTTTTTTAAAGTTCGTGCCATTTGGGCTTCCAGTACGTGCGTACTCGAAAACGTACGAGAGAAGTGTACAGAAGCCCGACATCTGAGCCGATCCTCCTGAAGGAAACACGTTTTCAATCGTCCAACATCGAAACTACTATTTTATGTATATGCACGTGTATATATATGTAAATATACGTATATGTACGAGGCAGACAGCACGAAAATGGCATACAGGCGATATTGAGAGCGAATTCTTTCGGTTATTTCTCTTTCAACCTTCTATGCACGCTTATATTGCATACGTGGCTCATAGCGGTCCAAATATTTTCTTATCCACGAGATACTTCAACGTTTTCGTACCGCGATATCGTTCGATTTAATCCAACGCCGCATTCAAACGATTAAATACGACAAAATTTGGAATGAAAATGTATTCATACGAGAGTCGTTTAAAAAGTTCCCAGCCTTCTTTTTGTTTGAATTTGTATTTGCATGCTCTTCAGAATCATTATTGTAGTCGATGGTGTAGATATAGTCTTCATGTTTTAGTTTATTCAGTTTTGACAGCGCGTCAGAATAAGTTCCTAGAATATTTTGATTTTAATGTTAAGTATAAAACCTAATGTTAAGCACATTACTTAAACAAAAAGATTACGATATATCAATAAACGGTACCTACACCTGTCAATATTCGGACTGTGTACACTGGCCAATCCTCAGGAGCATCTTTTAGTCTCTCAACCAATTCGTGCGGTACACGGCACTTTTTTACCGTATATGGGGGCGGCATGAATTTGGTAATAATTTGACATGTTGTCGGATCCAATGATAGCCATGTTGAAGGCACGCAGTCGATGGATTTTACTTCGTCTCTTCCAAACGATCATCAGTAAAGATTACTATTTTGTACGGCAGTCTCTTTTTTTTTTATAGCGGCATCTAAGGAAGGAAATTCGAGAAAATGCGTAAAAACTGATAATTTACTGATAGTAGAAAAAAAATCTTTTGTTGCCAGATAGATAGCCTTGATATATGTGAACTGTAAACATTTCGAGTCCTTCTGATCATTACTTTGTCTGTGCCCCTCTTCCAAAGTTGCCATTTGACGTTGTTTGTCGACAATGGACAAAACCGAGTATCGTGCAGTGATAAAGTTCCTTCATTTAAAAGGAAAAAAGACTCAGAAAATAAAAGATGAGTTAGACTCTGTATACAGTGAAGCCTCCCCTTCATTCACAGCGGTCAAATATTGGGTGGCCGTGTACAAACGTGGCCGTACGAGCATTTTAAACGAGGAACGTTTCAGGTGCCCGAAAACTGCTACAACTGACGAAATGATCGATTTAGTGCATCGAACTCTAATGGAAGATTAGCGATTGACTGTTAAGGATATTGCTGAGGCTTGTGGGATATGATCTGAACGGGTACTCAAGATTTTACATCAAGATTTGAATATGAGAAAATTAACCGCGCGCTGGGTGCCGCGCTTGTTAATGATCGACGAAAAGCGCGTATGGCCGGCCATGTCGCGCGAGTGCCTGGGCCTGTATGAAAAAAAATCCGGCGGAATTTTTGCGGCGAACGATAAGCGTCGATGAAACCTGGATGCACGACCATACGCCTAAGACCAAACAACAGTCAATGCAGTGGATTGCGGTGAGGAAACCAGCTCCGAAGAAGGCAAAGGTCATTTCTGCAGGAAAAGTAATGGCGTCAGTTTTTTGGGATTGCCATGGAATAATTCTTATCGATTACCTTGCAAAGAGTGAAACAATCAACGAACAGCACTACGCTGCATTGCTGGATGAATTGAAGGCCACAATTAAGCAAAAAAACGCCCGTATTTGGCCAAGAACAAAGTCCTGTTTCGCCAGGATAACGCTCGGTTTCACCCGTACATGGTTGCGATGTCAAAATTAAAGGAATTGAAGTGTGAATTGTTTCCACGTCCACCCCATTGGCCAGATCTAGCTCCCTGTAACTCTTTTCTATTACCCAATTTGAAAAGACATCTCGTGGGAAAAAAATATAGGTCAAATGCCAAGGTAGAAGTCGCTGTAAACCAGTATTTTTCGAATGTAGACAATCAATTTTTTTCTGACGTTTGGAAAGGTTGGGAGAATCGTTGTATCAAATATATCGAGTTGAAGGGAGACTATGTCGGGAAATAAATTTTGTTTTGTTTCGAAATATACGTTTTTCTTAAAAAAGACGGAAACTTTTCACATTACCCTCGTACCTTGTAATCGCGCTCAAACACGAAAACCCCGATAAATGCGTGTATATGAAAGAAACGTCATAGTATTCGTAACGGTATATTTTATTTTCCTATCGACTGAAATCCATTTGATTCCAACAAAAATGAAGCGACGTTGACGATCGTACTGCTATTTACAAATTCCTCTATATAACCCTTGTACGGACAAAAAAAATCCATTAAAAATGAAATAACATGGGATAGTAACTAGTGTCTGAAACGACACAAAGAGGGCGAGTGCTTTTTGGGTACGTGTATTCTTATCGTTTTTCATCGGTTATGGGAAATTGTATATCGATTACACGCTCGGATTACGCTGTTTCTAAAATTTACGAGCACACAAATTTGCGGATTAAGAATTATTCGGAAATAGTACAAGCTTGCGATCGACTGCTCGCATGTGGACGAATACAAACGAGATATGTACATTATATAATCTCTCTGTGTGTGTCTCTCTCTCTCGTATCTCTTGTGCAGAGGAGGGCTGTGGCGCACAATGATATGAGGCTGCAACACCGTACTGTCCGAGCTACCCCTTGAAAAAGGGTTGGAGGGACAACATGCACGATGCAGTGTACCGTGACGGACGAAACATGGTGTCGAATTTCGTGAGCGTACCCGTACGATATTTTGCACCTCCCAACTCTCGACACGACCCGTTTTCTGTTTTCCGTAAGAGAGTTTCACCCCTCCCCCCTTTTTTCATTGTACCGCACCCTCGTACTCTCGTCCGGGACACCCCCTCGTTTCAGCCTTTTCATTCGCCCCTTCGTCGTCATGAATTTTCGTGGTTTATTCTGTTTTGTGCTATTTCTTTTCATTTCTCGAGGATTTTGTTTATTCGCATTCGCAGTCTCGTAGTTTGCTCGACAGCGACGCGGATGGGTCCCAGCAAAAAAAGAAAAACGCGAAACGGGTATGCAGTCAACAGCGGCTTCAGCTCGAGACTGGCTCTGAGACTGAGGAAAAAAGGAAAGCCCGGACCATCCAGAATACGTACACGTATTGAATCTGTCAGAAAAATGAAAAGCCAGTGATTGAAAAAGGACGATACGAGTTGTTGAAGCGAAGAGTCAAATAATAACTTATGTTTTCCGTCCTACTTTTCTACCGGAACTTCGTATAAAGGAATAAACAATATTTTACGATTGCAATGCTGCAGCAAATGGCGCTGTACAATTATTCCCCATCTCTTCGATTTCAACAATAATGATCGGAAACGTACCTTTTTTTTTTTTTCAATCGGAAGATCAAGTTTCTCATTCGAACATGATATTTCATTATAGTCATGTTTGTTATGCTTGACATCATTTCCCTATGTGTGTATCCTGTAATATCATATTGTTTTGTATAGCGAATATAGAATTATCGTGTTACAAGCTTGCGCCCGCGGCATCGCCTGCGTAGAATTTGCCCCATAGGAACTTCAGTAGATGTTACACCCCGCGTTAGGGGTTGTTTCAAAAGATGCTAGAATATGCGTCTTATTATTTGTTTTGAAGAATACATATACCAAATTTCAAGTTCATACACACAAGGAATACAATTTTCCATACGAACTTTCACCCGCCATTTTATCGCCTCAATTCGTCCCTTTCGTAAAAATCATTCTTAGCGGATGTTTACGCCCCATAAAAAACTTACCTGCTAAATTTTAAGTTTGTAGGCTTTATAGCTTCTGAGATTTCGTGATTAATCAGGCAGTCAATCAGTCAGTCAGTGGTATTTCACTTTTATATATACTACTGCAAAGAATTAAAGGAACAGAACATTTCTTCCCTTTTTTAAGTGTTTTTTCAAGCGCTGTATCTCTATGAAAAATGGTCGTATCGAGATGAAAAAAAAACATTTTGAAGCTTCAAGTCTTTAGTTTTGAAATCTTTTGGCAAACATTTTTTGTGAGCTACGGTTATTTCGCAATCATAAAAAATAGCGCGAGACAAACATTTTCCAATTTTTTTGTTTTTTTTTCACGGGCCTACGGGCTCAGGAAATTTGTGTCAGTTGAATCAATGCATAGGTGAGTTAGCTTGTTTATTCAGCTTCAATTTCATTTTTCGTTAGGCTCTCTACGTTAATTTTTTGATGAGATATCTGACGTTGAATGAAAAAGGATCCTTTTGTCTTTGATCATCGATATCTCAGCAGCCAATGATTGCACAAGGAATTAAAGGGCAGTTTTAAAAACTGGAATAAATTTCCTATAAGGCACTTTCATTGATTTTTGAGGAACAATTTTTTTCCCCACCCTTAACTTCAATTCGAAAAAAGTACAAAATAATGACTTTTTCTGGTGTTTCAGTAAATCTACCACTACTTTACAAATATTCATGGAAAGGCTAATGTTGCCAGGTTTTTTTTCAGCTTAATGTACCCTCAATAGCCCTGTAAATTTTCAAAATGATATATTGAACCGTTTTTCCGGACCGATTGATAAAAGTTTTACATGATGAGAGGAACAACGGATTGCTAGTAGGCTGTAAATTAATTAGGATTTGGGGGGGGGGGGGCAGGGGCTATAAGCCCGCTGCCTCCACAATTCAAATATTCAGGTAAAATTTGCTAAACAACTTTCCGGATATACCGCTGAGTTATGAAAAACGAATGGTTCACTCCAATCTGCGAAACATTTTCTAAATTATCATCCATGCCATATATTCGTTTCTAGTGAATTCATCGTCTTTTATACTTTTAATTGTTTTTACAGAATACGCTTTTAATCATT
The DNA here is from genome assembly GCA_963932345.1 of Ophion ventricosus. Taxonomy (NCBI): domain Eukaryota; kingdom Metazoa; phylum Arthropoda; class Insecta; order Hymenoptera; family Ichneumonidae; genus Ophion; species Ophion ventricosus. The sequence goes on along the minus strand of OZ010714.1, from coordinate 25,496,807 downwards.
CTTTTAAAAAAGTGCTTCATGAAAGTGTGACAACCTTTTTTCTTTGTCATATCGTCGGAGTGATTTTTTTTCATGAAGTGTTGCGGTGCTCCTATCGTGCTCCGCCAGGCACCACTACACGCGCGTATCGCTCACCGACGTAAGCCCGCTCATAGGGCACGCCTGATTGGTCCGTCTTTAAAAATTCATAATAATTCAGGGGTTGATCTGGGAACCATACATGCTTATATCAATCGACTCAGAATTTCACCCCCAACTCCCCATTTCAGGGATGACATTCCGTCCTGGGGCACCCTGTATACTCATGATTGCAATACATCATTAATAAGAGTAAATTGCATCAATAATAGAATGTATGAAAAGAATTATTGATAAGAGTCATGTGCATCGATAATGAATGTATACAGACTAAAAGGGATGAATTTAATAAATACGAAGATGCAGCTCGGATAATATCAAATACTGATTATTTAATACAAACACACACCAGAACAAAAAATATGAGGCCGAATCCGCTGGATTATATGAAAGTGTCAGACGCTAACCTCTCATCAAAAGAAAAACTTTAAGTGTTAAGTTTTAACCCAGTGATCGATCAGCTATCGGTTTCTCTGACTAAAGGACTAAACGATGCTGCACGTTCACAATTTGGATTCCTCAATAATTTATAGCAGATGAACGCAGCAAATTTGTAGGCTACAGTAGAGGAATTAGTAAAAGCTTAAAAGATGATTTAGAATCCACTCTCGAAAATGAGTTAGTCGAATTTATATAACTATGTAATCTATACAGAAAGGACCATCAAAGAGACCAATCTAAGGAGCTGTTCTACTATCAAATACTTAAAAATCACAATTTAAGAGCTATATTTCCCAATGTTGAAATTACATTAAGCAGTTTTCTTCAGAACAAACTCGTAAAGGTCCATTTGCCTAACAATAGCATTTTTTTAAATATCTTGTATTCTACTAAATCGATGTATGTTGTTTAAAGATATCTTGTGCGTTAAGAATAAATTAAATGCTGTATAAAAATGTTCATCTTGTTTGAAAAATAGGGACCTCCACTTCTTCGTTGCCCCAGGGCCTCTACACCTTTAAATTCGGCCCTGATACCAGCTTTGTAAAAGAGGGCTTTTATGTAACAATCAATTATCTGAGAGGATACAGTTTCAAATAGTGTTATCGTCGCCATTCATCGATATTTCTGCTCCCATTTCTTATATTTTTACTCAATTCTATGTATTCTAGTATCGTTGACGTCACGTATGGTTCAGGTTTCTTCCGAAAGAAAATGGTGAACTCTGGGTGATAAGCTCCTGGACTTGATTGGTAACCTTGATGGTAGCGAAGACTCGTATGATCGATAGAACGAGGGAAAACCTCGCTACAATTTCGAGAAGTTTCGAAACGCGTTATCGGCGCAAACATACGAACCTTATAAACTCGTTACAAGACCTTGTTTGTTCCACTTACCAGGTCTTCTAAATTCGAAGTAATAATTTATGTCTCGGAATTTTTTTTCAATAAAATCCATTGTTTGTGCTCTCAAAACATTATACCTAATGTCGAGTCTCCTAAACCCTTTTCAGTAGTTTTTTCTTTACGAGTGATATTTTTAATGACTTCAGAAGCCGTGTTCTCATTTACAACCGATTCATCATCTTTATTTTCTGTAAGAGATAAGAGATAAAAAGTAAAGAGGAAATTAAACGTGTCGCACTTCTGTGAGATGAATGTGATCTTGTTGAATGGATTTAGAATATCATCCTGTCAGAAGCGTGTGAATTCTGACTTTCAAATGTCGTATCGATAAACTGACATTTAATAAATCATGTTTCGGCAAAACCGTGTTGCTTCCAACTGTCAATATTCGTGTGGAATAATTGAAATTCATTGAAACACTATTTGTCTACCAAGACTTTTTGTTTAGAGCTTCACTTACTGAAGCATTCAGCCATCATCATATTCTTTAAATCCGGAACATGCACCAATTTTCGATAACTTTCGCTAAGTTATCTACCTGGTTTGTAATTTAATGCATTTTTCGTTCACCTTTTCACTTATGACAAAAACTGTCAGTCGACCTTGATGTAGAGCGTTTCCATTTCCTGAGGGCACAAATAAAGCAATATGAATGAAGATAAAGAAGATCCACATAGGGATAAGTTGGCGGTGAGCAGAAAAAAGTCACTGTACCTAATTGCTGTGATGTAAGACATGGCATGCATGGTGACAATATATGTTATTGAGAACGAGGCGTACAATATAAAAGAATATAAATCCAGTTCATGGTCGAGCTTAAAGCTTGTTGATACACATATACAAATAATTTTACAACGATACCATCTTACGAGAATGAATATGAAAGACTAAATACAAATCGAACCTCAATATCGGTTGCTACACATAATATTCATTTTGGCAGCCAACAGAGTCCAATCAACATTTTTCGTAGCCATATACTCGAGTGAGGTGGTATACGGAAAATAGAAAATAGTTGCAGGGGTCAGTAAGCCACCATAATAGACTTGGTTTTGCTTTAAATACTGATACGAATCATCATACGAGAGAAAACCTTAAGATAGAGGATGGAAGATCGTGCCACGTAAACTCGATAACTACGTATAGCAACGACTTGTACACGAAAAATAAACGTTCTCCCTTCAATTTGATCAGTACGGTTTGCCATTTCGACTCCTGTACACACACACACGCACGCACGCGCACGCACAGGCACACGCAGCGCACACACACGCCCACGCGCACGCGCACACACCCACACGCGCACGCGCACACACCCCGACGCGCACGCGCACACGCACACACACGCCCACACGCACACACGCACGCACACACGCACACACGCGCACACGCACACAACACGCACACAACACACACACACACACACACCTCAAGCAATGTTGGAAAATTATAACTAAAATTCTACCTCATTGCAGATTGAAACGCGCGGTGCATTCTTCGACGCTTAAAAATTCGTTTTTAATTCCTTGGCGCCATGACGTTGCTGTGCCTTCGTATGTACTAGCATAGTATGCGCCTACGTGTATTTGCTGGCTGTGCTCTCGGCTCCGCCCGCAATGAAATCATGTTACACTGCGACCTCTCTAAACGGCACAGCGGTGGGATTGGTTCCGCATCGCACTTGCAAACATAAAGGTTGCGCATGATCCTTTAAAGTCGACTCTGCGCAGGTGATGTAGCGGATTCCAGTACCCCACCAATCCCTCTTTTATTTTCTAGCATGCTTTGAGCCTGATGCTAAGGCCTGACGTTTCTTGTACTAGGCGCTACACCGATCGATATTCGTCAGATAGTGGGAGACCGTTGCATTTATGGAGGTGCCGTTCGCATAAGTCCCAATGTACCCGTGCAGAAATTTGTTGGGGAGTCCCCATACCATACCACATCCCTGTAGGGGTTTGATAGGGACGCCGCACGTAGGGAATTCACATTGTAATTCAAGCGGATTCTGCGCTATTTCCCGATTGGTGTCTTTTGGAGAATTTTTTTTTTTTAGAATTCGTATCCGCAATTTGTTATGGCGTTGAAGTTTTCATCATCGGAATGCAACGAAAGTTCTTTTTTTATTTCTTTATTTTTATTATAACCTATTTTTTTTCATTTATTGAGCTTGTAGATCTCTACGAAAGATAGGAAAAATCATGTCAGCAATTTTTGTACCCTAAAATAGTGAACAAAATTTGAGCAATTGAAGAAAAGTTATCTCTCGTTGCGTTCCAACGATGCAAGTTTTAACATCATAATTTGTTGGATCTCCCCCAAAAAAATATATTTCCGTGGTCCCGTGCACAAATGTGTTGGGGAGTCCCAAAATGCACCAACACATAGGGATTTGTTAGGGGTCTATACACATCTGTATAGGGATTTGTTGGGGACACCGCACATAGGGAGTCCTCCTTGGGATCCAATTGGATTCTACACTGTACCCCGATGAACGCCATTTGAGAATTCTTACCATGTTTGAGTCGAAAATATGTAAAAAGTCACGAGAAAAAATTCGGCGTGCTAAAACATAACCTGCATATTCCACCGTCTAAGTTGTGTTAGTGCTGAAGATGAATCGACATCGATTCGATAGTTCTCGAGTTATAAGCGCGCAAACATACAGAGACGCGCTTTTTCCAAAATATGAATTTTCCACATAGTTTAGTTAAGGTATTACTGGATGGATATTAAAAAATTGCCTAAATTCTTGAAAATTTGAGGAATGATAGTTCTTGATAGAATAATAATAATACATGAATTACTTTAGAATTTTTCACTAAATAATTTGGTAGTTATTAATATATGAATTTAACACGGTCACTTATATGAAAAGAGCTTTTGCAGACGTTAATGGTTGCAAAACAAATGGAACTATATCGCCCTAAATTATGCATTATGCTGAGTTTCAAATAAATCGCCTGAGTAATTATCGAGAAATTAATTAAAGTAATAAGGAGTCTCGCCTTTTTTAACCATGAATTAATAGAGTTTTTGGGTAATTATTTATAATAATAAGATGATCGCAACGTACGAATAAAATTAAAAAATTGAGAAATTTTTGTTGTTGGACAGGTGAAACAGATACAGGACATTCACCGAAAAAACTTCAGCCAAGCACATGCCAATATCGTCAACTTTGACATAATTTATTATTAAAACTGGAAAATTAACATTTCTAAGTGTTAATTTATTATTAAATTAGCTATTTGTAAAGCTGAACATGTACGACATGATCTAAACTTGTAAATTCACGATTCGCCCATTTTGGACTAACCTTTTGCCCGAAGGTCCATCCAGTAATACCTCCATATAAACTGTATGTAAAGAAATTTTCTAATAACCAAAAAATTATAGACAAAGTAACCCTTACAGTTTCATTATACTACGAGTTTAATTCTCGAGATTTCATCCTAGTATCATCTACTTTCACATGTTGGTTTCACGAATTTTCAGAGCTAAGACAAAAAGCGACCATCTCCGTTGCCTAGTGCTGCGGCTGATTGTTTCACTATGCCATAACATTTTTCATGTGCGAAAGATTCGCATGCCAAGTGCTTATATCGGCAGAGATAAAAAGACAAAATTCGTGAAAAAGTTGGTCACCGCTATGTCAAATTCCTCGAGATCAGTTACTTTTATTGTCACATTCCGAATTACTGGGAAGATTCCAGATGCATATCCCTGCGCCCCGATGAGGGTACTTTTGGAGAAAACACGCACAGGTCGTCGACCAGGATCCATTAACTGATATTTAAGGTAATTTCCTTCCTCAAGTTATGCCAAGAGACTGGACGGCTTTGCCATACGAATACAATCTTAAGAAGTATTGGGTCTTGGGTCGACTACTATCACGATGATTGGAACATGTGTCATTTTCGGCGATGTATGGGCTCAGACTCGGCGACTTGTCGGTATGGAGATAGTCTCTAACAGCTGTAGCTTGAGTCTCGTGTAACCATAATGTACACAGTTATGGATTTCTTTGCATTCGTTGCCTTAGACTCGGCGGCTTAGACCGTACAAAGGAAGTCTTGTTGAGTAATACTTTAAATCGAACGACATGCCCCCGCGTATGTTATTAATAGCGCAATTCGTGGATGACCTATCATTGCACCTAGCGGAACGAACCGTACGAATAAAAACAACAGTTATTTACTATGTTGAGTCACTCCCATCGTGAACCTTGTAAATGTTGCCAAAACTTTTCGTGATGGTGCCAGTAACAGGGCGTTGCACAAGTTAATATGTTACAGGGTTGACGGATACTGGAAATATCTTCCTTGTTCCGACAAATTCGCACTCACAAGTAGCCAAAGATCAGGCTATAAGAGTATCTTTGTTTCACCCCAGAAAAAGCCACCGCTGATATTCGACGAAGGAACACTTCGTATCTTAGGCGTAGATACGAAAACAAATGCACCAGAGTTCCAGCTGCATCTGAGCCTTACTACGAATCGACAAAGATGGTCTGCCAGTGACCTTAAAAAGAAGGAGCAAATCAAATGATTAGAAAAGTATGCTCGTATAGACAAATGTCCGCGCGAAGCGCCAAATTTAAATGCAGAAGCATCATCTCTTTTCGAACCTGCAAATAGGCTAGCCAAATATCTCGTGAAGGCTCAAAACATTCGAGACAGGGCTATGGTTGCATTAGTACAGGATTCAAACCAGAATGACAAGGGTATTGGTGAATACCAGCTGTTAGGGTATCGTGCCAATGCTAGTACGCTGCTCGCTTCCGCGCACTATCTTGACCCGATTTCCCGATCCTTCATTGGTTCATCCTTGACAAGAAAGTTAAGGAATTGCTGGACGAAACCAAGCCGTACGCATATGTATTCGGAGAGTTGAAGTTTGGCGCTGGTCGGCTTGGAGCTGAAAACCCAGCTGTCGAGATCGAGGATCTCTCTCCGCAATTCAAACTCGGAAACTGGAGATACCTGCCGGCAAACTCAAATCAACGGGAATACCAGGCGGGCACCATGCAAAAAGGATCGAACTAGTTGATCAGATGTAAACGAAAACAGACTTTGTCCTATCGGCAACAGGATCAACATGGCTCTCGGAGTCAGAATCTTGGGCGGAGCTCTCAGAACACGAATCATTAGTGAAGATTCCAGAGGTGACTGAAGCGGCAGGTCGTCTCCGTTACTCCCTGCTGCGATGGGAGAACATTACAAAGGGTCGATTTGCTTTTGACTCTGTAAAGGGCTATAAAATGAAGTTTAACGATCCTGTATATCCGCCCCATATCCCGGCACATCCAAAAATCGGTACACCGATTGGGCGTCGGACTAAGAACTTAGCCATCAGGAAATTTCTGAGCTTACGCGCAGTTGGAACCTGCTCGCTGTCTTCTAGTCAATTCATGCCGTCGTATTTTTTTAACCACGACAATCAGACGGCTCAATGAGATCCGTCTAAAATCTTACAAGCTCGGTAGCTTCACCAACACTTTAAGTTGGGAGAGATCAGAACCACTACAAAGTTGATCTTACGATTTGATATAAAATATTGATTTACTAAATCCATATCTTCTAGTGTCTACGCACAATGGCAGCCGAAATTATTTAGGATTAAAAAAAAAATAATACGCTCTATAAGTTGATATGCCTCCCATTCGGCTTATATACGGCTTCGTTCATCTTAACAAGATTCCTAAACCAATAGTTAACCATTTGACTGGACAGGGTTTCCTATCGAGAGATTAATTAGACGATGTTCGATGCATCGGCACGAACAAGTACGACAAAGGCACCTAGTGGGAGGGGCAAATTTCTAGGGCTTATTAAAAATTCTCGAGAATGACACCAGAATCCTCAGGATTGAGAAGAAGAAACAGAAGCCTTGATCGAGAACTATAGTATTCGAAATAATTGCACGATTCAGGAATTTGCAACCCTTCATGGGGAAGTCAATCCGCTATTGTCGGGTGACAGAGTAGGGTAGGGTGGTATAGGAGTACGGACCTAATTTTCAAAGCGGTGAAAAAAACACAGATACATTTTACGAAACAGTATTTTTTTAATTGAAAGAATATCTATCATTCTAATTAAATTATGAGCGACAATTAGGAATCTTAATTTTTTTTAAATAACAGCCTAAAAACCACAAAAAGCGATTCGCGAACTTTCAGACATATGGACGTTTAAAAGTACGCATGAGGGTCGATAAGAGTACGCAAACCTCAATCGACACATTGCGACATAAATCGCAAATAAAGTTGCCCATATTTGTATGAGAGTCGGAGAGTTGAAGAGTCTGAGCGGCGGATAATTGGAGGGCTGGAGGGCTGCACAGAGAGAGAGAGTCGGAGAGTCTGAGAGTCTGAGAGTCTGAGAGCGTGAGAGTCTGAGAGTCTGAGCGTCTGAGAGTCTGAGAGTCTGAGAGTCTGAGAGTCTGAGAGTCTGAGAGTCTGAGAGTCTGAGAGTTTGAGAGTTTGAGAGTTTGAGAGTCTGAGAGTTTGAGAGTTTGAGAGTTTGAGAGTTCCAGAGTTCGTATCTTTCCAGAGATATAGCTGATGTGGATCTCTTCATCCTCTTACGAAGAGTGGCTTCAGTCGCTTCCGATGAACGTGCTACTGCTCTTATAGAATCACCATCATTAACTTGCTTCCTTGCATCTTCAAGATCCGTAACTAACCAGAGACTTCGATCGCTAGTCCGATTCCTTCGTGACATGCTGAAAAGAAAAAAAACACAATCTATAACAACAGTCGTATAAGAGTACGCGCGTACTCTTTCACACCTAAGCACTGCGTACTCTTATACGACCGGCACATTTTTAACAAACATGACTGTTTCTGCCATTTATTGATGAGATGCGAAATTACTTTCATTTTGAACAATAACCTTAGTAAACCGGCGTACAAATATAATAGTTGTTTTTGATGAAAGTAAATGATGTCTCGTACGTGTAATGCTTTGAAAAAGCAAAAAAGAAATAAGAAATTGCAACCAAAACTTCAAACTTACCTGTCCTCTCCGTTTTATTCCACTTTGGATTTTTTTTGTCACAAACACGTACCCTGTTAGGCGGTCCAAACACAACAAAAGTTAGCTTCCATTAGCAAACCGTAGCGTAACTGCTACTCTTATCGCTCGCGCACTCCTATACCACCTTACCCTACAAATAGATGTACACGAAAAAATTCAAATGAGAAAAGCATTTGAGTTTATTGATCGGCGGGAGAGTTTACGATGCATGTCTCGTGTTATCGAACGATCTGCAAGAAGAGTTAAATTGGTAGAGAAACAATGTCTCTAAATCGATTAGCCTAATAAGGAGCTTCCGGTTTACTAAAGGGACTTACTCGGACGCATCCAATTCAGGCTTGGATGCGTGCTGCGATGGCCAGAGTACTCACGGATTGTGGAGTGGCAGAGAAGATCGATTGCCCATAAGGCAATTTGAACTTATCGCCGTTTCGATGGCGCTTAAATATTTCCCAGGAAGCTTACGTAAATGCGAGATATTACTGCGAGTCGAGAATACTACGTCTATCGCCTACATTAATCGGATGGTAAGGCTGCAATACGCGAGCCTCCATAGCATAGCCAAGGATATCTGGCAATGGTGCGAATACATGCAAATTTGTTTTTTTTGCATTATACATACTGTCAATGGAAACTACAGAAGCTGATAGGGAATCTTGAGCGAAAAATATAGTTACTGAGTGGTAACTATCAGTTCAGGCGTATGATTTAATCATAGCGAAAAACGGCCGACCAAGTTAGATTTATTTGCGTCCAGAATTACCGCGGAATGCAAAGTCTACTGCTTCTGCCACAGACATCCTGGGGCTTCTATTATCGATGCATTTACTCTCGAATGGAGGGTCAATTGCTTTTACGCATTTCCATCTCGCGCACTACAGCTAAGGTTCCTTTTACTGTCTCCTTCTAGGTCTCTCTGAGACCTACTGGAGAAATCGCTAGAGCTGCTACCGTAGGAACACCTTTTCCGATCTCATAATAGAAATATTATTGGTCTCTCTTGTCGAGAACATATATAAACAATAGGGGGTCCCATCAAATTGTTAGTGTGATTTCTGCCAAGAGGCAAACGCAGATACGAGTCGTATCCTGGACTACCGGTACAAAAGATTTGCAGAAGGAGCACCCCATGGCACATTAAGGAAGTTTGGTGATTGGAACGACTCCAAGGTAAAAGTCCGATTTTTTTTATAGCATTGTCGAGACCTTCTTTTATGTGTATGCGGAGTTTTCATGAGATTTACCGTACAGTTTCCGAGATATTAATTATTAAAGTTGGTGAATTAATCACACGTAGACATCAAAATGTGCCTGTCCTCTCATATATCGATTTTTTAATGCTACTTGGAGCCAAGACACACGTAAAAAAAACTGACGGTTGCGTTCCTTGAATCTTTGTGATCAATAAGGCAGCTTAAATTGGTAAGCTCACTGCAATAATAAGCAATGAATTCAGGAATAAAGTCGAGAAAAACCGAAGTATTCGGAGAGCGAGACTTCTCGTGACGTTACAGCAGCCATCTTGCTCGAGGTGTGGCAACGCCGGATACCCGCGAAAATTTGAATCGTCTATCGATATTTTCAACGCGAATTAAAAATATGAATGTGCGACGCCGTAAATTTTCGAATGGATTTTAAAGGTCCTTTCGTCGATATTTACTTAAATTTCTTTTATGTATAGCGAAAGCACATCAATTTTTCTGCTGACATGTATACAACGCATCTATATATAAATTCAGTATGAAAGAACCGTCATACGAAATGAACGTTCCTTTTTATATCTGCATATATTGTGAAAATTGGGAAAGGGCAAAATGATGTAACAATCTATGAACAATGTATATTCATCATATTTATTAAATCACCGGTAAAGTGCGATTGCATGCACTAAATTTACAGGAAAACTATACGGCGGAAGTAGCTTGCTTCTCTTTCTACTCTTCAAACCGAATGCCTGCGTCGGAGAATTCAGTCCTGTGGAGCGAGTCAAATGCTTGCGTCGAAGAATTGGGCCCCGCAGAGAGAGAGCCGAATGCCTGCATCAAAGAATTCAAATGCCTGTGTCAAAGAATTGAGTCCTGTGGAGAGAGTCAAATGCCTGTGTCGAAGAATCGAGTCCTGTGAAGAGAGACAAATGACTGCGTCGAAGAATTGCTTCCGGTAGAGAGAGTCAAATGCTTGCGACAAAGAATTATATCCTGCAAAGAGGGCCTCCAGCTCCAATGCACAGTGTTATAGCGATAAGAACCTTATACGACCGTGTAATTTTGGATGTTCTAATTAATATTTTTGAATGTCGAGGTCTAAACATTAGGTAATCACATTAATTATATGCATTGTGGAGAATACTTACCGCTTGCTGCTTTATTGTTAACGTGGAAATTGCCGTCCAACAGTCTATTTTCGTCTTGTTTGGACGATCGTACGCGAATTATGGTGTCGCATCTCACAAAAAAGATACTTTCTAGACCGTGCTGAGACTCTTTCATGAGATCACGAAAGGAGACTGGCAGGTCACAATTATTGCACTACATATCCTCAGCCAATCTCCCTATTTCCACGATACGTCGTCCGTCGATTGGAATCACCGGTGGAATCGCATTGAGGCCCTCGATATTTGGCCTGCAATTTTGTGGACTCCCCCTGTGTCTGTGGTGCCGTTCGCATTTAAACTAGGTCTCCCGCACGGAACCCGGCGTTGAGCCACCTGCTTTTGTCGTACCGTCATTTCATCTGCCACTGGGCCTTCTGGATCCTCTGCCGTGCCTCTCCCTGCAACGGGTCGCGGGCACCAGTGTGGCATTCAGGCGTTCCACCTGTCCGTTTGCCTGCGGGTATCTCGGGGAATTCAGGGTGTGACGTATCCCCTCCTTTCGGCAGAACTCTGCGAAAGTCTTCGATGTAAAGCTCATGCCGCGATCAGACACGATCCGGTTCGGCGCACCATACGATTCGACGAACTCTGCCGAATGACGCAGTACCCCGGTCGTTCTCGTGTCCTTGACTGTGCGGATCACTGTAAGTTTCGTCAGATTATCTATCATCGCGAGCACGTACTTGTTTTCCTTTCGGCTGGTGACGAACGGCTCCAGATGGTCCACGTGGATGATGGCAAACCACCGGTCCCCTGGTGGCATCAGATGCAGCTCTCGCGCTTGGCGCCTCAGCTTCGTTTTGCCTACGATGCCACGTTAAGCACCCTCGAAGGTGCCGCTTCACGTACGTCCTCAGATTCGGGAAGTAATAGTGTTCCAGTATGCCTGCTGACCTCCGCTCCGCTCCGGGGTGACTCTTCAAGTCGTGGAATTTGACCACGATGCCCTTCCGCATCGTTCTTGGAACCGCATAGAGGAGCTTGTCCCCGCACCGCTTATAGATGATGCCCTCACGAAGGTCATACCCCTCGATGCATCCTCTCTCGCTCCGCGTTCCAGCCTTGACTGCCTTCGCCAAAATGTTCCTCTTCTGTTGGAGGCGTTCGGCGCTGGCCTCGTATAGCACCACCTGATCCTCCAGCGTGTCCAGGGACAAGCTTCTCGCGCCACTTCTCGGGTCCGGCGGCTCCACAGGAGCCCGCCTAATGGCATCCATATGCGCATGGGTCCTCCCTGGTCGATGGATGATTCGGTAGTCGTATTCGCTAAGCAGGTCGTTCCACGTGATGTCCTGTGGATTTAGCGATTTCTGCGTACTGAGATAGCAGCGAGCCTGGCAGTCCGTGATGATGGTGAACGCGATGTTGGCCAGCATGGCGCGAAGACGCGTCACTGTTGGCCACAGTATGGCCAACAGCTCTAGCGTGCTGCTGTAGAACTTGCTCTCCGGCTCTCTGCTCCTTCGGCTAACCGCTTAGACCAATCCCATTTGTTCAGTCCGGTCCTCCTGGAGTAGCATCCCGGTCAATTCCATCGCGCTCGCGAAAGTATGCAGCTCCGTCTCAGCGTTCGGGTCGAACGCCTGCAGTACCGGTGGTGCCGTCAGGACCTTCTTAAAGCGCAGGAAGGTCTTTCCCTTCTGCTCGCCCCACACGATGGCTACTTCGTCCTTCAGCAGGCTGGTCAACGGCTCCGCCAACTGGGCGAACCGCGGGACAAATTTCCGAAAATAGCTGGTGAGCCCGAAGAAGTAGGGTACCTCGTGGATGCTTCTTGGCACTGGGATGTCCCTGATTGCTGCTATCTTAATCTTCCCCGGCTCGATATCTCGTGCGGAGATTTCGTGACCCCTTGTGCATAAAACGGTACTTTGACAGTTTAATTTTGAGGCCGGCTTTCCTCAGCGCTTCTAGCACCAGGCGCAGCTTAGGGCCCATGACCTGCCAGGTGTTTCCAGGAATCAGTATGTCGTCAAGGTAAAAGAGAGCGACATCGTCCCTCAACGGTCCCAGGGCCTCCTGCATTGCCTTGTTGAAGTAGGCTGGTCCATTCATAAGGCCGAAGATCATTCGCGTGAACTCGACGGTTTCCTCTGGGGCAATTACTGCTGTCTTCTCCCAGGCCTTCTTGGTAAGCGGAATCTGCAAGTAGCCATGAGCCAAATCTAGAACCGTAAAAATGTCGCTGTTTCGGATTTGGGTGAGATGGTCATCTATGTTCGGGAGCGGAAAATGCACGCGTTCGGTGATGGCATTAAGTTTCCGAAAGTCCACGCGTAACCGGGCCTCCCCCGATTTCTTGCGCACCAGCAAGACCAGGCTCGCATAGGCCAAGGAATTGTCGTGGACACGATTGCGTGTCCACGACAATTCCTTCCTTCTGCCTACTCTGGATGATGTCTCAAATTTCGCGACTCTTTCCCTCTGTCGCACGGTACGTCTTGCATTGTACTGGCGGTGCTCCATCTCGGTCCCTGATATCTATCGTGACGTCCTTCGCTCGGCCCATTGGATGTGGATATATTGATACGTGCATGATTATGTCTTGAATGCATCAAACATGTAGCGTAAATATAAACTAGTCTAGTGAATGTCAGAGTAGGTGGTATACTTGATGATGAGTAATTCCGAATAATTTACTATATGCATTTTCATTAGTTGTTCTACTCTGGGGTGGCAGCTGACTTTCCCACTGTATTCCATTTGCCATGGCAGTTGGAACATGGGCATAGGCAAACTGATCAATGATGTAGCTATACGGAAAGTCCTATAAAAATAGTAGTACTACCCGCTGGAAAACGCACTGGACCAATGGCTTGAACCAGCCATTTGTCGGTAGCAATCGTTTTGTTCCTTGCTTCGCCTCCTCAACGTCCATTTATTCTATCTACCCCTATATACACTTAGTCCTCGTACCTAACTCGTCAGATACACTGAACCACGAGCATTTTGCTTTCACTTTTATTCGCTCTTTATTTCTTCCCCGTTCTCTCTTTCTATTTGCTACGTGCTTGCTACCTTTTCGTTTTGACTTCTCTTATCGCCTTCTCAGATCTGCGCAAGTTCTCAAATCATACGAAAGCATTCGCTTTAAATGATTGATCGGGTCAACGGCTTTACGCGATCTATTTTCACCGTCTGGAATGATTCCTCTACCGAGCACTGCTCGCCGCTGCCATCGATGAATAATTTATCGAGGCCGCAGATACGATTGACGCGCTTCGTTGATTAAACTCCATTCATTCCGCGAACTCCCACAGTCGACGTTTTGACCGCATCTTCTCCTGTAAACGATTCTACGGATTCCTGTATTCATCTAATTTTTCGAGCCATCAGACAAGATGCACTTCATACCAATGGTATTAGTAAATTCGCAAGCATAGTGAGAAATTCAACTGGGAAAAATTAATGGGTTAACCGAACATAATGGTAGAAGAGTGCCTAATACCTTGGCGAATGAGCATTTTGCCGCTTTGCAGAACTTTCCGAAACTTTAAGTATTACCGATCATCTGAATAAATTGGTTGATATGACGCCATATGAAATGGTTAACTTGACAACGTTGTTGCATTCTGAAGATTCAAATTTAAGAACGTTCGTTGACATTTTGTAATACACGACAAAACAGTGAATGCTGTGTTCCAATTTTTTTCTTACATCTCGATTAATTACACCATGGATTAAGACGTTGAATAAGTTCTCGCTGTTTTCCAACAGATGGCGTTACCAGAACTGTGCGCATATAGTTTAAGATGGTGACGCATCGACTATATAAAGAAGTACTATGGGCAAGCTTGAAATTCAGTGTATTTCATTTCACCGAAGTATAGACAACTTTTTTTTCGTAGTGTCAAGCACGTCAAATACCGTGCAAAAAAGGAGTATTTGCGGGGAATTTTGCTGCACTACGTTATTTTTTTTTAATCTGCAGCTGAAGCACATAGAATTCTTGTTCAGACTTAAGGCGACAATGGTCAGTCGGAAACAACATGCAGAGATTGGTTTAGACGCTTCAAAAATAATTATTTTGATGTTGAAGATAAAGAACGCCCTGGCGCACCGAAAAAGTTTTAAGACGAAGAATTGGAGGCATTACTTCATGAAGACTCATGTCAGACGCTAGCTGAACTTGCAGAATCATTAAGAGTTGATCGCACAATAGTTTCGAAACATTCGAAAGCATCAAGAGACGCGGCAGCGTCTCGACGCCAAGTAATAAAAAAAAACGACTGTCACGACACGACACGCCGCGCACTCTTTATACGTCAAGATGGGTTTTAGCAGACGACTTTTTAACTTATAATCGACGTTACGCGAAAACGCGGAGACGAATCGAAAATCTAATGACATTTTACCAATGAAATGTTATTTTTTCCTATCGATTTTGTTTGGGTCATTTTTCGATCCGCCTACTCAAACTTGAGACCTCGTAATATTAGCCGAATTTCCGAGCGACTTTTTTACCACAAAAATTCTTCAACACTTTAGAACGTTCCAGACTCGTCGGTTTTCTTGGAGGGATGAAGTTATTCGGTCGCATCGTAAGCTATACTACATACGTCCTTTTGGGGAAAGCGTTAACATGATGGGAACGCTTAGCGTTTCAGCCTGAAGTGCACTGTTTGCTCACTTCAGAGAGGTGCTACTATAAACAAACAATGGCGCGCTAGAAACGCCAAAAGTCGGGTTCTTCGAATGTATAGCCTCTGTCGGCTTTAAGGCCAAGTGTCACACCGACCGAGCGGCCATGAGTGCGAGAGAGATAGCTGATTTGCAAATTCCCAATGATTTCTGAAACGGTTAATTTTTGGGAAAAAAGAAAAGAAACACGTTCCGCTCTGTTGAGCGACGAACAACCGCTTTCTCTTCTTTTACTCAAAATATGATCCGTCTAGGAGAAAACTTGGCAGTAGGATTTTTACCGACTGGACGTGTGACACATGGCCTTAAGGCCATGTGTCACACGTCCAGTCGGTAAAAATCCTACTGCCAAGTTTTCTCCTAGACGGTACAAATTTCGGGCAGAAGAAGAGAAAGCCGTTGTTCGTCGTTCAACAGAGCGGAACGTGTTTCTTTTCTTTTTTCGCAAAAATCAACCGTTTCAGAAATCATTGGGAATCTGCAAATCAGCTATCTCTCTCGCACTCATGGCCGCTCGGTCGGTGTGACACTTGGCCTTAAGAGGGAACGGTACTCGCAGCAAGACTTCGACGCAACCCCGGCTCCAGTCGGTAGGGCAGAACTCGTACGAGCCCCTGCTACCTACCGGGAGATTGTAAATGCCTTCCTGCGTCTCGCAACGCGTGTGTTCGTGTATGTCGGTGTGCATTATTACGTCGGCCGCACGTAGTTTAAGATTTTTATCTTTCCGCGGGCTGACCCTTCGTAGCGCGTACACACCGCGTGAGCGTATATACATGCACAAACATACATAAACACAGCCAGCGTCGAGAAAGAACTTTATTTTCTTTTCGCAACGCCGACTTCGCAAGAAATTCAAAAACACGAATTTCGCAGAAAGAGTCCTTGCTGAGTGTAGCGATTGGCTCAGTAAACATTTATGGTATAAATAATACAAACATAATTGTTTAAACAATTATGGATGCATTTATTCTCGACCACGATTCTGATCGGTAGATACGGTACTTTCAGTACCTCTCAGCAAATAGATTGCTGTTTGCGAGCCGCAAAACGGTACGCTAAAAATAATGCAAAAATAATTGTTTAAAAAATGATTTCTACATTTTTCCGCGATCACGATTGTGATTGGGAGATACGGTACTTTCAAACCTCTTAACAATTATGATTGCTGCTTGCGCTATGTAAAATCCAACGGTAAAAATAATGCAGCCATAATTGTTTAAACAATTATGAATGCGTTTATCTCGACCACAATTTTGATCGGTAGATATGGTACTTTCAATACCTCTCGGTAAATAAATTGCTGCTTGCGAGCCGCAAAACCTAACAATAAAAATAATGCAATCATAATTGTTTAAACAATTATGAATGAGATTATCCCGACCACGATTGTGATCGGTAGATACGGTACTTTCAGTACCTCTCGGCAAATAAATTGCTGCTTGCGAGCCGCAAAACATAACAAAAAAAATAATGCAATCATAATTGTTTAAACAATTATGAATGCGTTTATCTCGACCACGATTGTGATCGGTAGATACGGTACTTACTTCCAGTACCTCTCAGCAAATAGATTGCTGATTGCGAGCCGCAAAACCTAACAATAAAATCATACAAACATAATTGTTTAAACAATTATGAATGCGTTTATCTCGACCATGATTATAATCGGTAGATACGGTACTTTCAGTACCTCTCAGCAAATAAATTGCTGATCGCGAGCCGCAAAACCTAACAATAAAAATAATGCAATCATAATTGTTTAAACAATTATCAATGCGTTTATCTCGACCACGATTGTGATCGGTAGATACGGTACTTCCAGTACCTCTCAGCAAATAGATTGCTGATTGCGAGCCGCAAAACCTAACAATAAAATAATGCAAACATAATTGTTTAAACAATTATGAATGTGTTTATCTCGACCATGATTGTAATCGGTAGATACGGTACTTTCAGTACCTTTCAGCAAATAAATTGCTGATTGCGAGCCGCAAAACCTAACAATAAAAAGAATGCAATCATAATTGTTTAAACAATTATCAATGCGTTTATCTCGACCAC
The DNA here is from genome assembly GCA_963932345.1 of Ophion ventricosus. Taxonomy (NCBI): domain Eukaryota; kingdom Metazoa; phylum Arthropoda; class Insecta; order Hymenoptera; family Ichneumonidae; genus Ophion; species Ophion ventricosus. The sequence continues at coordinate 25,479,204 of OZ010714.1, read as the reverse complement.
GATTGTGATCGGTAGATACGGTACTTTCAGTACCTCTTGGCAAATAAATTGCTGCTAGTGAGCCGCAAAACATAACAATAAAAATAATGCAATGATAATTGTTTAAACAATTATGAATGCGTTTATCTCGACCACGATTGTGATCGGTAGATACGGTACTTACTTCCAGTACCTCTCAGCAAATAGATTGCTGATTGCGAGCCGAAAAACCTAACAATGAAATAATGCAAACATAATTGTTTAAACAATTATGAATGCCTTTATCTCGACTACAATTGTGATCGGTAGATACGATACTTTCAGTACCTCTTACCAAATAGATTGCTGATGGCGAGCTGCAAAAGCTAACAATTAAAATAATGCAAACATAATTGTTTAAACAATTATGAATTCGTTTATCTCGATCAGGATTGTGATCCGTAGATACAGTACCTTCAGTACCTCTCGGCAAATAAATTGCTGCTTGCGAACCGCAAAACCTAACAATAAAAATAATGCAACCATAATTGTTTAAACAATTATGAATGCGTTCATTCTCGACCACGATTGTGATCGGTAGATACGGTAATTTGAGCATATATGATTGCCTCTCAGTATATATGATTGCTGTTTGCACGCTACAAAGCATAACGGTAAAAAATAATTCAAAAATAATTGTTTCAACAATTATCAATTTGTTTTTTCTCGACCACGTTTGTGATCGGTAGATACAGTACTTCCTATACCTCTGAGTAAATATGATTGCTATTTACGCGTTGCAAAACTCAATGGTAAAAATAATGCGACAATAATTGTGTAAACAATTAAAGCATTTCTTCTCGTCCACGATTGTGATCGGTCGGTGCGGTACTTTCTGTACCTCTCAGCAAATATGATTACTGCTTGCGCGCTGCAAAACATAACGGCAAAAACAATGCGTAAACAATGGTTTAAACCATTAAAGAATTTATTCTCGATCACGATTGTGATCGGTAAGCGCGGTACTTTCTGTACCCGTCAGCAAATATGATTTTTGCGTACACGCTACAAAAATCAACGGTAAAAGTAATGCAAAAATAATTGTTTAAACAAGTATTTTTGCTTTTTTTCTCGACCACGATTATGATCGATAAGTGCGGTACTTTCTATAGTATACAACTTGAGGACGTTGAACTTTGTATTGTAAGATGCATCAAAAACTTTTTCATTTTAATAGCCCAAATTTTTTTTATTTTCATGCTGAACAGATCGTTACAACGTTTTCACACAGTCTTAGACAAGTTAAATTTTCACAAAGATGACTCTCTATAATAATAAAAATAAAGAAATGGAAAAAATATGTTGGGGTGGTTTGAAAAATAAAGTTTATATAATTACTTTTCAGGGCTTACTGTTGATGAAAATTGTAAAACACATGAATATTTATTTCCCCTTATTTATAATTGATTCAAAACAATTCATTATTTAATTTTACGGTATTACTGGATGGACCGTCAGACAAAAAATTAGTCCAAAATGGGCGAATCGTAAATTTACAAGTCTAGATCATATCGTACAAGTTTAGCCTTACAAGCGGCTAATTTAATAATAAATTAACACTGAGAAATGTTAATTTTCCACTTTCAATACCAACTGAAGTCAAATTCGACGATATTGGCGTGTGCTTGACTGAGGTTTTATTAGTGACTGTACATCTGTTTCAACTGGACAACAAAAACATTTCTCAATTTGTAAATTCAATTAATACGTTAAGATAATCTTATTATTATCAATAATCGCCCAAAAACTCGTTAAGTTTATAACTACGTTAAGTTTATAACTATAGAAAATTAAGTATTTCCGTTTCAAAAAGATATGAAATCCCCCTAAAAAACTTTAACTCGTAAAAAAAACGCCAAGTAATAAAAAATGCCCTCGAAAAAATTATCGGTTGTTTCACTATCTACAAGATTCTAATTAACCTCGAAATATTTGTGATTTTTTTCAAACAATAGTTTTATTTAGATTTTAATTTTTCAACTCAAACGTACAAAAGAAGTGAAATAACTTTTTATGAAAAAGTCAAGCAAATTTACCAGAAACGTACAGAAAATTACCAAACTCTAGTAATACCATTTTTCTCAATATTTTGTTTTCAAAAACCATTTCACTATTATAATAAAAGTACGAATCACGATTATATAAAAGTACAACGTATGCATCCCTCAAGTACTGTATGCATGTATCACTAGAAAAGCTGGGCAACGACTTGGCGTGCATGGTTAAGAAAAAAAGCTCGGCGAAGGATGACGTTTTCTCAACAACCTGACCATTAGTTTAAGAAAAACATAAATTGACGCAATTTATTATGTAACTGCAAACCAAGTTTCTGATTCCGCAAAGTATACATTAAAAAATCAGTGATGTACCCCTAGACCATACGGCTCTTGAAATCTCACTTTATTTGCATACCTTGAAAAGTTGTGTGGAAGTATTCACTTTCTACTCTATTGCAGAACCACCATACATCTCATGAAATCTATTGCGTCGACTCTTGTGAAGATGGAAAAAATGGGTCGACCATTCTTGTGAAGATGGAAAAAATGGGTCGACTCTTAAATAGCCTCAAAAGACATTTCTTTTTTCCGTCCTGGAATTAAAATGCTGCCAGAAAGATAGGAAAAAGTTGTGGCTAGGGATGTACAATACTTTCAGTGATATGTTTTGAACTGATTTTCTTAAATAAAGCATTAATTTTCACGAAAAAAACAGCGAGAACTTTAGCTACTGTAATTGGCGTTATTAGCTACGCTTCCTGGCACGAGTGACTCTTGTGTATTTATCCCAAAGTGCCGCAATCAATCTGGCAAGTGCATGAAAACTTGGGAAGGTCATCCTACATATTTAGGACAAAATAAAATATAGTTTTCTGACCTAAATATTGTATATTTAGTGGATTTTTTATCTGTTCTCGTAAGTACGCCCAGATGGATGACCTCAGATTCTATAACCCTCTTATTACATCTGGTATAATACTGCCCTGAAATGGCGAAACCTGTGGCCCTACTTCGTCTTGAACCACATCCGATACTCTCGCTACTTCCGCAACCATTCCCTCATCCTCCTTCGTGTTGTGCAACGTCCATCCCTCCACTAAAATTCATTGCTCCGTGGCATTGCTGCGTGATCTCATCTGGGTCAACTAGTTTTCATCTCTTTCCTGCATGCGCACGTTTGCCTTTCGACAATGAAATGTTCAGACGTAAAATGTAAGCCCGGAAGTATATGGAAATACAGCACCCACGTTTCATCCCATACATCATCTACCGACTTGACTTGGTAAGGATCCAAAATACGAAAACCAGGCACCATTCACCAACGCGATCTTGGGGACTGTTGAGGATTAGTGTGTACTAGAGATATTACAACTACACAAATGGTCTATATGTGTGCGCTAGGTAAATAGCAACAAATTGGAAACCTGTGAAGATCCTCGCTAATTGTATCTTTGGTTATGGGTCACCGCATTTTATTATATATCTTATCTGCGAAAAATATTAGATAAAGTAAAAAGTTCTGAGCGTTTTTTCGCTTTATTTCGACTATGAAATTAACATAGTTTGATCTAGATTATCCGATCTAGATCAAATATGCGCCGTTTTGTTCGATAACTTTTGTCCATTTTGAAAGCAATTTCACAATTCCGCGATTGAAGAAGTCCTCGTCCCTATTGGTAAAAAACTTGACCAGCTCATTTTCACAAGCCTCTCTTGAGGCCAGTTTTGTACCATCAAGAAAATGTTGCAAATGCTTGAAAAGGTGATAATCGCTTGGTGCTAGGTCTGAACTATACGGCGGGTGCGATAGAACCTCCCATCCAAGCTCTTGGAGCTTCTGGCGCGTCGTTAAAGATGTGTGCGATTTTCGACGATTGGCCTACCAGAGCGTGCCTCATCTTCGACGTCCTTATTACCAGAACGGAATCGTTGGAACCACCGCTTTGCTGTTGCATTCGCTACTGCATTGGGTCCATAAACAGCACCATTTTTTTTGGCCGCCTGCTCCGCCTTTCACCTTGGTCGTAGTGGTACTGAAGAATGTACCGAATTTTGTCTTTTTTCACCTCCATTTTTGCATCTCGTTAGTCACGCCTTCTTTTTCTCTCAAAATCGTGCGCAGTAATCTTAATGGGGGAAATCTCGATGGTCTGTTTAGCCCTGACCAAGGTTGCCTCGTCCGATTTACTTAAGAGGGTCTTTCCATGGAATAGACCGGGAACAACACAAATATTTTTCAACGATTTTCTCATTGTTTGAAGTTGTCAATGTTCCGGTCAGATAATTTTAACGCGTCAAAGTACTCTTTAACGAAATATATTCCCGCCCAAAACACTGAAATTTTCTGAAAAGTCGGCCCCGACCTTAAGAACTACGGATAGCTCTTGGAGGGTTAGGCTACTGTGACAACCCGATAATTCGGTTTATTTATTTATTTATTTTGAAGGACTAAGTGAGTTGATTGAAGAAACGTTTGAAAATTCACTTGTATGTACATTAACGAAGTTATGTACCGAATTTCATTTAAAATATTAACAATTAAAGAAGTTATAAACAATCTCGAGAAGGACCTTTGAACGTGAGGAGCTCAACGGTGTACATGATTTTGGCTACCATGTTGATCTAAAACATAAAAGAACGAGTTCTTTTTTTTTAAATAGGTAAAATCGATTAAGACTTGACCGAGGTTCTTTTTGATAGGGAGAAGGTGTACGAGATGATTCCCTTAAGGGAAAATGATCATAATTTCAAAGATATTCAACATAATTAAGATCTGAAAGCCTTTACTACTGGCATATTTATCTATCTTACGATTGGCATATTGGAAATATTAAATTTATTAGTGTTTCAATAAAAAGAGTACCTTTTTTTAAAACGTTACATAAGAATCATCTTGGACACCCCGGTGTCCAAGATGATCCCTAGAGTATGGACAAGATGATTTCCCGGATCATCTTGCCCATATTTTGGGTTTTTTTTTTAATTTTGGAGAAATTAGGTAAATATGGATAAAAATCGCTCGAGTTTACACCTTTATACATATATTAATCATCGGTATACAACATAAACTGAACTTATAAGTTAAATTACCTTTAGGTATATTATAAGTTTTATCTCATCCAACTAGAATTAAACAGGCTTCTACAGCCAGCCTTGAATCACTCAGGTATATCAATTATTATTTGTGAGAATAATTATACACTAATAGTTAATATTTAATAATATTTAATATTTAATAATAATAAAGGTGTACAAGATGATCCCTAAGGATCATCTTGTACACCTAGAAGAGAAGCATCTTGCCCCAAACTCAACTTTTTCATTTATTACTCGGTAACATAAACTAGAAGTGTTCCACTGTTACCACACCAACCATAAAGAAATCAAATTGAGCATATTATAAAGTCACAATCACAGCAATGATTGCAACTGACAGTGTACAATAAAGGTTACCTAAGCTTAAAGTCAACCGTACCTTAGATCGACAGGTCACAATTTTAATTTTTTTCCGTCAAAACACGTGCATTGCTCACACCGTCATCGTGAATTGACGAATAACGCGGGGGGGGGGGGTATGTTTTACCAAAGAATATCACTAGATGGCGTTAATAGTTTCGTCGCAATTGAAAATGATCATCTTACCCCATGGGATCAACTGGTACACCTTTCACGTATATTGGCCTGATGTGAATAAGGTCCAATATGTTTCCAGATTTTTTGCCCATTGATGAAAAAATAGGATCCGATGAAAGAGACTAGCTCGCAGCTTACACAAGGCCTTAAAATGCGCTCACAATCAGCAAAACTATTTCATGCGTTATTTATAACTATCCGCCGATATACATGTGGAAAACAAAAATTGGTAGATGCCTCAAATTTACATACTACTTTCATTTTTTAGTTTTAAACTTCTCGATTCGCCGTTCGATTGTGTGAATTTTTCAGCTGTTTGGAAAATCTGTCTAACCGTAAAACCACGCTGCATCGGACTTTGAACGTAGCTGGACGAGCTCGCGCATAACAGGCGTTTGTGGTAGTTCCGGTATAACAGGGATACACTACCTACATATATGGAAATTGAAATGTTCCACAGTCGCTTTTCGGTTGCTTGAAAATTCTACGACAGTAGATGCAAAAGCCGCAGGCAGTATGTGAGAGAAAGAGAGAGAGAGAGAGAGAGAATTACCACGATAAAAACAGAAGACCGGATCCCGAGAAATCATTTACCTTTGCTGAATGGATATCTGTCCATTCTACCAGAGTCTCGAGTGCATATATTATACATCCTCTCAAACACATATTCAGCCCCTTGCAAGCTACTTTACAATTTTTGCCTCGCAAGCAAATCCCACCTATACCCAATTGGATTGGATGTAACACCTACGCCCAGATGATGCGTGTACTTTGTCACGAAATGCAGGAAATTTGATGCCAGAGTGCACACAACTCGCGAACACACCCAGTTGATTTGATCGCCATAGCCGGAACTGAAGACCGAGACGAGGACTCGAGAATGGTTGCCACAATGCAATAAATAAAATGCAGTTCCCCGATTCGTAAAATTTCATTCTCATCTTTCGTGGCCCAATTGGCTAAGGGGTCTTTATAGCCCGACGACTTCATCATGAGGGACGGTCCTTCTTGGATGTAGCTAATCTCCGAGCACTTCGGCCAAATCGACATACGGGACGAGGAAAACGATAATTGGTCTCCCACACACCTGCGTTAAACTCATGTATTTGAAATGATCTCGTACCAACTTATACGACTATTGGGGATAATACCAAAAAAATATAAACGACGGTGAATATCCAGAATGATTGTGTAGAGAAGGTCGAGAGTGAGTGAAGAGCCAAACTTTCTCTGCCTTGGTCTGTCTCTCCAGCTATCTCTCTCTCTCTCCCTCTCTCTTTCCATCTCTCTTATAACATAAAGAATACTCCAAAAACCATATCCAGTATAGAAAACGCTCTCTCTCCAGTTCTTGCTTTCTTTTTTCCTCCTCATCCGTTTTTATTTTTGCGAGATGAGATAACAAGAAGACTCAGCACGTGTCCATTCCAGCATAGCTGACGATAACGCTTGGTAACAGACTGTTGAAATTCTTCCCGTCTCTCGCCTCCCTCCCCCTCGTACCCGCCGGTCAATAATTAATGGACGACAAAGCTAGCTTCATTTAATCATTTTATTAATTACGTGGAGAAACGCACCCTGTGGTGCCTGGTAACGTATATATAACGAGCGAACGAAGTTGACTTCGTGGATTATAAATCATTGGCGAATGTAGCACCGACAATCCGGAACGCGAAGCTGTGCGCACACTTCTTTATTTCTTGCCTCTCTTCGAATTTTGAGAGAACGACAGCCTCAGAAAGGTGCGTAGGGAGAGCGAGTAAATAACAAGAGGAGCCGAAACCAAACAGTGTAATCTCTTAAGGCGTTACACCACCTTGGCGCTCGAAAAACTGGACATAAAAATAAATAAGATTTTCGTCGAGACTATTAACTATATAAAATAATGTTTATTTTTCACAAATACATTATACAGGGTGGTCCAATAACTATTAGCACCTTGGATATCTTCGAAACTATAAGGTTCACAGAAATATTTGCTGAAATGTAATTGCATAGTACGAAAAGGGCCATTCGATAGCGATAATAGTTTTTTTGCAGGTGGAGGTACTTCGGACATTTGAAGGTCAAATCCATTTTTTTTAATGGATCGGTATGTTTTTTTTCTGTATCATGAAAGAGGAGCTTAAAACGAGTTCAACGACCTATAACATAAGATCATTGAAGGTCATAGAAAGTACAGAAAGGCGATAATACTTACAGTTTCGGTAGTAAATAAAATTACTACGTTTATAGTAAGATAAACGCCTTTCTGTACTTTCTATGACCTTCAATGACCTTATGTTATAGGTCGTTGAACTCGTTTTAAGCTCCTCTTTCATGATACAGAAAAAAAACATACCGATTCATTTAAAAAAAATGGAGTTGTCTTTCAAATGTCCGAAGTACCTCCACCTGCTAAAAAACTATTATCCCTATCGGATGGCCCCTTTCGTACTGTGCAATTTCATTTCAGCAAATATTTCTGTGAACCTTATAGTTTCGAAGATATCCAAGGTGCTAATAGTTATTGGACCACCCTGTATTGTGGAATTTTTCTGTCAGCCATAGACTGAAATTTTTTTTTTAAATTTTGTGCAGGAAGGTATTAGTCAAAGCATGGGGATTGTTTTATTTTGCAGAAATGACAGCTGTTTGAAAAACAACTCTGACTTTTACCAACATTTAAAGTTTAAAAAATTAATAACACTTGAACGCGGAATCCAATACAAACAATCCTATTCTACACCCTAGATAATATTATAAAGATTGTGTTATATAAATTTCATCAAAATTGGTTGAGTAGAACTCGAGATATTTTATCCACCAGTTTGAAAAGCGGGTTTTACTAGACGATTTATATCTCCGCCATTTTTTATTTTGTTTAGCGTTTTTTTATTTGTTCATAAAACAATAATACATTTTTGAAAAATAAAAATTATTTTGTATATTTAATAGTCGCATCAAAATTTTTATTCATTGTTATACATGTTTTCTTGATCGCCAAGGTGGTGTAATCCCTTAAATCTCATTTTCTCGTCTCCTTCACCTGTTGTTTTCTGTAAACAAATGTATGGTGGAAAACAATCCCCTTCACTTCAGTCGATACATATGCCACAGGGTCACTGCATTGCCCCGTGAGAATTGGACGAACGCCCCCGATTTCTAGTCCGCACCCCTGGCGTCCTTCTTGTGTAGCATATCGAGAGATTGAATGAATTACTACGGATCGTAAGGCTTGTACGATTTACATTAGCCCGAGGGAAAAGCTATTGAGAACTAGACTATTTTCGGACTATTACTTCTCTGATTAATCTTGCGTCAGTCTTCCACAGTCATAAATTTTAGCGGCCTGGGATATACTATTTGCATTTGATACATATATGCGAAACGTGATTACCCACCCGATTTTGGGCTCAAGGCGATAACCACCCGATTCTGGGCCCAGGCTAATTACTGACATAATTACATATGTTTGGAAAAAAATCTCTAGACGTTCTTACGCCGAATTCGCTGAAACTGACAGATAGAGGGACACATTCTCGAAAAATAATCGATATCTTTTCAACATTGTATCCCAACCCTACCAGGTTTATTTGAGTCAAGTAACACGAAAATATGGACACACTATGATTTAATAACATTAGTAATGTTGCGCGGTTGATACTATATGATGCTGTAGAATACAAGTAGGAAAAAAAGGAAAGGAAAGAAGTGGCGAAAACAGACAATGGGGAAGAGAGAATAAAGTACATGGGGATTCGGATATAGATTTATCGGCAGTAGATACAGTTAAAATCGCGATAGCAGAGGATAATTTCAACATTTAAACTACGAGGAAAAGGTTGGCACTGCGGTGAAAGCAAGGTACGGTAATATGCGATCAATAATAGACGAGGTCCCTTTTTTATTATATCCGTGGAGAAATATTGTCATAGATACAGTCCGATTCGAACTAGGATCCTGGTTTCTCAATCGGGATCCAGTCGGCTATTGGAACGGATCCGGGAGTGAAATGTAACGCTCGCAAATCGAATTCCAGCCAGGATCCTAATCCGGAACTATTAAGGACTCTAGTCAGAATCCAAATAGAAACTTTGCATAGGATCCAGGGTACAATCCCCAACTTTTAGAACAAGATCTACTACGATATCGAATCGGATCCCAGGGATGGATGTGAAAATCACCAGGACATACCGATCCGTATCAGCTGGAGTCGCTGGACGTTTTCTGAAATCATTTATTCAAGGATCCGAAAAAGATTAGGTAAAAATTGGTGCTACAGTATAACTGTCAAAACTTATATATCTCAATAACAGAATTTCGAACAAAATTCTTTACATTTAATACAATTTTTCGAAAAAAAAAACAGACCTTGAAAGACTTATATTTCCTGGAGAAAAGTGATATAGGTTATTTATTCTAAGTAATTATATTTAAATTAAATAGACATCGTTTGAACTAAGAAAATATGTATTTGATTTGCTAAGAAAAATGTATTTTTTTTTCCAGTGTTCCAACGCATCCCCTTGTGGGTTTTTACGTATTGTCCTTCCCAATTGAACCCTTTTCCTATTACTCCCTATCCGCACTTCTTTAATCTAACCTAACTTCCTTTGCGTCCACAGTCATTTTAAGCTACACTATACCGCATTTGCCGAGGATACGGGGAAACTGTGGAAAACCCGTACCGGTTTAGACGGCCCCATATTCTTCCAATTCTCTGATGCATAATACTTTTACTCAAGTACCTACACCAAGGTAGCAGAAGGATTGGCCTTCCGCTCACTGGTTGATGCGCCAGCCGGTGCACGGATAAGCGGTCACCGCTCCGAGTATTGACCACGCGCAATACTGCTTAATTCGAAGTACCGCCGGAGCCGAATTCCGACGACACATCCACCAGTGTCGGTTCTAAGAAAAATGTATTTAATCCGTATTTCAAGTTCTTTCCACCACGTCTCCGCCTTATGCTACGTGGTGGGCGCCATCTGGATTCCGATGAGGATACCCCTTCTAGGGAATTCGTATCATATCCTGATCGGGATGCGAATGGAATTTAGGTATCCCTAAGAGATTTCTGCACGGCGCACGCCAAATAAATTGCATCATAAAACATTTACTACAAAATAATTACGCTTTCGTGGGAAAATAGGGGTTGAGATAGTTTAAAAAAACTGTCAGCCCGCTTGTGAGATCCGTTTATTACGTTCATTATTTTTAATTGGATTATTCCATTTTTGTTTGCTTAAAAAACAGCTGATTTTTAATAAACAAATGTAACGAAAAAAAAACCTCTCTTGCTTTAAAAACCCGAAAAACATCACATTTTGATGTTTTGATAGTAAAGTAAGTTGTAATGCTTGTAACTTTATTGATGAGTATAACAAAAAAGACATTACTAGGCTAAATATACCCTTTTTGTTTTACATTATTCGAGAAACGGACGCTGCTCCAAAATTTGTTTGTCTGCCACAGCGTTATAGGCATTTATCGCTCTAATAAATAAAGGTAGTGAACGAGAATTCTGCATGTACCTATAATCCTGGTGAAACCATTTCGTAAGTAAGTGTCAGCTTGCAGTTATCACATTTGTTAATTTCATGAGTTGATGGTTCCCTTCAAAGATGATTTGTTACACACATTCGTAAATTCAGCTGTCCGAATTTTTCTCTCTATGGAATGCGCAGGCTCTTTTCGTACACCTACATAAGGCATAAATCTGGCCTTAGAACCACCACAGAGTAAGCCCTACGCCATGCTCTCCTAAGCGGTAGTTCGACATTTTTAAGGTCCTATAATTTCCATATTTTTCATTCGTCAGCAGTGAGTTTTTTTAGTTATATTTGGTTAACAACCCATTATTACGAGGGAATGAAAACTGTATACTCTAATTTTGAATGAAGAAGGTTACCGTGAAATATCGTAATCGCGTTAATCAAAACTGTTAATATTGCCTTCGAATGTCCCTCTCGAAAACGCAAATCTTTTGTATGGAACGTTTTTTCATCCAGCTTCGCTTTCGCGATTTATCGGGCATGTGCAATTGAAATTGGACCTCATATGTATATGGACTGATTACTCATTCTGCCAGTTATCAAAACGTGAAAGGGTTCGTAAATTTTTAACATATCGAGCCAGACATTTACCGAAATGGAAAGACCTATGCAGATTACGATTTATTGCCTGCTGAAATTATATTGCTAATCTAAGTTTGTAAAGTTAGGGAGCAAGGCGAGAAAGGGAGAAAGGTTGAGGGTATAGACGATTGAGCTGATAAGCAGAGAGAAGGTGAATCATCGAAGAGGAAAATAGGTGTCATAGAGCGAGAGGAATCGACCGAACACAAGAGAAGCTTATTCCAGCAAGCTTTCGGTCCAGAGAACTTTGACATACTGTTTCTGCTTCTCTGTAAGGATGTGAAATCATGGAAATACGCGAATATGATAAGGTTCGAGGGGAAGAGAGCTTCGAAAGATCAAGAAAAAGCCTCGTTTGGCAGGGTTTTTTACTTTGGTTTTCCGGCTTCTCTGATGCACACCCTACGAAGTCTGGAATAATTCTCTAAAAGTAAATAGTTTTGGAGAAAAACTTGGGAGCAATAATAATATGTGGCTGGGAAAAACGTCTTCTAACAGGCAAAGATGGGCATACCTAAATTACAATTTAATTCAACTATTAATCTGATTACAAACTAATTAAATTACAAAATAATCTCATTGAGCTGTATTTCATTACATTTTAATTGTAATTATTCAGGACATATAAGGTGTAGTAAAAAGAAATCCACTACTTTTGCATGAAATTGAAGGCTTTATTTAGCATAGTTAGAATGATCCGAATTATGTCTAATATGCACCGTTTTGATCGATAACTTGTTGCCACTTTGAAGGTAATTTCACTCTGCCTTTCTCATAGAAACCCTCGTCCATATTGGCAAAAAACTGGGACAGTCGATTTTCACAAGCTTCTCTTGAGGCTAATTTTTCACCAGAAAAATCATTCGCCATAGACAGGAACAGGTGGTAATCACTTGGTGCCAGATCCGGACTATAAGGTGGATGCATAAGAACCTCTCAACCAAGCTCCCAGAGCTTCTGGCGAGTCACTATCGATGTGTGTGGCTTGGTGTTGTCCTAATGGAACACAATTCCTCTCCTATTGGCCAAAGCTGGCCGCTTCTGGGCGATTTCTTCCTTCAGACGGTCCAATTGTTGACAGTACAGGTCCGAATTAAGAGTTTGGCCGTAGGGGAGCAGCTCATAGTAGATGATTCCCTGCCAATCCCACCAAACACACAGTAAAATCTTCCTGACCGTCAATCCTGGCTTGGCCACCGTTTGCGCCGGCTCACCGCGATTCGACCACGATCGTTTTCGCTTGACGTTGTCGTAAGTGACCCACTTTTCATCACCAGTTACCATCCGTTTCAGAAATTCCATATAGATAATTGCATGCAATACGAGAAAAAAAAATGAGTGAGATCCCGAAAACAACTAATACCTTGGTATTAGTTGTTGCTTGGCCCTACCGTGCAATGCTTGCATTGCACGGTAGGGCCAAGCAAGAGGGAGAAAGAGAGAGAGAGAGAATGAGGGGCAAGATAGTTTTATAAGAGAGCAAGGAAGATGAGTGCGCGGAAAGATAAAAAAATTAATTATATCTCCGGTAATGTTCGTGTGCAGATAAGGTCTATAACCGCTAGTGAAAAGTAATTTTCAATGAAACGCTGCTTTCCGGAGGCCACCGGGAACTTTGCTTTCCCAAGTCTTCAGAGCTTTTCTACCCTGAGGAGAAATAAAGAGGTCGCAGAGGAAAATCGGGGGTCGAAGGAGTCCACCACAAACCGGGGGTTAGCGAGTTGAAACTTAAAAATTCATTAGCGCAGACTCTCGGAGCAAAGAGAAAAAGGAAGAAAGAAAGAGAGAGAGAGAGAAAGAGAGAGAGAGAGAGAGAGAGAGAGAGAGAGAGAGAGAGAGAGAGAGAGAGAGAGAAGGAAAGGATGGGGAGAACACTTTGTCGGCCAGGTCAGCCTATAACGCGTGTTTCTCCGTTTTTCCTTGTCGTTCTCAGCCCCTTCGATATTACCGGGCCATCGAAACATAAGTGGCCCCATACCCGAAACTAGCGACTCGTCATCCACTTTCGCAAGTTAGTACACGCGCAGTCTTTCCATATATTCATCGTTTCGAATTCTCAAATGATTTACGGATGTTCATAAATTTTCAATAGATATACAGTTCCATGCAAAAGTTTTGGGCATATGGCATTGAAATATGATAGGTAGTGCCATGCCAAAACCTGCCCCATCTAGTATAAGTGATTTATTTAATTAAATATTTTTTTTATTTTTGTAAGATGAGAACGTATAAAAGAAAATCGAACCGCGGCACGAAGTCCAAAGACCTCTATGAACAAGTGGCAAATATTTTGGATGAAGACAAAATCAAATCTGTTCGTGGTTTGGCAAAAGACTTTGGACTATGTCATAAATCACTAACTAGATATTTGAGGCAGCGAAAAGCTGCGATAGAAAAAGGTGACCCTATGGAAGTCATTCTAGTCGGTTACCAGAAAAACAGACAATTTTTTAACAACGAGCAAGCGGATACCTAATGTAAAGTTCCATAACTCTTCATTAACCGAGTTAACCGAGGTTGAAGGGCGACTGGACTAATCAGAACCACGCTTGACGCACTAAACTCTGGTTAAGGGGCTATTCTGCTGTGAAGGCTCAAAAAATAAGCTATTTGTTAATATATTTTTTTTAACTGTTGCATGTATCGGTAAAAACTTTTTTTTCGCTTAAAGGTACATTCTTATACAATAGAAAACAAATTTTTTGATGTCGCATATAAATCTATATTTATTTAACAATTTATAATCGTGTAAGGACATGAAAAAAGTATGTTGTGACGTGAATGGTTTGCGCTCTCCAGGTAATCTGAAACAAAAAATTCGAAAAGATTCTTAATCTGTATGAGTGTAGCTATCGCCAGAACTAGAATTAATAAAAATATTAATTTTTACTTATACGTTCGCCCGAATTATGACGAAAAAAACGTGTTTTTCGAACACTTTTGCAAAAAACGATGCCATTTGGTTATTTTACAATATAAAATAATAATTATAGTTTGCGCAATAGCGACTCTCATACAGATTAAGAATCTTTTTGAATTTATTGTTTTAGATTACCTGGAGAGCGCAAACCATCAACAGAAGCGACATACTTTTTTCATGCTTTTACACGATTATCAATTGTTAAATGAAGATACATTTATATGCAAAAAAAAAATTGTTTTCTATTTTGTAAGGGTGTACCATTAAGCGAAAAAAAAACGTTTTTAGCGATACATGCAACAGTTTTCGAAAAAAAATAATTAAAAATAGCTTATTTTTTGAACCATCACAGTAGAATAGCACCTTAAGTCGGTTAACCGACAGTTGCAGAACCGGGCCTTAGTCAAGTATGTAGTCAAATGCTGCAAACTTTACTATGGTCTGAGCCCAAAAAATGTTGGGCAATTAGCTTATGATTTTGCATCTTTGCACAGCATATCGAGGCCACAGTCATAGCTTGATAATAACTCGGCAGAAGTTGATTGGCTGATAGCGTTTATAAAACGCCACGGATCTAAAATATTTATAAGATGTCCTGAGGAAGACAAGTTTAAGTCGAGCAACATTGTTTAAGAAAACAACCATTAACAGTGTTTTTTAATTTGTCAGAATTACTGGATAACTAAAAGTTTCGAAGTTCATATTTATGGAACGTCGAGAAAACGGGCGTGACTAGAGTGCAGGAACTAAGGAAAGTTTTGGCACCTAAGGGATCTAAGCAAGTTGGTTCCATATCATTCGCCAAAAGAGGAACCCTTGCCACTTTTTCTTGTAGCCGAAGCAGGATTTCTACTCGGGTCTTTGCACATTAGTGCATGCATTTTGTGTCGAAGTGAAAATTTGCCATGTTTTTGTTAGTAAACTAAGTATCTAACGACCGTTTAACCCCTACACATTTTTTTTTAGTGAAAAAGCAATAATCCTCATGATTCACAAAATAAAAGACTGATTAGTAGGCCTGTATAATTCTAGTCACATTTTACCGCTTATAATGTAAAATTTAGCCCCTGGTGTGATCAGAAAGTTACACCGTCATTTAAATTTTAAACCCTAATTTTTAACAGTTGCGTAAAACTCCCAATAAAAGCATACACATGTATTGAAAGATTATTAATCCTTGTGTATAAAAAATATATAAAAATATCTGATTATTCCAAAGAAGACATGTAGTAGGTAAATTTGATAAAAATGTCACAACTAGTCCCAACCTCCGCTAGGTCATCTCTACCACAATACCTGTAATTGAGTACAAAACTTATGATATAATGGATTCGTTGAGACCTCAATGCTTGATCGCCGAAGTACAAAAAGTGAGGAGATGTAATTAATAATGAGTGAGGAAACGTGAGAATCAAATGCATCGTTCATGAGAGACCCTGATCATCAATAAGAATAATATATGCGATAATCCGGAGCGCCAAAGGGTCGCCATACGAAACGGAAGCGGCGTAAGATTTAATTATGGTATTACATACCTGGGATGATATAACGAACGGCCAGCCCAACTGGGCCAACGACTATATTGAAATGACTACACGCGTAGATTGCAGGAATCCAGGATACGTGGCGCGGCGCTCCGCAAGCGCTGTTCGTTATCGGCGCTAAGTGCTATGATTCGCTTAATAGCTGTTCTCGACGCTAGATTAAAGGACTGGCCGGTCAAGCAGCGCAGAGACAAAAGCAATGTGTCCAAGGGCTGAGCAACCGCGTGGCCTATAACTCCATCGGCTTATCCTCGGTGTACGATTATTAAACCTCTACATGTCTGAAAACCGCGGGTACTTTAGATCCTTCCGGTACTCTCGTTATAGCGAATACTAAGTCTGCCAATTATTCATCTCTCCCTTTTTTTTGTCCCTTCGACAGCCTCTTCGCCAACTTTACACTCTGCATTCTCGACGAGTCGATATTTCATTTCTATACTGTTTTTTATAAGATAATTCAAGGGAACATACCAGTTAAATACTTGCAAATTCCTTCTTGATAATTTGATTACGCTGACAAAGCTTCTCTCGTGAGCAAGGCCTTTTTCGGGGTCAGCGGGATAAACTGTTAAAAAAAGCATCAAATATTAAGTAGGAAATAATAAAACCATCTCGCCGTAATACTTGTTACTCGTATATGTGAGCAAAATCAAGTGATGTTATTTTTTTTATCCGGAACCCACGCATGAAAATTTAACTTAGAATTTTATATGTATTGAAGCGCTGAATCGTTCGGAATGAAAAAAATCGCAATTCTATAAAGCCTGAATATTTTTGCACTGTTAAAAAAAAGTGTATTCGATTTAACTACGATCTATTTTAGACAAATAATGGTTTCTTTGTTTTCTGGCCGACTACGATTCAAGTTGGTTTAAACATATTTTTTTCATTTCAGTTCAATATTTCTTGATACAATCAATTAACTAAATACACAATTGATTGAAATACATTTCCGTTTTATAAAATATACATTTAAATGAAAAATATCTTAATTTTTATACACTAAATGTGCCTTTGATTCAAATACATAAGTATTCCAAAGGAATATAAATAAGTATTTGAATGAATAGCATTTCGATTCGTAAGCATCAAGATGATGATATTTTTCATACATAATGTATATTTATTTATATTATTAGACATCCTCGGTGCTGAAGAATGTTTAAACCAATTTTGTATTACGACCATTTCGGCGTATCGGAAAATGTTCCCCTTACGTGAATTTTACAAGATATGCAATTCCCATGCCTTTCGAAAGCTTATGAACTGCTGTGTATCTTCTTCCGAAAGAACTTGGAATGTTGCATGAAAGTAAATAAAATAAAAGACTAGGATCAGATAGAAACAGTCATTATGTTAAATGGAGGTTGATTTCAGAAAGAAACCATGCCAAAATTAAGGCGGAATTTTGATAGTATCGAATATATCCATTTTCCTGTTTATGAATAAGCTGTCAAGTCTATATGACGAAATATATTTTGAAGTAAATAATACCGAATACCAGCATTATTGGGAGCGAATAAATTTCTTGTTACTCAACGATGTTAAATCTTTGATATAAATAAATGAATATACGCGAAGTAAATTTCTGCCATAGGAGAATCAAATAAAAACGTTGATTTTACGAAATTTTAGTTTTCAAATGAAAAAAAAGCAATCTAAGGAATTTAATTGATTTCCATACATTTTTATTATGAGTGTACTGATCACTTGCCAAATTCGATTCCAGCTGTTCTGTAATGATATTCTTCGCGTATACAAAAAAAAAAGTATTCATACACGCATGTGGTTATGGATACGAGGTGTGTGAATTAAGTAATGAGACTGGCAATGTAGCATTCGATATGGCAACACTTGGGACGCGAGACTTGGAGGGGCGGCAGGTGAACATGTAATACGCCTTCAGTACGAGTTTGAACTCGCTAGGGTCAGTTAGTTATCCGTAGCGATTTTTTTCATGAAACAGTTTTTTCTAGTGCGTTCTAAAACTGAGGGGCATCAATTCCGAGCAACGGTGTGCTATCAGGGTTTGTTTCAGACTTGGGCGCAGTGCGACGGAAACTATTGCAAAACTTCAGCAGGCCTACGGAGACAGTGTTTTGTCAAGGGCCCAGGTTTTGTCAAGGCCCGAAACTTCGAAAGAGAGTCATGCGTGTAAAACCAAACATTAAGAACAACTGGGGGTTGCATCACGACAATGCGCCTTGACAAGTAACAATTTTAATAAACGAGTTTTTGGCTAATAAAAACATTTCCGAGATCTTCCCGAGATTGAAAAATCCCCTCAAGGGATTTCATTTCGGGACATTTGAAAACATTCAAACGGCTGTAACCGATCAGCTGAAGGCTATTTCAGAATCCGAGTTCCAGCACTGCTATGAGGATTGGAAGAACCGTCTCCAGCGCTATGTGCCTTCCCAAGGAAGTCATTTTGAGGGAAACAATATTGAATTGTAATTCTATTTAAATGAAAAAAATCAGTCTTATTACTTAATTTACACACCTCGTAGTTTTGTACACACGTGATTGTCCAAAGTTTTGTAACAATCTGAATATATTTCTACTGATCTTCCGGATAAACAAAACATGTATGAAATCTAATAAGCTCCCTCTACGTGGAAGCAAAACTTGAAAATTCATAACTGTGTGTCAATATTTGCGATTTTTATATTCAAACCGTCATACATGTATATATATATATACATATATACACACACATGTATACATATATGTGCGTATACCAACGTCATATGTAGATATATGTGTGTGTGTGTGTATATATATATATATATATATATATATATATTGTGACGGGATATTTCTCTGACCACGAGAACGGTAACCAAAATTAATTCGAGAGCTAAAGTGCGAGATCCGTCACCTTCGCCCGTCCACCCTTAGTCGTGCACCCGCAGAACCCGGGGCGCCAGTGAATTTTGTTTCACCGGTTTCACAACCCGCATGACCTGGGATCGAGGGGGATCCGCCCTCGATCCACCAACTGGGAGACTGGAGGTCTCCCTGATTTTTGGTTGCCCGGAATCATAACCGGGATCACTGGGAGGCTGGAGGCCTCCCTGATTTTTTTATCGCCGGAATCATAACCGGATTAAACTGGGTGCACTTCGACGGGGGAACAGTTGTGGTACAGCACGGCCGCTCAGGCTGTGGGTTGTGGTAGAGGGGTCGGGATTCACCGGGGGAGTAGCTCAACTGTCGAGAAAGAACTAAATTAAAATAAAATAATTATTTTATTTTATTTTGCGGGAGCTGAATTTTGCACCGAAAATCCCGCGAACAAAACGCGGAACTCTTAATCGCGAACACGTAAACGCGATCGAGAACCTTACCCGCACGAGAGCGAGAGAGCACCACTCAGGTGTCTCTAGCGCGAGAGCGAGAACGCGACTCTTCTTTCGCGAGAGAGACCACGACACGTCTCTCCATCGAAAAAAAGGTAAACACGCTCGCGCGATCGGTCCATGCGAGAACGCTGGTCTAAGCGAGAATCCTTATCTCGTAATTTTCGTGAGCTGAAATATTATTTCGGGAGCTGGAATATTCTAATAGAATATTCCTTTCGGAAACTATATTCTCTGCCCGAGTTACCCCGCAACGAAACGGTAACAAATCGGGACCTTTTCTCCTCGGTAGCATGGAGACTCTCGGGGATCGCATCCCCGGGTCACCGTGCGGGAGCGGGCTAAGCTTCTCTCCGGAAGCACTGCACGGAGTCCTCCAGCCTCCGTTCGTAACCCAACGGCCCGCTCCTCGGCACGATGCACCTCTCAGTGGGGCGCCGGCGTCTCAGCCGGGCGTGCACCGATTCCCCGAAGAATCTCGTTGGGTGCTTCCCTCGGTCGGGATTGCTCGATACGGTGAGCGACACGCCGCTCGACCGAGTTCCGCACGCCAACCTAACCCAACGATAACGACAACAAACCTAAACGCAACGAAACAATTATGCGGAGAAAAGGCCCTTAACACAACGGGTGGGTCTCAACCCGGGCATGGAGAACGTAATCTCATCACCGGTAGCTTTTTCTGTGACGCGATTTGAAAAATCACGTCACAATATATACATATATCTACATATGAGGTTGTACATAAATACTCGAATATTAAATTGTGATTTGAAAAGGTTATCAAAATAAACGTACATTTCAATATGCGCTATTTTAAAGTGGAGGCAAAAATGAAATGTTGCCGCATAACGAATAACTAATCGTATTTGCATATCTTACTTCCGGGAGGATCGGATTGCAAAAGAGGAAAAAAGCGAAATGTCAAAGTCGAGTGGGGTATAGAGACATAAAAAGAACACTCTCGTTTTTCACTTCAAAAGGGATCGGAGAGCTGAAGCCACGAGGCAAAAAGTCTTCCGCTCAGCAACTTCGCTCGTCACCAGTTTCCGTTCGCCCTTTTTTTCACAACCGTGTCCGGAAATTTGCTTCCGCCTACTGTAACCGCTGGACGCTGGAGTTGTTAAGAAAAGGAAATAGTCATATACGTACATGAGTAGAAATTGTGCGAGATCGTCTGAGTTACGTGTTAGTATAACTGGCTCGCCCAATTGAGCTCATACGAACTGAGTAATGACTGCCCCGCTATGAGCTAGTAATATTCTAAATGTTATGTGATCTAGCTCTTGTCTATTCACTGCCCAATTAATATTCACTATAGATGTCGCTACGTTCCAATGACAATGCCACCTAGTAATGAGGACGTAATGGACTAGTCAACCATGGTTACGAACAATAAAGTGAGGTTATGCGACTACACGTACTAACATCTAGCGAATGGCTCAAGGCTAGCTAGCTAACATGAGGTTCGGATGGCGTTGCAAATTTATGAAACCTAACGTGGGTATCTCGCCATGATCCAGTGTTTAGCCAGTGTTGGCTCAACACTGATTACTGCGGCTATACACCCCTTGTCTATTCACTGCCTAGCGGATCTTGATTACATATGCCACTGCCTTACGATAAAAATACCACCTAGTGACTAAGTCGTACCTGGCTAGCCAATAATGGTCGCAAATGACGAAGTGTGGTTCTCTGAGTACATGGAGTTCCATCGAGCGATTGGTGCATGGCTGGCTAAGCAATTAGCGTTACCGATGGCATTGCGAATGAAAAAAGTTCTCAAGTGGGTACCTTGCGATGGCTTTGCCAACACTAGCCAACTGCGGTTATGTTCTCTTTGATTAATTGCTAGCCAGTCGATCGTAACTATTTTATATAATGTTTTAATCGTTATTAGTGGTTTATATACTGGATAGCATTCGTTGCAGTAATGTTGTGATCATTGATTCTTCATTATCCAGAATAAATGTTTGGACAGATCCAATTTGAGGTTATGTAATTCTATGCGAATATAGCTGTCAATGCAAGAAAAAGCAGTAATCAATCCGGCAATGTTATTTACATTTGTTAATCCACCCATTTCTTAATCATGCAACTTGTTATATCGTACATATGTAAACGATGCGAAATTAATAAATTAACTAATGTAAGTAGATCTGGCGCAGTGGACAGCATCATGGATTTATCATCCCAAGGTACTGGAATCGAAACCACCTCACACGTAAATGTTTTTTTGATACAATTTCCAATGAAAAATTAATATATTTCCAGTGAACATATTATAACCATACCTGGCAGATGACGAAGAAAATCGTAAACTTGCGCAGTGATATAAATAATATGCGAAAAAAATCTTGTATCTAGCGTCTAGCGATTTGAGAAAATGAATACGTCATGACTAGATGAGAAATATTATACAACTGCGAGATATTTTTTTGTCATCTATTCACCACCTAATTTTCTGTGCCCAGTTACTAGACGACGAAAGCTTTACAAGGCTGGATAGGTACTAGCTAGAATGGCTAGCTAGTGGCGATTTGAAATATAATTTCACTACCTCAGAGCTAGATGGTGATGAGTTGGAATTTCCACTCGAATATATACCGAAATAACATATAGATATATATAGCGAATTATGTATGTGTATGCATGTGTGCGGATGTGAATGTGTCCGTCGGAAATAGGTGCAAAAAAGTCAACGCGCTGCTTGCACGAGAAAGATTGAAGGGTCTAAAATCGTGGCTAAATGGTCAGCCCAGCTATGAAGTATACGTGCGTATATATTATGCATAGCACCCTTACCGTTTTCGGCAATAGAACGGACGTGCAGTAGATTTCGCTCTCTCATATGGTAGATTGTAAAGTGCCATAGGCACACGTATATACACTGGAAAACTTGGGGTATTTTCTCTCTCTCTCTCTCTCTCTCTCTCTCTCTCTCTCTCTTTCTTTTCCCCCTCTCTCCCTCTCGCTCTCTCTGAACTCCCATCTAATATAAAGAAAATAATAACAGTGACCATGTGATCTGCTTGTAATTGCCGTGATATCCCCTGTCACGCAACGGTGGCCTGGGCCTATACTTGATAAGTGACTGCTCAGCCGTGCATTTACTTGCAGGTCGACTTCCAATCAAGGCGCAATTTTATTCGGTCATTCGGAATAACAGAATTAAAACTTAGTTAAAATATAGACGCCTGTATCGGCACAGGATTCGCACATTTTCCTTTTGCCATCGCGCCCTCCTGCCCTTGCGCGGCAGCAACACCCAGTGTCCTGCAAAAGTGATCGTCGGCCATACTCTGGATCTTTTTTTCCAACGGCTATTATCTTTAATACCTAAACAACAGAAATACGAACGCGTGTGCCAGTACAATAAAGCTCCCATCGTAACTTATATCTAGTAACCGTGATACATGATAAAATATAATTCTCGATTAAATCAGTAGTGACTTAGTATGAGCCTAAAAATGTGAAAGAATAGTTTTTTTTTCATTTAATTTTATTATTTTACAGACCTTTCTGAATACATTTGTGAAAACCGTTTAACCCTAGCAGTACACTCATATTTTTCGCTACTTAGTTATACACACTGCGTCTGTGAGCCCCGGCGAACTTTCGAATGATGTAGTTGCCTTAAAATGATGTCTATTCAGATGATTTTTTCTGCGCGTGTCCACTTATACCATGAATCTTATTCGGGAAAACAATGCCTCGGATTTTCATCCGTCAAGTATTTGGGATAGAATGTGCCCCAAATTGCATTTTGCATATCAATTATTGAATCCGAATGTCTCCTTATAGCTGAACCATAATATGTTCTCAAACGTCGAATCAGCTTGTCGGTAAGTTTCTCTTCACTTTTGCTTCCATTCCCGTATACTTTTTCTTTGCAGATCTGAGCCTTGATTCCACTCTGTTTACTATGTAACGTACGCACTCTTTTTTCAATACTATAAATTCATCTTCATAAAGATTTTCTTGACTTGAATGTTTTTGCATTTCCGACTCCAATATAATTTTTGTAACTCATTCCGAGTTAATTGTTTGAACTTTTTTACATCTCGATGACACCGTCAACTTCCATTTTAACCGCACTTTTCCAATGATTACACGCACATTGTTCTTGGTGTTATTCCTGCCATTGTCCGTATTTTCTGTATCTCCAATGACTACAGGGTTTTCGTGATTCCCTGATTATGTCCAGCTTACTTCCAATTACACCTACCACTCTAGATAACGAAGAAAACCCTCTTTTACTTTATGTTTCATCGACAGAGGCCCTGATATCACTTTCTACGTCTGCACTGTTTTCTTTCTCTTTTTGAGCTGTCTTCTTCGCCAGCATATTAAAAGCTGCTATGCCCGAATTCCATACATTTTCTACGCACAGGTAATACCGATTTATAGTCATCTCTCGATGAATATCCATCGTACCACAAAACGAATGTATTCCTGGCAAACCAACTCCTAGAAGCCGAAATCTATTCGTTCATTGCGTTCGAATGACTTATTAACGATTTTCGGGCAAGAATCTATTTCCGTTATGCCATATCCCCCCCCATTAAACTTGAATCCTAAGCTTTGGTCACCTTTCACATAATTTTAACATTCTTTTTTATTTCAATATATTGCTAAGCGTCGGAACCACTGAAATAAAATGAATTATGCGACAGCTGTGGATTGGATTTACTGTGATTTCGGTATCCAAGCGACTTCTTAGTTTCTCTACAGAAGTAATCACAAAATCTGTCTCATGCTCGTTTGAGAATCTGTTGCCGTAGGATTGTCTCTTCTTTCTCCTTTATAAAGAGCGATCTGTACCGTCTTCGCAACACTTTTTGTCTTTATACATTTGGATTTAGAATTTGATCCACGTTCGTCTAGGTTGAGGCTAGACTAGGTTTAGACTGACTAAATGAATGGACCAAAAGTCACTATTAATTTTTTTGTTATACAAACAACTACACAGATGAGTTAGGTAGAATACTTAGAAGGTGAAAATACAATAGATTTGACGAAATAAACACCAGGTGTTCACGTAACGGGATCTTCGAGCATCCCTTGGACCGGTGTGTTTCGCGCTTCGATTTCTACCTGCCCGCCGTTCTATTGAAACGGCACTACAAGGCTCAACTTTTGGAATTCGGACTTAAAACTTGACGAGCATATTCTTGATAATTAAAACTTATAGATAAGGCAAAAAATGCAATTTTTGAGCCCAACAAAGTAGAAAGCACTCGCTAAAGTCGAAAGTTTATTTGACCATAGAAAAATGGCTCGTTTAAAAAAAAGTGGTTTTACGAAATTGGTTTACCCATTCTGTTCGATTTTCACTCGACTTATGCGCGAGGCAAGCTAGACCTTTGTTTATGCTGGTTCGCCAACGGTTATCGAACCTCTCACTCACGCAGCTTCGCGTAGCTGCCACGCTGTAGCAGCGGCTCTCGGACAGAGCGCTCGGTCTGTACATATTGTCATTACTCGCACGCGAGGGTCACGGATAATCGATTATTGGAAAAATAAAATCACTCAACTCACCAATAACCGATAGAGGTTTGATCGATAGAACTTTAGGCATGGTTATATTCGCTTCCGCCCCGTTCTCAGGGAAGAAAGCAGTACAAATCTACAGGGGAAAAGCTCAACACGGGTTAACCGGCATAATCGTTTACTCAAGCGCACTCACGTCGCGGTCTCATCTCAGTTTGTTTCATTGCATTCGGAATTAATTATCCTCAATCTTCGGCCTAATCGCTAAATCGGTTCATTTCATCGAAGAACTCGTTCGGGAATTAACTTAAGGTTCGGACTCACAATCAAAGAGATCGGCTTTCGTCCGCTCTCGCCGCGAGGTGACGCGGTCAGCCATCTTAGACTCAACGGTTTCTCAAGACGTGGTCGACCTACGGGACCCTTCAGCGCGGATCGCTCAAAAGTGCGCTCATTGCCCTCATCATACCACACATTGCATATATTTCATATTAAATAAGCTACAAAATAATGCAATAAGATCTAATAATTTTTCGCTTCCCCCACCTCTCACCATCACACCAGGCTAGACAATAGTACATTATGTACCAAGGAGACAAAGTGGGTCTTTTACCATTAGCGCGATGTTTTCAGTATGAGTTATAGACGAGCGCGCGAGAGGCGAAAACGAGTACTACAAACATCGCGCGAGGGGTAAAAGCCCCTGTCTCCGCGGTGCACACGATTATTTATATACCAAAACCATGTTTTCCGAACGTTTGTATTGTTAAATACATATGGCTGCAAGCATGTGCCGTAGCTTTGTGGCATATGTAAAGTGTATTGCACATGGAAGCTGTATCGCAAGCGCAGCGTGGCGGCCGAGAGGGCGGAGCCCCTCGTAGATACCAAGCGTAGCTTTGAAATGTACCAGCATATACACAAATGCGTCGTATGTCAATTCATAGAGGTCTTTTGAGTTTGATGGCAATATTTCGTGTGTCGTCTTTGTCGCGATTTCCTTTAGATCTGGCGGCGTGTATTGGAGCCACTCGTCGTTTCTATGTTTTTCAATATCACTCATTGTTTATTTGATTTTTTATTAATGATTTATGTCGCGGCGAGATCGACGATGCTTTGTCGCGGTAACACGTGAAAGTGAGGTTGTGTTTCTTCTCGCAAATAACGCCTCAGCGTATACAATAATTCCTCGGCCTAACGACTGAGAGCAGCACCTAACGACCGACAGCTGTTGCACAGGGACATTTCACAATTTTTAAATCCTACGCTGTAAAATACCTCTTTTACATACCGTCTACACGCACGAACAAGCGAGGAAAACATGGTTGTGTTATATAAAACACGTTTAAAAAGTCTGCTGTGAGAAAAATGCGATTGAAAGGTTTGAGAAGACTTGGCACTTACATCAAATAGTTGATTTTTCACTTACACTGAATTATCCATACCAGGGCCATGAAGGATGGTATCCGCGTTCAATGCGGCATTTAAAAAATAGTAATTTGCTGCTAGCAGCGAAACATTCTAGCATAGCGGGAGTTTTCTTAAAGGTGCCAGTCCGCATGAGAGTAAAACTCTCGAGATTCATTCTCAAAAGCAGTACTTGCCAATGGACAAGCTCCTGTGAGTAACTCGTAGGCAGTAACGTTAGACTCGCGGATAGTAGACTCTTGAAAGCTTGCTCTCAAGTGGACAAGTTGAAACATGGCATGTGATAGTTACTCACAAAGGTTCGAAAGCAGTTCGTATTACGACAGTACTCTCAGAACTATGACTATGGCACGATGCAGTTGGACCAAAGCAGATACGAGTGAATTTATTGAAGAGTACGAAAAAAATCCAATGCAGTGGAGTAAGAAATGTGACGAATACCGCAACAGAGAATTGGAAAATGGAGGGGTTCCCACAATTTCTTTATGCTTCGAATGTCTCGGAGTACCTGGAACAGCTCGTCTCATCGGTATATCTTTTTTTTTGCAATGAAATTCCGAAAATGAAACGCGTACTATATTTCTAATACACGTACAAGATTATTAAAAAAGCCAAGTTGCATTCTCCGTGATATCCAGGACCTAAAACACCAGCGCGTTTTATTTTTGAAAAATTCTATTTTTAGAATTTCAAATGCAACTACCATTCCTGTAGCGACTCATTGTTTATGAGAAACCATTTTGGATACCAGTGACGCGACGTGCCCGAGTAACAGACGTTCTCCAGTAGACATGGCCCTGAAAGTAATTCACGACAGTAACTCTCCGGCTACTGTCTGAACCGCTCGCACGAGTGAAACGTGCGGAAAAATACTTTCATGTGGAAACAGTCGTGAGAGTACTCTCGAGAGAAACTCTCAGAAATTACTCTCAGGTGAACAGGAACCTTCACGCTCGGTGGTCAGCTGTCGTGATGCGGGCAATCTTCTATGATAGCGTGTTCCTGAACATTCGGCTCCCCATGTACGCCCATGGCCACGTATATTTGTATACGCAGTGACTAATGTTTGGAACTATTTTCAAAATAATTTGGTTACAGCTCTCGTTGTTGTTTTGAATCACAAAGAGAACTTTCTAATAATTTGTTTGTAGAGAAATCGTAATCCTAAATCCTGTGTTTGATGGCATGCAAAGAGTTTTGAAGTAGAGCACTATGTAGTCAGGCTGATAATTGGCAAACTTATCATCAGCAGAGATGCGCTGATGCCAGGAACAACAAGACCTTGTTCCGGTTGCGCGCGGAGGGTATGCTTGGGAAGATTATACCTTCCTTAATTTTTATCGAATTAACTTGAAATGTTAAAAAAATACCTTCGAATTGTTGTACTACAAGAAAATGCAAGAAATACATTTTTTGGAAACTGTAACCAAGCTTCACCCCTAAAATGATAAAAGAAGCAAAAAACAGTTAAAGGAATTAATCCTCAAATAGCGAATGCAACAGTCATTAATATCTTGTGCACGTGACAAGTGTAATCCAAAAATATCATAACAATAATGGCAGAAGTAAAAAAAATGAATTTTTCTTAGGTATTCTAAAGTTTGAATAATAATGTTAGCCAATGTCTCTCTTCATTTTGGATTTCGAACACCCCTTAGCTTGTTTGCCCTGGAAATGCCTCATAAACCGACGGGTTTCTCCTCCAATGTTCGTCCAGGAACTGAGCGAAGCGACTAGAGGGAAAGTTAGCGTAGATTGGAGGAAAATAACCATTACAGCGTGTACATTCTTGTGTATACATATACTTATGTATGCACGGATATATATATATATATATATATATATATATATATATATATATATATCTTGAGCAAATCCAAACAAAAATACCTGCGGTAAGGGTTTTAACGAGAAAATTGAGACGTGCATTGTCCTTGGTAACCGCAGCCCGATCGATAAATGTACAAAGGTGAATTGCCGCTTCGTTAGCAGGGGACACGTTCTCAAATAATCTGTGTGTCGAGGCGTAATGCCGCGAATCTTGTTTTCCTTATAATACTTAGAAAACGCCCATGTAAGCATAAGACACGACATCAAAGTGGTGAGGGTTTATCGAGATCGCGGCGGGAAGGCTGGAGGAGGAGATGATCGGTGATTCCAAACGAATTATCGTCTTGACAAGGTAATTATCCTTTGGTCGCCGTGTAACGAGAAAATATAGCTGCGGGTCCGCAAGAATGGTCTTCTTTATAGATTTCACAAGTGGAGGTGATAATGGCAGTTACTTTTCTGACATTCATTTATTCGTTTATCTTCTATACCCTAATAGCTATTGCAACCGACCACAGTATTCCCTAAAAAATATCATACTTGACACAAAATGTGAACAAAAAGTCTATCAAAACTTGTCGAAATGCTTTGGTTTGCGTATGCATACAGAACTGGACAAAAAAAAGTACGCACTAGTCGAAATTTCTTACCGCACTAAAATTTACATAGCGGACTCAAAAATAAAGGTATTTGAATTTCCCAAGTGGCGTTTTAAAGAGGACAAGTTTACCTTTATTTTGCTTTTTTAGAAAATTCTCTACGATTTTTTTTCGCCCCGGTGCGCACTTTTGAACGTGGCCTTTTTTTCGGCTATTTTTTGGCCGTCGAAAAGTAACTGCAAAGTTGGTGGAAAATTTTTGCCTCGGTTTTATCCATGAGAAACTTAAAAAGAATATCAAAACCGACATTTTAATTTTTTAGAAAGTCTCGTACGATTTTTTTCGCCCTAGTATTGCATTTTTCGCTAAAAAATACATATTTTAGAAAAAAAAGCTGTCATCGAAGAACTATAGGGTTTCAGGGGAAATGTCAAGAGGGCAAAAAGTTGCATGGGCTCATACTGGAGTGGCTAGAATTTTTTCAGAATTATTCTTCGATATTTAAATTATTATGTAAACTTTTAAATTATATGTAAACTTTTGAATTATTTATATATGTAAAAAAATTATATATTTATTATGTATATATGTAAAAAATTGTAAAAATTGTAAACAAATTTCCTTTCTCAATATATTGTCCTAGACCCCATAATTTCCAAGTGGAGCCTCTCCACTCATCAAAGTTCCAACCAAAAATGGTAAACAAAGATGTAAAAAAAAATTCTGAAAAAATTCTAGCCACTCCAGTGTAAACCCATGCAAATTTTACCCTCTTGACATTTCCTCTGAAACCCTATAGTTCTTCAATGACGCCTTTTTTCTGAAACATGTCTTTTATAGCTAAAAATGCAATACTAGGGCGAAAAAAGATCGTACGAGACTTTCTAAAAACAAAAATGTAAGTTTTGATATCCTTTTTAAGTTTACCATGGATAAACGGAGGAAAACATTTTCTACAAACTTTGCAGTTAATTTTCGACGGCCAAAAAATAGCCGAAAAATGGCCACGTTCAAAAGTGCGCACCGGAGCGAAAAAAAATCGTAGAGAATTTTCTAAAAAAGCAAAATGAAGATGAACTTGTCCTCTTTAAAACGTCACTTGGGAAATTCAATTACCTTTATTTTTGAGTCCGCTATGTACATTTTTGTGCGATAAGAAATTTCCAATAGTACGTACTTTTTTTTGTCCAATACTGTATGTATAGGGGTGAGTAGACAATTTTTCACGGAGCACTGTGAGCCACTTGCACAATATGTCACAGGGCACTGTGAGCCACTTGCACAATGTGTCACGGGGCACTGTGAGCCACATGCGGTTTCTCGAAGGTTTGTAACTCGTAAACTCCAGAATTTTATGTGTTGGACCGCGATTTATATTTGGTTTCGTCAGGCCTAAAAGAAAGTCAATAGCAGCTCACAAAGAATTATTAAAAATTGATTTGAGGCTTGGAACAAAAATATTTCGCTCGCCGGGAAAACGTAAAATATAACGACATTTTCTGTAGCGGCTCGGATTTTCAGTCCTAATTCACAGTTTTATTATTTATGATGTACTCAGTGACTTGTGTTTTCCATTCGTAGTTTAATTAATAGTTATTTTTATCAATAATCAAATATTTTACTAGTGGGGTACAACGTGTCACTGAGTTGTGGGGCAACTCGATGACACGTTGATCGACTAATGAATCGATTCCCAATGAGGAAACAAAGAAGTGACGACGCTCCGAAGAAGCGCAATGTGTCACGGGCAACTGTCAACCACATGCGATTTCTCGGAGTTTTCCAGCTCGTCAAATCCGAATTTTTTTTGGGTTGAACCGTGATTTATATTAAGTATTGGCTGGCCTAAAAGAAAGTCAATAGCAGCTCACAAAGAATTATTAATAATACAGAATTCATTTGGGCCTGGAAAAAAAAATTTTGCTTGCCGGGAAAATGTCAAATATTGCGGAGCAATTGTGTGGGGCACAATTTCTTATCGAGTTGTTGAGCACAATGAGTCGACTCCCAATGTTATTAGCAAATTATTCCCATTGTGAAATTATCGGTATGGATAAAAATCTGTTATGTATTTTAGGAAAATATAAGAGTTTCAACCGGTTCGTTGTATCCTACGTTTCGCAGCACTTGATACATTGTACCCACCTATCTGACACATTGTACCCCACCCGTCGGGCACATGGGCCAATCCGCAAATTTGTTTCGATTCCATGATTTTAGATTTTTAATCTTTTTGCAAAAAAATATGGTAGGTTTATTGTACGCCCAAAGGTCTATAAAATCGGTTATGACCTTCTTTTTAATCAGACTACTTTGGTAAGAGTAAAAATTCGTTAGAAAAAAAGGGACACACTGTGCCCCACCTTCCCCTATATGGAAATATAAATACGTGTCGTGTCCATTTTTGAGCGTTGCTTCGTCGTTTGTATGACTCGTGATAGTATGACTCTGGGTTTACAAGTTGGTGGAGATCGAGAACGTAAGTAACTCAGACTTGTCCGACTTCCGAATTTATCATCGCTCAGCTGCATTACGTTGGGCAACTCGTAAAGCAACCTTATCTTGATAGCTTCGAACATCGTCGAACCTAACGGTGATAGTACTCACTCATGCGCATGCACGCTCCGTCTCAACATGTATCTGTCGAAGCCGAGTGCCCTTGTGGGTTTGGACGTGTGCGTGTGGGGGCCGAAATTAAATGTCAACACTTAGGCAGCGCGTTGAGGGCAGATCAACAAATAAAAAAAGTCATGTTGAGTTTTGCTTATTCTGGCTTTCTTCCCGAAAATATTTCAAACGCAAAAGAGCGACAGTATTTTTCTTTCTTATCGTTGATCGAGGAGAATTGCAGACAATATTGGTTTCTCGCAGGCATGCAGGTACCTCATCATAGCAGCTAGATGTGCAGACAGTCGCTGTTCTTAAGGTAGTAGTCTCGCCAAGGCGTTTTTTTATGTTTTTTTTTTATTTTGAAGACCCATTCAGGACACTATTAAGTGATTACCTAAACATTTTTTAAAAGATTCACCGTTGTGCATTGGAGATATTGGCAATCAAAGATTCCGCGGTTTTACACGTGTTCTTATGGGGAGCAGCGGAACATTTCACATTTAACGTAATAACTTCGAAACTGTTCTACAGATTTTTTTTGAATTCTCAATTACAGAGAATCGTATGACGAAGTGGGTAAAAAAAACATGAAATTTGACCGTCTAGTTTCAGAGATATAGTGATTTAAATAAAGCCATGTCAAGCGACGCTAGCGCCAAATATCACGACAAAAATTCGGTGGACTTGCGACGTTGCCTTATTTTTGGAACTCTAAACATTATATTAAGCGTTTTCATCATTGCTTTATAAGATTTTACATCCCGATAAGATGTACAACCTACATTATAAGGATAGTTCGCAATATTTCGAAGCTTTCATCGATTGATAAAACTTTTCAACGTGACTGTGGCGCAACTACTACCTTAAGTGGTAAGTAATATTACGGAATCGATTCTGAATCGGATGTCTGAGAATCGATTTCGCAAAAAATCGAAACTTAAAGATCGATCTTGTAAAAATCGATTTTCTTATATGATATCAAAACACAAAGTTCAAAAGTACCCGGATGAACTAAACAGGACATTCTAAACAAAGGAAGGCCTACATCTTCAACCCTTTAACCCTTCATAACTTAACAACGGAAAATTTTTAGAACAGTTGACTTTATGGTAGGTTTTAATAAATTTAAAAAAACACGTATTATCTAGTTTCCGAAAAATGTCATCGGGGGTCTAGTTATAAAGCAATAAAGGGAGGGTGACAAACATATTACATTGTATCGTAACATGTTTGTCACACATATATTGTAACATTCCTTTATGATTTATGGAATGCTTTGAAGCAGTTATTTTTCGAAGTTGTATTGTAGCCCAAACAAACTCAAACAATCATATAGTTGTTTTCGTTGTTATATTTTTTTCGATTTTTTGCAAACTTTATGCATACCCGAATCTTGCTATCTCGCGACAAGTGAACATTGAATGAATTTTGATCCAATTAACGCTACTTTGCATGAATTGCTCTAAATAACCATAAAACGGTTTGTAGCCGTCCTGTGACATTGATTTAAGACATTAAATGTTAATATAGAATTTTCTCAGTACTTGGATGAATTGTTATAGAACTATCATACGGTTGATAAAGGGTTAAGGCCGCAGTATCTTTTGTGGTGAAAAAAAAAATCAATTCTCGTCTCTTCCCTGGTGCGTTGGAGAAGCAATTGATTATTATTTTCCATCCAGATAAAGAATTGATTCTGGCCTAGAAAAATCGATTCTCAAAAAAAATCGGGCACGAGAGAATCGATACGAAAAATCGATTTTTCTCATGGAGAAAATCGAATCTCCTGAATATTGATTCAGAATTGAACATCCCTCATGCGGAGCCGATCCCGCCACTGTGCCGATTAGAGAGGTTGCAGTGTACGTATATATTCACTTGTAAAAACAATCGGAGGTTTCTCTGTTCGCAAGAATGTCCGAAATCATCGCACCAATTAGGATACGGTTTTTACCAATATATAGATATTTTTTTCCCGCAAGGGGCTGTCTGGGAGCTGGGAACTAAAGCAGAAACATGAAATATGATATGCAAATAGAGCATCATGTGTCCTTTTGCGTCAAATTTCATTTTGATAAAACTTCAGAATAACTAACTATTGAATGATTGAATAAATAATTCAACTGACATTTTGCTGTTCTGACGTAGCGTAAATACGCGAACAATCACAACGTAATAAAACGGAATGAACAGAATAAGTATCGTGCTATTTAACATATTGTTCAAGCAACTCGAGACTACACATCCATAAATAATATCTCATTTATGGTGTTAATTAAATTCAGGTGACTAATTAAATTCAGGTGCTACTTCGAAATTAATGAGGGAGGATCGAGAAACGATGACGGAGAACTAAAACATATGAAATCAGTGCTTAGACTTATAATATAGATATTAATTACAGGAGACTAGGAAGGTCTGGAATTTCAAAATTTAACATGCGTTTAATTATTTATAACGAAGCTGCGAATAAATATAAAACTTTCTTACGGATATTTATAGTAGCATTATAAAATAAGAAAATGTATCGCCATTTTTTCTCCGGCCAATAATAGCGGCGCTTCAACGTTATGAACTAAACTATGTCAAATCTAGTTATACCACGATTCCAGTCGAATGAATAAAAAATGTAGGACAACCCAGGAATATTTATTTCCCCTGGGCTTCCTCCTATTGATCATACTATAAAAATGAAGAATGAAAAAAAAAATCAGCCAAATGGCATCCAGATAACGAATACTCTGAAAGCCTTTCTTTTTATCCGCGCTTGCCAAGTGAATATTATCTTGCTAGCTAAAAATCTCGAAAGCACCCGGGCCCACTCGCAAGTTTAATTCATTTCCAGAAGACGAATATAGCCACCATTGAGGATCAGAACTGCAGTAAACGCGAAAATCTATAATGATTTCAATGCTGCTAAAGATTCTTGTATAACTATTTTCTACACGATCGAATGAAACCTTTCGTTTGAGTTTTATCCAATTTGTTTGGGTTTCCAATAATTCTGCATCCAATAATGCTTGCATTATCAGAATAAGCAAAACAATACCCAGAAGTCGATTTTTAATAATAAAACAGTGAAACAAAACGAAAGTCACACGAAACTTGGAACGTTTTCAGGAATTCGCACTAGCCCCGGAAGCGCCAATCTCTCATGGCCAGATGTATTGTGCCCGTCACAAAAATGTCGAGTGGCTAAGGCTCGGCGCATGGACACGCGCCTATCGTCGTCCGGGACCCCTCTCGAGCGATTCCCCAGGGACCAGCTTAAGGCCATGTGCCACACGTCCAGTCGGTAAAAATCCTACTGCCAAGTTTTCTCCTAGACGGATCATATTTCGGGCAAAAGAAGAGAAAGCGGTTGTTCGTCGTTCAACAGAGCGGAACATGTTTCTTTTCTTTTTTCCCAAAAATCAACCGTTTCAGAAATCATTGGGAATCTGCAAATCAGCTATCCCTCTCGCACTCATGGCCGCTCGGTCGGTGTGACACTTGGCCTTAACGCTTAACAATAAGACGCTACAATAATAAAAACGCTACAATAATAAGTAAATTTATAATATATCTATCGTAGGAAAATTTCGTACATTCAACACCTGGAAATTTTTCGTGCACATTGTTATATTAAAACATCTCGATAGTAGTATACATGAACTCATTGTACGTATGGGGAATGAAGTCACGGCATAGAGAGTCGAAATCATATTTCTAGTCGGCGTAGATGTAATTATTAAATGTTTGATTTCGATGTTGTAAAAGAGCCCGAATGGCAGTTTTCATAAAAATATTAGAAACAAAATATATTTCGGGAGCAGGGATTTTTAAGAAGGTTTGTCGGAAAGCAAGTGTCATAAACGTTCGTAAAGATTTTTCTCTCTTCGGATAATTTGGAAACAAACCAAGCGTATTGGATCGTGTCTTGGAATATTGGCGATAAAAGGTGGTGATGGACATCGGGTTGGATTTTTATGCAGTTTTTGCAGGAAATAATTTATTTTTCTTTTTGAAATAATGTAGCACAATCTCAAAGATGTTTTATTATATTTGTGACCTGCCAAGAAAAATATGCGTCGCAGGGTTGAACGGGAGGAGTGTGCTTCGGCGAAATTACTTTTATAGTACACCGAGGTAATTTTTTACTATCTCGAACGATCTCATCATAAAGTTTTGGTTCGGTTCGCCCTCCTCAAGAGTCAATGAGATGAAGAAACGTCTTCTCTACGTAAGGCTTCACCGATTTATTGAGAAACTTATTGTACAAATCTGCAATCTGCAATCGTGATGATGACATTTTTATATTTCTCTGAGTATTTATCAATCGTTTTCTGGGCCCTAGGCCTGAATTTGCCTCTGTGCAGGCATACGGATATACGAGGAAACAATCGTCCAGAAAGAGTGCTGCATATTGTGCCCCGTACGAATGCGTAACTTTGAACATGGCCAGACTCTCTATAAACACAGTTTTACTGGCTTCAGTGAGAATCCTGTTCTCAGTAGATTGGTACTGAGGTCCTATAAATCCATAAAAAACGAGATATATTTTTGAAAAACGTTATATTAGAACATTTCAAAAAGTTCCTTAGCGGTTTCGAATTTTATAAAAGTGTACGGAATTTTTTTTTACATACCTGTTTGACCGGTATTAATGACGTGGTCCTTGTTAAAATTACGCATCAATTCTCAAGTTTGTATGCCTAACTGTTCTACTGACGTCGAGGTTTCGTCAACTATTATAGTTTCTTTCCGTGATAAAAATGCCGTAACTCTTTTTCCCAACCCATAAGGTCCCCTGGTCAGTCATTTGCTGGGATTTTTATAAGATGATTGTCGTGGATGAAGCTCAAGGTTCTAGACAAGACAGTCCCATTTTTGGGTCAAGAAATCCCATAAATTCGATATCGATATTTTTGCAGGAAATTACCTGAAAAAATGATGTCAACATTTTTTTTCACCGTGAACTTGTTTATTCCATTATATTGAGTGATATTCCGTCGGGGAAGGCACGAAAACACTTTATAAAATAGCGTATTTTCGAACATTTTCGGTGCACCTATATTGGATGTGGGGACTAAGGAGATTTATAAAAGAAGCTTTCCTGAATGCCCCCTGCCCCCTCCCCTCTGTTTTTGTGTGTTGTATGCGGAAGGTGTCTTCCGCATACAACACACAAAATGCGGTCACGCAGGAGGTCCGGGAGGTGCAACCCCCCGCGCGGGGTCAAGGCGCAAAGCCCCTTGCGGGGGCGGAGGGGGCGGAGCCCCCCTAAAGGCACTTAACGTAGTTTTTAAATGATTTGTAGACCGATTTTCAGTCTCGTCTGTAAAATCGCGTATTTTTACGAACTTGCAGCGGCTGCAGGATGAGAGGGGAAAGTGACCACCGCGATTTCTCTTCGGCATTGTATTCGGGAAGGTTACTTTTATAAATCCCCCCGTCTCCCACCTCCAATATAGGCGAAATATTTGAATATGCCCTATTTTATTACGTGTTTCCGAGAACTTCAAAATCCCATAACTTATGGTAATAGAAAATGTCAGCCTCGCCCGACGGAATATCACTAGTGGTGACCAACGAAAGCAGATCGAGGTAAACAAAAATGTTCTGTAATTTTTCGGAAAAGTCCTCAAACTGCATAATTACCTTTTTTCAATTTCAAGCTTATGCATATCTCTCAACGGACTCGCCCGACATCGGTATACAGTCTTGATCGAAAGTATTAGTCACCCTGTAAGTTTTCTATCCGGACAAAAAATCGAAAATCTCGGCGAAAAAAAATCGTAAACCAGTTTACCAAACGGGGTTTTGAAGCGGACAAAGCCAGCTTCATTTTGCTCATGTTTACAAAACTAAAAATTGTGTTTGCAAGAGTTACACCTATTTTCTTCTCAAGTAATGCTCGGTAATACAACTTTGCTTCGGGATACTAGATGTCAACACTTTAGTGTATGACGAGCATTACTTGAAACAATGAAACGCGTAACTACTGTAAACACGATTTTTAAAGTTCTGTTTGTCACATCGTCATCTGCGTAAATTGTTCATACGAATAATGAAAACGCGTAAAATATAAATTCTACGTCAAACCACAGAAATCATATTCGTGAGGTTCAAAAAATGTCAAAAAACGTGAATTTATATGGAGTTAAACGAATGAAAACTGACAGCCAGTCAAACCAAAAGAGATCGGGAAGAATAAAGTATAACCACACTTCGGCAGAATCGAATATTAGAGAGAAGTGCTCTTAAAAATCAATGGAAAACCTCATCTGATTCGTACGACGTACAAATTCAAGTACGTACCTTTTCTCCTCTTAATATTTTCATTAAAACATCCCCACGTAGAAATGCCAATGCTCAGCCGTTAGTGGACAATCGGCTGAGACTTGGCCCAGTACTGGATGCCAAGCATCGGCATTTTAGACTGGCCCAAGGTTCAGCATATCGATGGTACAGAACAGACCCAACGTTGGCTCAACGCCAGAGCCAGCGTTGGCTCAACCGTTTGGGGACAATCGGCTGAGACTTGGCCCAGTACTGGATACCAAGCGTTGGTATTCTAGACTGGCCCAAGCGTCAGCATGTCGATGGTATAGAACAGGCCCAACGCTGGCTCAACACCAGAGACAGTGCTGGCTCAACCGTTAATGGACAATCGGCTGAGATTTGGCCCAGTGCTGGATACCAAGCGTCGGCATTCTAGGTTGGCCCAAGCGTCAGCATGTCGATGGTACAGAACAGGCCCAACGCTGACTCAACGCCAGAGCCAACGGTAGAGCCTACGCTGGCTCAACCGCTTGTGGACAATCGGCTGAGCCTTGGCCCAGTACTGGATACCAAGCGTCGGTATTCTAGACTGGCCGAAGCGTCACAATATCGATGGTACAGATCAGGCCCAACGCTGGCTCAACCCCAGAGCCAGCGCTGGCTCAACCATTAATGGACAATCGGCTGAGAGTTGGCCCAGTGCTGGATACCAAGCGTCGGCATTCTAGGTTGGCCCAAGCGTCAGCATGTCGATGGTACAGAACAGGCCCAACGCTGACTCAACGCCAGAGCCAACGCTAGAGCCAGCGCTGGCTCAACCGCTTGTGGACAATCGGCTGAGCCTTGGCCCAGTACTGGATACCAAACGTTGGTATTCTAGACGGGCCGAAGCGTCAGAATATCGATGGTACAGATCAGGCCCAACGCTGGCTCAACGCCGGAGCCAGCGCTGGCTCGACCACTTGTGGACAATCGGCTGAGACTTGGCCCAGTACTGGATACCAAGCGTTGGCATTCTAGACTGGCCCAAGCGTCAGTATGTCAATGATACAGAACAGGCCCAACGCTGGCCCAACGCTGGCTCAACACCAGAGCCAGCGCTGGCTCAACCGTTAATGGACAATCGGCTGAGACTTGGCCCAGTACTGGA
The DNA here is from genome assembly GCA_963932345.1 of Ophion ventricosus. NCBI lineage: Eukaryota > Metazoa > Arthropoda > Insecta > Hymenoptera > Ichneumonidae > Ophion > Ophion ventricosus. The sequence continues at coordinate 25,440,237 of OZ010714.1, read as the reverse complement.
TACCAAGCGTCGGCATTCTAGGCTGGCCCAAGCGTCAGCATGTCGATGGTACAGAACAGACCCAACGCTGGCTCAACGCCAGAGCCTGCGTTGGGAAAAGGCAAAAATTTGACCGACAGCCAATCACATGCACGAACACAGAAGAAAGGGAGCCTCTTATTGGTTGTCGTTAGCTATGACGAAAATGCTCGCCGCCGAGTTACAGAATCTCGCTACTATACATGTGTTTACATCTACGCTCATGCAGCCATATTGTTCAGAGTTTTTAGTGTTGGAACAAGGAAGATCTCCTCGTGTTGTTTGAAACGCTCAAGTGAAAAAAAGTATTTGTGTGATTGATAATTACAAATATACAAACATATTGACAGCCAATATTCACGGTGAAGTATTTTCTGAATCGGGATCATCAATAGCCAATTTTATGTTTCAATTCGTTCTCTGAAATTCAGTCGTAAACTTATCTTTAGATATAACGTGATAAAATGTTTTTTTTTTCGTGGAGCAATATCCTATTTTTGAAAAATATGAATGTCGCGATATAAAAATATAAAACTTATAATTTTACCGAAATTGGTGATAATCTCTGACGGTGAGACTCTTCATGGACGAAAACTAACCTATAATTTGCTATCTTTTTCGTTTCTTTGGTGTTTATACCACATCACAATGGAGACCGGAAAATCAGACGAGAATTTATATTAATATCTGTTTGGAAGTTTTTTGTTTACAATCGATCAATTTTCATCAGTTAGATACATGCCTCATAACCCTAGAACATACTATTAAAACCTAATTAACTTTTGCTAATACGTTGTTATATCTTTTTCTCCCTCACCGATATCCTTTCAAAATCTTTCCCTCTCTATCGCAGATATCTTTTCAAAATCTTTTTCTTTCTCACTGATATCTTTATAAAATCTTCTCTCTCACCGACATCTTTTTTATATATTTTTCTCACTCACCGATATCCTTTCAAAATCTTTCCCTCTCTATCGCAGATATATTTTCAAAATCTTTTTCTCTCTCATTGCTATCTTTATAAATTGTTTTTCTCGCTCTCCGATATCTTTTCAACATCTTTTTCTCTCACCGATATCTTTTTAAAATATTTTTCTCTCTCTCCGATGTAATTCTTTCACTTTTTCCCATATGGCCTTAAGAGGTTTTTCACTCTCTGATATGTTAAGGGCCTTACCGCTTAGCAATGCCCTTTAAAACACTTTTTACGCTGCAGTTAGTTAGTTACCGAAGATGTATTTTTCCCCTTGCAGTAGCATGGGTAGCAATCTTTTTTGCAATCTGCGACATGATTTGAAAATGTTCTTTACTATCTCCTCGCTTTTTTTTTTTAATTCTTACTTTCAATGAAACCTTTATTTAGTGGCCAAATAAATCTCGTACGAACTACAGAGTAATGTATTGAAGGTTTAGTTCAGAGTAATAATTTTGTATCAATAACTTATATCGTTGTTTTTATATGCTGGCATTGTTTTGTATGGATTGGTCGTATAAATCATCACGACATTGTATTTCTAAAGCTTTTGCAGTCTTAGCTAGTTTTACTCTGTCCTAATGTATTTAAAAATGTTATGTACATGTCAGTTTAGCTAGCGAAGGAGAATTTTATTCTTCGGACCATGCATTTCAATTTTCAGCTTATAATAATACTAAGCAACAGTAACCATCTCTTATTTCAGTTCATTCATTTCATAATAATACTTAATAACACCAATAATTCACCGCGCGTCACATTTCCTTGCCTGGACCAACCATTTTTGCCGAGCCTCGGCCAATCAGTTTTGACACTGAGCTAGCGCTGGGCCGATGCTCAATTTATACATGGGCCAGTCGTGGTCCTGGCATCGTAGCCAACCCTCGGCTGCCGAGCGTCAGCCGCGCGTCACATTTCCATGCCTGGACCAACCATTTTTGCTGAGCCTCGGCCAATCAAGTTCGACACTGAGCCAGCGCTGGGCCGATGCTCAATTTATACATGGGCCAGTCGTGGTCCTGGCATCGTAGCCAACCCTCGACTGCCGAGCGTCACATTTCCATGCCTGGGCCAAGCATTTTTGCCGAGCCTCGGCCAATCAATATCGACACGAGCCAGCGCTGGGCCGATGCTCAATTTATACATGGGCCAGTCGTGGTCCTGGCATCATAGCCGACCCTCGGCTGCCGAGCGTCCGCCGCGCGTCACATTTCCATGCCTGGGCCAAGCATTTTTGCCGAGCCTCGGCCAATCAAGTTCGACACTGAGCCAGCGCTGGGCCGATGGTCAATTTCTACATGGGTCTTTGTTTCAAAGTAACGGCAATAAATGAATAAGACAAATCTTCGACTACTATGCAAAAAAGAGATATAAAGAAATATTGGGATTTTTTTTTTAAATGTAGTGACTCCAAAATAACAAAATAACACTTTTTACTCCTTAGACTAAATATTCCAAACCTCATAGTTTTCAAGTTACGCCGCACTTTTCGGAAACCTGCTGTTTTTTTTTTTCAAGAAAAAACTAGATAACTCTGCGACGAAAATGGCAATTTTTTTTTTGAAAAAACGAAACTAAAGCTAATGGTGTCCTTTTCAAAGATCTTATTACTAACTGGTGAGATGACTATTTTTCAAAGTCCAGCACGCGATGTTGCAAAGTGCGAAAATCGTGAAAAACCGGCATGTTCAAAATGACGTACTGGGTATAAAAAAAAATCGCAAAAATCAAGAAACAAAATGAAGCTAGCTTTGTCCGCTTCAAAACCCCGTATGGTAAATTGGTTTATGATTTTTTTTCGACGAGATATTCGATTTTCTGTCCGGATAGAAAACTTAAAGGGTGCCTAATACTTTTGATCAAGGCTGTATGATGAAGGCCATCTTTTAAGTCACATAAATTGTAGTATTTTTATTTTTTAGAATATATATATATGCTGTTTGATAAGCGGCATTAGATACTTATCAAAAAGGGTGACTTCGTTCGGACACCTTTAGTCTATACACATTCACATTTCTCCATTTTTTTTCTTAACGACGACGATCAGCGAAGCTTATTCTGCTTGGCTTTGTCCAAGAATAATCTTACCCGAAATTTCATCATAATCTCATGAATCTAGTTTTGCTCTGCAAAAGATATACGTGGAGGGAAATGAAAAGGCTAATGTATGCACAATAAAAGTATCAATTCAGCCATGACCACTGACGTATCCGGTCTCGCCACCTGATCGAAATATTTATTCCGTCGTGGCTTGTATTTCGTCTGAAAGTTTGACGTTCAACACAAATAAATCAGTTGCGTCCTTCGTAGGTTGCGACGTCTCGGTGTCCATAATATTCGCCACGACTTGGCCATAAATTGTCGGCATTTTCGTCAAGCTGAACTCTAAAGTTCCCAATATATCTTGGCTAAGAAGTGCCGGAGAAATTATCGTGTTGTTCAGTAAGATTAATCAAGGTACATGCTCTTCCCAGCGAGCTTCTAAGTTCTCCTTGGATTTCAAAGTCGTGGCGCGTCTAATGTAGATGATCCTTCGCACCGGCACGTAGCAGAAAGATCCGTTTTCAAAATAAAATTTCGCAGTTGGGCTTCATTTTTAAGTCATTCCTGTAGGGATTTCGAATACTAACGTTTTGTATAGCTAAGGTCTGACCAGAAATTTTTATCCGGCAACCTGAAGAATGCGCAGGCAACTGCCAAGATGCAGTCCGGAATATACCATAGTAAGCGGCCAAGCTGCAGTTTGGAATACACCTTAGTAAGCGGCCAAGCTGCAGTCTGGAATACACCTTAGTAATACACCTGCCTGATCGGTGCCGGACGCCCACCGAATCAGAGGAACCGTAGTACGGGCGTCACAAGACACCTTGAACAAGCCGAAATAAGGTAGTCTGTATGCGCCGCCGCAACATGGCTTCCATGGACGCCGTATAAGACCGGGGCCACCCTATGCGTTTTCGCCGTTGCGTTAATGACGGCTGCGGTCACCCGGTTTGTGATATTGCAATTTTTAATATGTAGGTGCAAATGATCGCTACCAAACTAGTGCAGCATTGTCGCATCTGCCAGACGTCGCCGCACATTTAGAGTGTGTTCCGATATACACTGTGAATACTGTGATGTATGACGTCAACTCAGTGTACTGTGGCGCAGTTTCGTTTTTATTTCATACACCGGTGGATACTTTGAAACTGACTACGTTACAGTACACTGGTGAGTATACGTGTTCGGGTACTGCCGGAGCCTCACCTTCCAGTGCAGTAAAAAAAATGACGCCGATCATTGACGTCGTTAGTGTCCCTAGGGTAGTGTAACAAAGGACTGGAAGCCTCCAACAGAACGCATCAGCAGTACCTGCAGATGCGTTCCATTGGTGGTGGTACTGCCACTACTCGCATCGTATGTCGGAACACACTCTATGTCTTATGCCCGCTGTCACACTACGCAGTTTTGCCGCAACGTTTTGTTCAATTTATCCACAGAAAAAAATCACCATGTTTGATACCGATACATTTATTGAAGGTGGCAATGTGGCACAAGACTACAAAAAATGACAGTGACAAAGTTATTCGTGCGAAATCCTAGATGGAAATTGGCGAGACATTTTATGATAATTGGTTGCAGTGGGATATAAGCGGAATGGATGAAAAAGGCATGTGATAAATAGTATGTTTTGCAGATTTAAACATTATTTTTATTAAAATTTCAGTAATGACAGATACAAATGTAAGATTTTATATTGCATGTTAAAGCAACAACCCTTCTGTTTCTATTGCACAAATAATTTTCAAAAATTTCATCGCGCTCACGTTAACGCATTGGCTGTTCAAGCCGGTTCAAGACCGACTGCGTTGAAACCACAGCAATGTGCCACGTAGTAGCCCTCCGGTTAAATCACGTCCGTTTTAACCGCAGCGGCGAAAATGTATAGTGAGGCCCTACGGCACGCTTGATCTGTACCGGATGTCGACAGGATCAGTAAAACCGTAGTACTGGAGAAAGAAGGCTACTTTACTTCAGGCTGATCAAGGTAGCTTAATAGCTACCTGCTCTATGTTGAGGCTGCTATATTAGTATTGGCAGTATATGGACATGGATAATTTCATAAATTTATATCGATATATGCCTACGTAAATGACCTCATCATGAATTATTAACCGTTTCTTTTTTTGTTTTCAATTTAGCCATCCTTATTTTAAAATACGAGACGAATAATCAGTCAATATATCGCAAGGATATTAAAAAATCGCTGGGCAAAAATCGACGTCCCCTTGTCAGGATATATCAATGTTTTGGCCGGGAAGATATTACCCGTATGTATTTTGCCAACAATCCGCCAGGTGGCTTCGAGTGAAGTGCTTCGCGTAACCAAGATACCTCCCTGCAACAATAAAACTTCAGGATTTTTCAATTATCCAAAACAAAAAATCTAACAGGGATGGAATTCGTGATAGGATCGAAACTCACTCGAATTCAACACCACAGTTAGAGTTGTGAAAGACAAAAAGACGGACAAATGCGGGTTGTAATGATGAGGGAGGGGCGTAAAAGTCAATATATGCATTTTCAGAGTATTATACATCAACCGCAGCTCTCCGGTAAACTAGATTTACTGGCGAATCGAACTAACACTTTGCTGCGAGGGTCGAGTTAACTCTTGGGTGAAAGCGTCTGTCGCTTGTTCGACTCACTTCTTCCCGCTCTTCCGCCTCTCACGGTTAGTTCAGTTTCCAGGAAAGGTACTATTATCAATCGGTGCAATATATATTGCCCCCACATGAACACACGCATACACACACATACGCGCACAAATAATAATGTAATAATTGTGTCGTACAATTTATATAACTGAAAAAAAGCAATGAAAGAATTCTACTGCAAAAAACAAATTTCAGCTTTTGAGAGAAAAACCGAACAATCCGCCAACATTTTATAGGCACTTTTTCGGAAGGTATGATTCAAGACGCACAAAATTACCACCTCACTTCCCGAGTGGAAAATATAACTCATCACCGTCTAGGCCTGAGCTAGTATAATTATATTTCAAATCGCCAATAGTCCAGCCAACCGTCCAGCCAACAGTCCAGCCAACTGTCCAGCTTTGTAACGTTTTCGTCATTTACCGACTGGGTACAGAAAATTAAGTGGTGACCAGATAAAAAAAATAAAGATATTTGCGTTGCAAATATATTTATTAATTTGAAGTTATGTCAGAAAAGCGCTTACGTGTGAGGTGGTTTCGATTCCGGTACTTCTGGGTGATAAATCTACGACGTTGCCCACTGAGCCAGTTCTACTTAGTTAATTTATTAATTTCGCATCGTCTACATATGCAAAAAGGTGCGTTATAAGAAATGGGTAGATTACAAATTAAAATTACGTTATCGGTTTGATTACTTTTGCATTAAGAGCTATTTTCACATAGAATAACACAACACAACGGCTAGGGCCGAATTAATGAGCACGATATTACTGCAACGTATGCTATCGATTATATAAAATACGAATAACGATATAAACATTATATAAGCTAATCACGATCGACTGGGTAGTGGCTAATCAAAGAGAACATAGCCATCTCTATCTCGAATTGCTTAGCCAGTCATGAGCTAATCGCTCGAAGGAACTACATGTAGTCACATAACCTCATTTTGCCATTTGTGACCATCATTGGCTAGCCAGGTACGACTTAGTCATTAGGTGGTATTTTTATCGTAAGGCAGCGACATCTGTAATCAAGTTTGGCTAGGCAGTGACTAGCCAAGTGATGCATAGCTGCAGTTAGCTAGTGTTGGCTAGGTCATAACGCGATACCCACTTGAGAATTTCGTTCATTCGTAACGCCATCTGAAACTCAAGTTGGCTAGCCAACCACGAGCCATTTGCTAGATGATAGTACGTGTAGTCACATAACCTCACTTTGTTACTCGTAACCATGGTTGACTAGTCCAGTACGGCCTAGTTACTAGGTTGCATTTTTATTGTAACACAGCGATATCTATAGTGAAAATCGATTTGGCAGTGAGTAGACAAGGGATGTTTGTGGATAACAAAACATTTAGAATATTACTAGCTCGTAGCGAGGCAGCCATTTATAGTCAGTTTATATGATCTCAGTTGGTAGCACTATTTCTACTCGCGTTATGATTATATGATTTTAAAAGAAAAGAAAAAATGAAGCAAACGGAAACGACTACAATTTTAAAAAATGAATATTTGGAAAGTGGATAAAAATCTAACAACATCATGAGCGTTTCTTCTGAAATATGCAAAAATATTATATCTAATTTCCAAATAAAAACGGTTCAGGTCAAAAGCTTATTGAATTGTTTTGGATTACGTGGAATACACACAAGTATCTGGACATGGAATATAGGATAAATGTACAAGGGATGAAGCAGAGTCTCGTGGGAATGTTTTGATGTATAATAGAGTACCCTGTTCGCAGTTCATACATGGGAACCATTGAATACCGTAGAGAGGCAAACCAGCTTGTATGGCAACATTGACAGGCTATGCACGTGAAGCAGCTTATGCGTAGTGTGAATGTACATTGCAATATATATAACACGTCGTTCCAGGTCATTTCAACTTCGCAAAATGATAAATACTACATATACAGAGTGTTTGGGACAGACACCAGTATATTTTTTTAACGATGATGTGACTCAATCAAGTTAGCCCAATATAAATAACTAAAACGCTTCAAACTAAATAGAGCACGTAATCACTCAAAAAAAGTCATATTAAAAAGTCCAAAGTAAGCACTCATCGTGAAGGATTTCGACGCTTTATAAAAACGTATCTGGCCGTGACATTTTCACATTGAGCCACCAATATATTATTTCGTGAATTACCACATGTCATATCTAAGAAGTGAAGTTATTAATAAAAACATACAATTGTGATATGAAAAAGAAAATACGTTACGAAGTTCCATAAAGGTAGGTTGGCATAAATTTATTAGCAACTTATTGCAATTTACTCTGCAATTTTTATTTGAAACAGCGCCACGATTCAAAGTTAGTGCGGTGTATCAACCGAAATGGGACGCTCTTTGTACGTACACATATATACAGGGTGGCCGAAAATTCGTGGATCAAACGCAGTGGGAAGAGTAGCCAAGATCATTTCCAACCAAAAAGCTTATATACAGGTTGGTCGGTTTCTAAACAATTCCAAAGTTATGATTTTTTTCAATATTTTCAAAAGATCAGTTCGCAGCTGTAACAAAGAATTCATATTATGAGAACTATGTACCATATGCAGGTTATTTTTTCGAAACATGAAGCCTGATGATGTGGCTTTCGAATGAAGTCTTCATAATTGTCATCATGAGTTCTAAGAATCAAATGAATTTGTAATAACTTTTTGGATCATCATTTTTTTCTAGATTTTAATAATTGGTTGAGAAAATAAAATGTTCTACAGAAACTTGTAGTAGGAAACTTGGTCCACCTGATGAGGAATCTAAAACGATACATTTCATACCCCTGACCTTTGAAAAATTGTACTATCGATTTTTATTCATTGCAAGGTAGTGTTTAGCTAGAAAATCGAATTTGCACCAAACAAATTTGAGCTACTAACTTGCATTGGGCACGCATTATTTGAATTCAAAGCGTGTCTGGCGAGTACGTAAAAGGGGGGCGGTACTAGTGTTACGTCCTAACCGGCGGATATCCATCTCGGTCAAGAAGAGCGATTTCCCCCTTTACTCGTTATTCGGACAATCCGCGTTATATTAGGACAAGTTGCCCTGTTTCGAGCCTAACCTTACGGAAAATTGCTCAGGATGGGCTGGAGAGTGCGAATCGCAATTATAAACCATGACTGGTTGTTAAGAAAAAAAACAAAAAAGAAATATGATACAAACGTGAAATATTTAGTTAAAATAAAGAGAAATAATTGCAAGTTTAAAAAGAGGGTGAATTCCATTACGAACTATTTGAAGAGCAAAATTCTCGGGTTTCCAAACATTATCAGCAATTATAAGATCAGAATGTTGTCAGGGTGAAAAGAGCGATGTCGAATAAATTCCAAGCTATCGGGCGCCTAATTGGGGAGACGTCCGACATCGCTGAAATAGGAGAACATCCCCATCCTTTCCCTCACATGTGAGAAAAATATTCATGATTGCTTACCTCGTTTGGGTCCAATGAGACGGAATAGGTGAAACCCAATTGTTCCTGCTGCGTGAATCGGTGTAGGAATTCGTGATGGCCAGGTAGTTAAGATGTCAAAATGCAATTTTAGACTCTTGATCCTTTTTCTTTTATTTTACCCCTCTTCTCCACAGTTTTCACATTTCCGAACTCTTATTATAAAACCGACTGTTACTACGACTGCGATTACACTATTTATAGAAAGATTAACGACGGCTAATTTCTTGTTTCAAAGAAAGAAAAAAAAAATTGACGGAGGCTCCTTAGATAGCGAACTCGACTTGATAGAAAAAATGTTGAGAGACTTTCCTCCAATTACGATTATGGAAGTCTCAAAAAGAAGTGACTACTTGGGATTCGGTCGGCAGACTGACTTAAAAATTTGCCTCTTTCACGGCGTAAGAATTAAGCGATACAAATTCCGAGAGGGTAGGGGCACGCATCGTTGGTGATGCGTCTCTTGGGGATTGGAGAATAGTGCATAAAACATAGGTCGTCTCACATGATTGGTTAAATTAGAGTGGAGGAGTAATTTGGGAAATTTTTGATTGGTTAAGGGCTACGATCGATGATGCCTTTCTAAGAATTGGGTCTACGTTTTTTTATCTAAAATACTGCAAAGTGAGAATAAAGGAGGTCATGTGCGCGGCAAAGTGCCCATGGTTCGGGCCTTGTTGATTTTACGGCCGGATCGATTCGGATATTTTGTTTATCAAATGCCGGAGTTTTCGTGCTATCGTTTCGAGTCGCCATGTAGGCTCATTTTTATGATTTAATAAATAATCTTACGGTAAGGAAAATACATGAACGCTTTTCGGTGAGAAACTACGCGTGGTCTTTCTACATAATAAGACGATAGTCCGACTCACAACCGTGGTTCTCAAAAATCTTAATTCATCACTCTGAGTATTGTTCACAAATTTTCGTCACATTATTTAAAAGTATTCGTACTACAATAGTATGCATAAAAATAGTTCTGTTCGGAAAATATTATATAAATATAATTGAATGCATACGAAAAGAAAAAAAGGAAGAGAAAAAAAAATTTGATCGTTACGATCAAACAATCACGAGTGACCTGACCCCTGCGGATATTCGTCTCAAATTTATTTGCTTTCAACGCACTTGGTAATAGGTTTGATTAACCAGACTTCCGAGATTTACAACATCTTTCCATCTCCTTCCAATAAAAATAGGGAACCACTGATCACGAGGAAATTTTTAACGCCGTCGCTTGGACCGCACTTCCCCCTTGCACGCTCTGTCCTTTCTTTCGGCTGGCGTATGACATTAGATCCCGCTCTAAATTTTGTTGAGGGACCATACACTTGATGACAGACGCCGGTCGTATCGACTCGGGCATCGCCGTACGCCAGCCAAACAGAGAGTTTTCAGCAAAGATTTATTTTTCAAGATTAGCGACAAAGATCGTATTGTCTGGCGACGATTACATCTGCTTCGACATATCGCCTCCCCGACGGGAATCCAATAACGAACAACGCAGTGTGATGGGCTGTCCTCAAACTGGTCTGCTTTCCTTTCATTTGTCGGGAAATTTGTAAAATATTGCGAATTCGAAAGTCAATCTGAATCCCAAAAATCGCGGGACATTACACTAGCAAAACCGGTCCTCAGGTAGATAATCCCGAGTATAAATATTGTCATGCTGGCTTGATATTTGATCCGGGCCTGATCACGTTGTAGTACGGAGGCCTTACTTAACGTATGCCTCAATTTGCCTGATCCGGTCGGTGTCAGGTGATAGTCAGGCAACTTGATGTAGTGTTTCCTCCAGTTGCCTGATCCAGCTAGCTTCAGGCTATGGTCAAGTAAGTGGACTTACGGCTTGCCTCAATTCGCCTGATCCAGCTAGCTTCAGGCGATGGTCAAGCAACTGGACTTACGGCTCACTTCAACTCGCCTGACCCGACTACTTAAGTAGTCGGATCAGGCGAATTGAAGCAAGCCGTACGTCCACTTACTTGACCATAGCCTGAAGCTAGCTGGATCAGGCAACTGGAGGAAACATTACATCCAGTTGCCTGACTATCACCTGACACCGACCGGATCAGGCAAATTGAGGCATACCTTAAATAAGGCCTCCGGACTACAACGCGATCAGGCCCGGATCAAATATCAAGCCAGTCTGACAATATTTCTACTCGGGAACCGGACGAATGTGCAGCAGTAATCTCGTGCCTTTCATTCCGTATTGACGTGTTCTCGATTGTTGTCATTGCGATATTTATTTGAGGTAAGATAACTGTATATACCGTTTTGTTATATTCCAACAATACATTTTTATTTTACTTACTTTTTCAACACTTTTCTGTTTCCTTGCATGCGTTTATTTGCATTCTTTCTGTTACCCACGTGTAGCCATTCATTTCGGTGAAACATAACCTAATTTCGAATTCGAAATGCACTGCGGACATAATGGGCATTACATTCACATTACCAATATTTGGTTTGTCTACGCTGACCGGGCTAACCTGCACCGATGGCATCACATTCTTCGATACAGATTAGCTCGGAGAGCGTAGGCCAACCAAATAATGTTAAGTTCCCAGTGTAGTTCAATCCAGTAAATGTGATTCCATTGGTGCAGGTTGCAGGACAGCGTAGGCCAAACAAATAATGGTAAGTTCCCAGTGTAGTTCAATCCAGTAAATGTGATTCCATCGGTGCAGGTTACATGACAGCGTAGGCCAAACAAATAATGATAAGTTCACAGCGTGGTTTAATTCAGTGAACGTAATACCATCGGTGCAGGTTATTCGATTCGAAATGCACTGCGAATGGTCATTACATTCATTGAATTGTACCCCGCTGTCAACTTACCATTATTTGGTTTGTCTACGCTGTCCTGTAACCTGCACCGATGGAATCACATTTACTGGATTGAACTACACTGGGAACTTAACATTATTTATTTGGCCTACGCTCTCCGGGCTAACCTATATCTAAGAATGTGATGCCATCGGTGCAGGTTAGCCCGGTCAGCGTAGACAAACCAAATATTGGTAATGTGAATGTAATGCCCATTCGCAGTGCATTTCGAATTCGAAATGCACTGCGGACATAATGGGCATTACATTTCAATGTAATGCCCATTCGCAGTGCATTTCGAATCTTAAGGCCGGATCCTGAATTAGAAGGTCCAAAAAATCGATTTTTTTTATTGTTTAAATCTATTCCTGATGTATCTAAGAATGTCTAGACAAAGTTTTATAGCCCAATTCGAAATATTTCCAAAGATACAGCACTGAACGTAGTGGAGTGTCGAGCAGGTATACGGGCGCTCGGGCAGTTAGGGCGCCCGTTTTCTCGAGTTTTCGTTTTTACGATTTTTCTAATTTGGCGTAACTGATTACAAAAAAACTAGAAGTCCAATCGAAACAAATCAAAGCTTGTTCGCTTCAGTATTGTTTTCTTTTCTATTTGAACTAAAAACATTGTCGAAAAAAAAATTCTTAACAATTTTTTTAGCAAGTTGAAATAATTTTTTTTTCACAAAAAGCACATTTTCTACTTCAAACCCGAAAAAACATTCAAATTTAAAAAAAAAAATCGTTTTTTTAGTTCATATAGAAGAAAAATATGTCACAATTAAAATGGTTTTTAGTTTTTTTGTTTCAGACGAAAATTACGAGCTCCATTTGTCACGCCGCATGGAAACAGCAGTGGCACGAATGTGCATAAAAATCGGTTGCCTGTTGATATTTTTCTTTAAAAAAAATTGTTTTCTTATGTTCAGACATGTAATAAAATAATCTGAAAATTTCGCTAAACTTGCTTTTTTTTTTACCCGAAAAAAATTCCTCAAAATATCGATTTTTCGAACCGGCTAATTCAGGATCCCGCCTTAAGTGGGATACATATAATATTTTCGAATTTTTCAGCGGCGGTTATCTTGAAATATAGAGATCATGGCATCGACGTTCTTTTAAAACACAACAGGCAAGCCGTTGGGACAGTGTTTAATTCTGCAAAAGACTGGGACAAATGTCGAGGGAAGAACCAACGTGTAACGTTCCCTGAAAACGTCGCTCCGTAAAAATTGTATAACCTTAATTTCTAAGTTTAACTTCATTTCTAAGTTTTTTTGTTTGTTTTCCAAGTTCCTGCAGTTTTTTGTAAAAAATATCAAAGTCTATTTCGGGTTTTTGCTATATAAAAAATATATAACAAAGTTTTATTTATTTTGCACATAAAAAACATGCGATAAAGTAGAGTAATAAGAAAAATTTGTGATAAACAAGATTCCTATTTAGTTTATAAAATAAAGTATCAACGTTATTTGTAATTTGTGTCTTTTTCTATTTTGGGTTTGCGTGGTATTTTTTATTTCAGGAATAAATAGGACATCCACAGCAGAGGTTCATTCCATCATCCTGACTAGGCGATGATGTTTCAATTCAATTAATCCGTGAAAAATTAAGCCCTGATCAGGCTTAGATTTTTTGCACTAATCAGGCCCTTATTTTTTACGCTGATCAGGCTTTGATTTTCTATCCTGATCAGGCCTTTATTTTGCACTGTAATCAAGCCTTGATGTTCTATCCTGGTCAGGCCTTGATTTTTTTCACTGATCAAGCCTTGATGTTCTATCCTGATCAGGCCTTGATCTTCTTCATTGATCAAGCCTTAATTTTTTACCCTGATCAGACCGAAGTCAGGGAAAGTGTCACAAAAGTGATCAGGGCTTGATCAAAAATCCTGATCAAGGCATGAAAAAGAAATCAGGATGCCTGATCAGGCCTTTCTTGTAGCCGGAGCAGGATTTCTACTCGGGATAAGGCTTGCATCCACTCACCCGCGCCGAATTGGATTTTAGACCTTATTGAACTTAAAATATGTTTCAGATTTGCATGCAACCGACGCATCATAATGACGCCGGCGTGTGTGAGGCAGGAATTTCGAGCACCTATTGTAATAATTGAGTTGATTAAACACTTGATCTTTAATTTTGATTTAATTTCTAATTCCCTTATGTTTCATTAGTTCTATATCCGAACACTACTTTGCAATGAATAAAAATCGATAACAAAAAACATCCACGGGTCAGGGCTATGAGTTGTACCTTTTGAGAATCCTGATAGGGTATACCAATTTTCCTACTACGGGGCAAGTTTCTGTAGAATATTTGTCTTTCTAAATCAATGATGAAAACCTAGGGAAAAACTGTGGTCCAAAAAGTTCATACAAATTCATTATATTCTAAGAACTTATTATGACAATTATAAAGACTATATTTTCATGGGAAAGCCACATCATCAGGTTACATCTTGAAAAACAAATAACCGGCATATGGTAAATAGTTTTTATTAATTCTTTTGTACAGCTGCGAAGCGATTTTCTCAAAAATATTGAAAAAAAATCATAACTTTGCAATCATTGAGAAAAGGACCAACCTGTATGTATATAACCTTTTTGGTTGGGAACTATCTTGGCTATCGCTCCATTTCGTTTGATCCACGACTTTCGGACCACTCTATCTAGCGTATCCCATGATTAATAATATAACGTTATAACTCAGAAACATTCCGTTTGCGTTTAATTACGTTCGACCGCAGCATGATAGTGGCCTGATCAGTGTTCAGGCGCCCGATCAAAATTTGTAGTCGGGGAATTTTGTAACGTTTTCCAATAAACCGCTCGAAGAATTAATTAAATCGACACATTTAAGAATTGCAGTAAACATCCTCCAGCCATTGCTAACGACAAAGCGAGGCAACGCTTAAAAAATCGCACGAGCTCTAGCCAGAGAATAGAAGACTTTCTGAATGAAAAAGCGACGCATCAAGACGAGACGACACCTTACCACCCACAGAACAACGGATTTGGCGAATGAAGTTATGTAAGAGTATGGCAGACTTTCTAAAACACTATATTGGTCAAGAAATATAATTGGACGATAATCGACCGTAGACTAGTCGCATAATTCTACGTGTCGCGATAAATTAGGTAACCTAAATTATTATTTCAGTTATTGCCTTTGATTTCTTCTAAGAGCATCCGCACATTGCACGCGGTTTGCGACGAGCGATGAGCGATATCCAATAGAAGCTCTGGTATTCCAGAAAACTCCTAGGAGAGTGAAGCTCCCATTGGATATCGCGCATTGCTCGTCGCAAATCGCGAGCAGTGTGTGGATGCTATAACTCATCGAGTCGTTGGACGAAGTTGACTATATACTACGTTCTCATTGGCAGATGTTCCTGCAGCAGAAAAGTATTTAGTGTTATTATAAGTTTAACGTATGGCACATCGCAGGTTGTAAAAGTTGTCGACTCTTGAATCGTAGCATTATGCAACTGGATATTCTACGGTTGAGTTCCGTTCTATTCTATTTCTTGACAGATGTCGTGTTCCAGATAGCCTGCCATGCGCCGATGGCTTCGTCCGAAAAATCCATTGCTGGGGTGGTATGTTTTTCAGTGGTGTCGCTAAGTTGCGCTCGGTATTTGTGTCGCCAAGTTGACCTTGGTATGCGTGAAAATAAATACCAAGCGAAACGGCGGCATGAACGAAAAATCAACGTTGTAAAATACGAGCCGGCAGAGCTCGTGTACACTCGCCACAAGCCAAAATAACACAGATTTGATGCTTATTACAACGGACTATACAGAATCACTAAAGTACAGGATCAGCATACTGTACTCATCGATCAACGGAATGGCTAACTTAATCTCACGCATATGTGGACAAACTTAAACACACTCATGTGTTCCAAAAAATGCCACCAGAGCCTGCACCGAAGAAGAAAGGAAGACCCCAAAACCGAAAATCAGAACCGGAATCAAACAAAACATATTCCGGAGTCGTTCAAGAAAAATACTCTCTACGGAATACCAAAGGCACGACCACTCGAGCTCGTAGAAATTTTATTCACATACATAGCCGAGGCACTACGGCCACCAGTACCTACGAGACGGTAAGCACGCAACATCAATTGGCTAGCCATCACTAACGAGGCTCACCCTTCGGCCACCACGATCTACTGGTAAACGTCGGACTACACATCTTGCTGCAGGAATATGGACCACAGGATCATGTTCCGTCTATAAGGGTACAACTGTTATAGAACTTCATGCGTACTCGAATACTCCCACATTGCTCAAAACGAGTGATCAACTCTTTCTGGCTGCATATGTTCAAAGGTTCCTATATTTGGTAACTCGAGAGCTATTAAATTCCTTTTTCCTTTCACGAAACAGATTTTTTTTTGGACATAATGCAAGCTAAAATCTTCAAAATCTTCTACAAATATCGCTCAACGATATAGCGATTTGTCCCCATGGGAACCATAATGCAGTAACACTCCGAACCCGTCAAGGATTAGCTAATGACTATTTATTCTTCATCAAATATCCTCGCCGGTTTAATTGATATATTGCAAGCCCAACCGTGTTAATGAGAGGACCGACGTGGATTTTGAAGCGAGCATGAAGTATTCCGTCCTTTGATCAATATTAGAATATCTTTCCGGATTAGCTATTAAAGGGCTAGGCGTAGCTGCCCAGTCGGTTAAAATTAAGGAAGCTGGGAGAATGAAATAATAGCGAAGACTGAACTCGAGAAAGGGTTGCATAATAGAATATATATATAACCATAATAATAGCATATCAAATATATAATGAGTGGAATAATGTGAGGGAATAGGGTGAGGCAATAACTATTAGCAGTAAAAATATTTTCTAACTTATCAGACCTAGGAGAGAACTTTTTTCACAAAAATTGCATAGTTCGGAGGGGGTCATCGAGTGTTGGCTACGATGTTCATCCAGGTGGAGATGCTTCGGAGATTTCAAGGTAACCTCCATTTTTTCCAAATGGGACCATTATTTTGTATCAGAATTTTATCAATGAACCAAAAATAAGTTCACACGCCAAATTTCAAGATGATCGATCAAGATTTAGTATAAAAAATTGATAGAATAAAAACTTCAAAGTTTCGAGCCTAGAATAGACTAATAAACGGTGCAAACACTTCTATAAAGATGCTCAAAGTGATGGATTTCAATACACGCTTGCAATCAGATTCGTATTGATTGTATTGTCCTATTAATCACGCCACACAGTAGATCAAAACGGTGGATGAAGGGACATAGGATGTTTTTTATTGACATATATTTTTGTTCCAATTGATAGAGCTATATAACCCAATAAGAAATGTTCTAATACATTTTTTTTCAAAACTAATATTTAGCAAGTAAATGACCAATATGCAAAATGTTTGTATGGAGCAACGCTTATCATGCTTTGTATATTCGAACTTACGACCGATACACCTTCGCACTAGTAAGGTACATTATCTGACTATTCATCTTTCATTCATTCACTAAATGGCCTATCTAAAACGCGATCCTTTTTCCTTCTTCAAAAATAATATATAATAAAAAATAATAACAATATGATTGGTATTTTTATTATTATTATTATGAGCCTGCAACGTCAGTTGCCACTGCCAGGCAAAGGTCTCCATTCCTTTCTTACACTCCTTTACATGAAAAAATGTTTTAAATTCGTTTCGGGGTACTATAAAAAGTACTAATTTTTTTACGCATTTATCAGGAAAAGTTGCGGATGTACCTATCCATAGTGTCATATGAGAGATAAATAGCCAGATAATATACCTTAGTAGTGCCGAAGGTGTATCGGTCGTAAGTTCGAAGATACAGAGCATGATGGGTGTCGCTCCATACAAACATTTTGTATATTGGTCATTTACTTGCTAAACATTAGTTTTGAGAAAAAATCCAATAGAACATTTCTTATTGCGTTACATAGCTCTATCAAATGGAACAAAATCATATATTAATTTTAAAAAATCCTATGTCCCTTTTTTCACAGTTTCGATCCACTGTGCACTAGCCTGTATGAACGAACACGCTTTAATAGAAGTTTCAATAGTAGATTAATACTAAGCAAAATGCAGGTAAATCGTGCGGCTTTGTTCACATTATTCGCGACTAAGAATCTTATCACCTTCTTTTGGAAAGCAGTGAGAAGTTTGTGATTTCTATAATAATGTGTGTTCACTTTAATAAAAAAAAAGCACTCCGTCAGAATTTCCTTCTGTCAGTACAGAATTCAATTTTTCGCAAAATGTTTCCTTATAAAGAGCAAGTTGATATAAACTCAATTTACGGAAAAAAATCACAAAAATACAACGCTAGCGGCAATTGTATACGCTGAGCGTTATACGCATCGTCATTCGCCTTCGCGTAGCACATTTACCAATATGTACAATAAACTTAGGGTAACCGGTAGTTTCAAGTGCCATAGTCAGTTAAAATTTACCAATCGTTGGATTGTGTAGTATGGCTGTCTCGTTCAACAGACTTGACACCACTGGGCTTTTTTTTTATTGGAGGATTTTGAAAGACATGGTGTACAAAGAAGTGCAGACTACCGCGCAAGATATGCAAGGAAGAATAATTAGAGCATGTTCGTTAATACAGACTGACGTGGACAATAAGACAATACAATCAATGCGAATCCGATTGCAAGCGTGCATTGAAAGTGGTGACTATTACTTTGAGCACCTTTTATAAGAGTAAGTGTTGCACCATATTTTTTTATCGATTTTAAGCTATTTTCGGGGGTGTTCTGCCGAAAAGCGGAAACCGAATTTCTATCTGAAATTTGGCATACACCTTCATTTTAATGCTATAAGACTTGCCTGAAAAGGATTTTTGGCGACGCGCCATAGTTTTTGGCATATCGATGTTTCAAAGTTCTCGATCTTCGCCAAGTTTGGGCGGTAGAAGTGTTCCACACAACCCACTATTCCACACGCACATCTGAGGTGACCCGTGCCTACACTAGTGTTTCACGCGGCCCAACATTCCACGCGGACATCCGCGGTGCCCTGCGCCCAGGTCAGTGTTCCACGCACCCCACCATTCGCAAGAAACGAAGAGCGCGATAACATACTTACAATTAGGTATAGATGGAATTGAGCCTGTTAGCTATATATAAAGTAGGAGCGTTTTTCAAATGAAAATCGATAATTGCAGCGGGGTGAAGTAACATCTTTCATAATTTCGATTTCTCGGAGAATTTTGCAAGTCGCCAAAAATCCTTTCATGAAAGTCTTATAACATCTAAATTGAGGTGTACGCCAAATTTCAGACCGAAATTCGGTTTCCGCTTTTCGGAAATTCATCCATTTTCGATTTTCTCGAAACCTTCAGTTCGCGAAAAGATCCGTCCTGAATTTTAAACATGGTTTTTGCAGTTAACAACACTTTTTTTCGCAAGACATCAGCGTTTTATTCATATAATAAAAGTATGATACAATCCTGACGCTCCTCAATCTCCTTCTTCAACATTGTTTCTCTTATCTGCATTTTTATTCTATCACCGAAGATTGCATCTTTAGAACGGGCAAACTATTTTTAAATACACCGTTTCCATCGCAGGAGACGATATTTGAAGGGCTTGGGTAAGAGTTATATGCGATGAGCAGTCGCTCTAAAACGTTAAAATTAAACGATGAGCTCAAATGTATATCAGAGGAAAACTATTGGTATATATATATATATATATATATATATATATATATATATTCCTCCCCAAAATACCAAATAATAATATGAAAAATAAAAAAACAATAATGGTGCTGCTGATGATAATGGGTTTTCTGATAGGAATAATAATGGCATAACATTAATCGTGATATCCTTGGAACTCCAAGTTGTAGTTCCAATGATTCTAATCATGAAATTAGAATAATTATAGTACAACATAATAATAATAGCATAGCATTAATCATCACAGGAATAGTTATAGCATAACATTAATCATGATATCAAACTCCAAGTTGTAGGAAAGATTCGAAAAATGAAGCAACGCGTAGATCTTTGTGAAGAAGATATTCGTACGTGAAAATTTGGCGATAAAATAGCAATGCTAAATATGAAGATCTGAGAACACTAAAAGGAATGTAAGATCTATGGAGATATAAAAAATGACATACGTATACTGGTAAAACGACCGGAATAGAATAATACAACGAGCGGATGCGTAAAAGTACAGTTATATCAGGAGATTGGCCATTACTTTTGCCACGCTGCTCCATACCTACAGGACTTCGCGGTTATTCCACCAAGACGATCCATTTCCTCAACTTCTCCGTTTCTCTCCTTCATACTAATTCTTTTCTCTCTCTCTTTCTCTCTCTCCCGCAGTCTTCATCGGTCCAGGGCGATTTTTATTTACCGTGCGATCGGTTTCCCGCTATCTTTTCGCTCTGACGTCTGTTGCGAGCTGCACTTAAGGGGGTTTCTTTTTCCAAAGTTCACATCATCGTTGCCACTTCTTTAGAGAAAAGTTTTATGGCCTAGTTATACGTCCGTAGATCTATATCCATGTATGCTTGTGTGTGTGTGTGTGTGTGTGTGTGTGTGTGTGTGTGTGTGTGTGTGTGTGTGTGTGTGTGTGTGTGTGTGTATGGACACGCACAATTCCCGTCACCACAAGCATCCGTTTTCTCGCGATAGGATTTTCAACTTTTTATTTTCGGAAGAAACCAAAAGGAAGAGAGCGATTAGTAAGTGGGACTTTTCTTTCACGACCCTGTTTCAAGATATACTGTAGCCGAGGTTTTCTAGCCTCTACCGAGTCCCATATGTCGTACTCCATGCCCACTTTCTCTCTCTCTCTCTCTCTCTCTCTCTCTCTCTCTCTCTTTCTTTGACAGACTCTCTCCTCTTTTTTTATGTAGACTCCTCTGCTGAATGTTGGGCCAATTTTTTACCGGTTCCAAACATGACCAATGGACAATAGTTGTGCAGCTGTAAGGAGGTGTGGCCAACGACCGTATTTTAAGTCAGACACAGGAACAAAACGTAGTATAGCTGCAAGAATGAGGGTCGCTCAGTGGGATACTAAGGACGCCAACAGGATCCAACTATAAATACACGAAAACACACACACATACGCGCACCCCTACACATATGAATGAAGCTTTATGCATTAAAGTACTCATACTCTCAATCTCTATCTATGTATTTACAGTATACCCTGTATCAAGAGACACGGCAGCGTCTCGACGCCAAGCAATAAAAAAGAACATTTCAACGCCGCCAAGTCCGACGCCACTGACGAACACGCCGCGTACTCTTTAAACAGCAAGTTGGCCTTTTCCTGGTCGTTTATGAACTTTGAATCGACATCACTGGTTCGTAAAAGGTAAACCGACCAGTGAATGGACAATAACGATACTATAGGATTCAAATGGACGGTAAAATGAAAATATATCAAAATCAAACCTTTCAATTGCTATAGCTACCAAAAGATATTATCTTGATGGTAGGAAAAATATTCTATATAATTGCAACAAATAATATTGGAGGAATTGATAAATGAGTGGCGAAATAACTAAATCGCTGTTGAATGGACGAAATTACCTTTAAATGGACCCTCGATCACCAGTAAATAGACGTTTAATGTAGGTGGATACTGTAAAGGATAACGATTTATTAAATGCTAGATTTGGAGATCAAAGTGTTACAGAAGAATAATAATATTTTTATTGCATTTGTTATTGCAATTTCGTAGAATATACACAAAGCTTTTTTCATCTTAACATGACATTCTCAAAAAATTACCGAAGTTTGTTTCTACAGAGAAATGGAAAATTAAATCTTGTCATAATTTGAAAAACGAATGAAATGATTATATAAATACATTTGATGAAATGTACATTGTTAATACTTCACTAGTTCATTTTGCAATTTACAACAGATGAGCTAAGCTTTCCATTCTGCTTTGAGAATGATTAGAAAAGAGCCCATAAATCCATTCACTAGAAAGAGCTTAGAATAAAGCACCAGTAAATAAACATATCGAATTCTGACTAATATTATTACGAATTGATTAAAAATATTTGCAAAAAAATCGAAGATTGATTCTATTTTAAATAATAAAAGTAAGACACCCTCAAAACTCATAAAAATATTTGTTTTCGCCTTTAGAACACGTCCTGTGCACAGCCGTGTCATAATATCAAGGAAGATCACTTAAATGTCCGCCGTCGATTTTGTTGAAACTCATATATATGATGAAGCATTGGAAAATATTAGATACGTATTTTTTTATGTGCGGAAAAAACGATTTCAAGGGAGGAAACGACCCCTCGAAGAAAGGCGTGTTGAGGGATGATTTTGCAGTTTCACCCACAAGCAGTCCACCGATCTGAATGAAAGAAAAATAAAAATTCTTCCAATGTAAAGTGACGAAAAATTCACTATAGAATAATTGAGGAAAAATAAAATTAAGGGGTGAACTACTCCTCCATTTGCCTTTTTCTCATCTCACACTTAGGAGGGTTGCATGAAAATGAATAAAACAGGTATGTATTTTGAAGGTATTTTGGTACTCCTTCAAAATACCTACCTACCTACTGGTAGGTATTTTGAAGGAGGATCAAAATTCAAGTTTACGTATTTGTGCTTTTTTACCGGACAGCAAACTTAAGGGGGTAAACCACCCATTACATACATTTATTTATCACAGTCGTGTTTTCTGTGTTGAAGATCCGCTGATTCAAAATATCCCTATAAGCTACAATTTAATGTTTTCTCATGTTTCGAAATTATTACGTTCCTAAGTTACTTAAGGGTTTCTATCTTACCTTCCTAACTTACCTCCTCTGACAAGGAACATCACGCGCGGTGTGCAAGTACCACGAACTAGAAAAATTCCGTGTATCCCAAAATTCGATATTAAACTAAGAAATTTGTTTCAACGACACCCGTGATTTTTCTGCTAAATTATAGGAATTCCAGTTTTTATTGACAATTCATATTCTTCACTTATTTTAAATATAAATCAGCTTTCGCCCATTCACTGGTCGGTGTATCCTATAACCCGCCTCACGCATGCCCCTCATATTACATCTGTCCCCTAAATCCATCGTTAAAGTTGTGCCTAACATTGATTAAATAAATATAATAATAATAATAATAAAAATGAAAAGGACGATACTGATAGTACATAAATAGAACGACGCACGAAGTCATAATAATATATTCCACCATTTTTACTACATCCTCAACGTATACTAAAAATAATTTAATTCCAAAACGAGAAAGACTGGCGCGAACGCAATGCATGCGAGATCTAAATAGATTTTCTCTTTTTAACTTACACGTAACCGCGGGACGAGAGAGCATATTCATAGTGCCTCAGATGGCAGGGGGGCACGCGGCAGCAAGGGGTGAGGGTGCTCCGACCGTCATTTTCGCGCAGTCGTACTGAATACTAAACAGATCGAGCGCAGTGAGTTCTCGTATAGAAAGGTTTAAACGAGAGAGAGGGGGATATGGATGAAAGCAAAGGAACGTGAGTGATAGGGATGGAGGAAAAAAATCAGCTAAGAGAGATACTGACGGAGACGAGAGAATTGTAGTATATGGAGTTCTTAACAACCCTCTCGCGCCTTTCATCATTTCGTGTTTCAACCAGGCAGCGCACCGACGATCGACGACCTCAGCATATGCCCGTTTTCCTCACATGTGAAATATAAGTACCTAGACGCGTTGCATATTCCGGCCCGTATATAACCTGAACTACAGAGAGAATTTCTCATTGATATATTCAACCCATGCGCAAAGCGGGTAATAAATCCCGTGCAGAAATGTGACCGGGAATTCCCCAGTTTGTGTCGGGCCCTGGCCAGGCTTTCCTCGTCTGATTCGCCTGACCGGGCTCTTCGATGGAACAAACCGGGATGATCACAAAATCGTTTTTTACGGCTTACACTCTATGTTTGGAAATCACAATGTTCTGGTCGAAATACATCGCGAGCAAGTACAATTTCACGCCATGTATACTCGATTAGAACATTCATATTTCCTGAAAAGATGAGCCCTACTTTAAGAACTGTGTGAAGCTGTTTTACTTTTAAGTTTACTGTCAGGTATCATCGATGTTCTGACCGGTAAGACATTACCTGGATGCATTTCGCGAACAATACATCAGGTGGCTCCAAGCAAAGTGCTTCACCTAATCATAGTACAATTATACAACGATAAAACTTCAACCAGTTGTATCGCGTAAAGAAGGGCTATTTCTACACTTTCGCTTAAGATTTTGTGATCCTACTAGTGGAAAAATAAGTATCAGTACGACCTAATACAATATATTTTACTCGGGCATATCACCAAAAGCCCTTTTCCAGTACTTGATCATTACTCTATCCGTCCGCCGGTTCATTTCTCATGCTGGACCCGGTCAGTACACCATCCCCTTCCTCGTCAGTTCCCGGCCAGTTTCTGCTTAGTTCCCGGAATGTGGAACAGCGGTTCGGGACCAGGCCTAATACAAGTCACATGGCCAACCTGATCCACGTTGGAAGGCCTGGCCATGACCTGATATTATTTAGGGAAAGCACATAAGGGGTAGTACTTTTTCCCAACTTAAATTTCGACACGGGATAGATCGATAAAAAAAGGTGTGTATGGGGGTACCGTATGCATATACAGTAGACGACTGTTGTCTCGTCACAATGCTCGCAGGTCGAGATTTTGCAAGAAATTTTCGTAAGGGATGACAACACCTTTCGCGTGAGATACACAAAGTGATGGAACACATGTTTTGCTTATTCCTAACGCATCCTTCCCGTGCTTGTCTTTCTTGCAACACGGGCTTTGTGAGTGTGTTTCTTAATAATGTATGACATACACCGCGGATGTTTTATGTATACAACGTATGCTCCGTTCACACGCTACTTCTTCGCATACTTTATACGAGACACGGGGGCATTCATCCGGAATAAGACCAAGTTTTTATTTGTGGAACACATCGCTGTGTCGCGTGTACCAAAAGCTCTAACAAGCAGATTTAATTGAAATTTACTGAGAACTACGGGTTAAACTGCTGCCTGTGGGGAATGAATGACATGAGAATTACCTTGCGTATCTAAGAAATAGTTGAAACACTTAATAAAAATGTTGAGATGTTTTAATGAATATGCTAAGATAATAAAATTATTTTTAGGAATAGAAATAATTTATTTATTAAAAAAATCTTTTTATCTTAATATGAATTATATTAATATAAAAATTAAGTTTTCAAAAATATTAGAATATCCTGACAATTTCTAAGTGTAAAAAATATTATTTTTTATATTATAAATAAATAAATACAGAACAAAATACATACACGCAGATGTACGTGCACAGACACAGCGAAAATTCAAGTGTATCACACTTTTGGAGTTTCGAGTCGGGCTGTTCGAGTTCAGACAGCTCCCTGCGAAAATCCGAATAACCGATTTTTTTTTTTCAGAATACTTTTCAAATGAGAAGAAAAAAAATTCAGATTTCTAGGCCAATCAGAGAGATTCACCATGAAAGGAGATGCCTGAAGCCCACGACACACACACACACACACACTCTTGTAACGTATCCGGAACCGTAACCGTAAGGTTTCGACCAATCATGCTGCACAAATTCTGATTTTCTAGGAACGCTGTTGATTATAACCTTCCAGGTAGGGGTACGGATACGTTACGGAAAGTGTATGTGGCTGGCTTTGCGGCAGTAAATCACGATGGCAAACACACACACAAAACAAAAGTTGACTATGGAATCGTCAATGATCGCGACTGATTCGCCACTCGCGAGATACATACCCGTGCAGAATTTTTCAGGGAGCTCCCAGATCCTATTACATAATTTTAGGAATTTAATAGGGACGCCGCACGTAGGGAGACCACATTGGAATTCGAGTGCATCCCTCGATATTTTCCGATTGACGTCGTTTGAATTTTTTTTATTCGAAATTATCAACCAGAATTTCTTGAAACAACGTTTGAGAATTCTTACTACGTTCTAATTGAAAATATGTGGAAAGTCACAGAAAAAATTTGGCATGTTGCAACATAACCTGAATGCTTTGAGAGCGTGTACGTGTATGATGATATTATGTCAAAGTGCAGCAAAATAAATGCCAAACGATAATTACAGTGGATTTTCAGTGATATCATTCCAATTGATTTTCCAGATATACTGTTTTTGAGGAGCTTGGAGTTTGAGTTTTTTTTCTTCAATAAACCTCAGAAAAATGCATGCGATGTATAGATTTATTCTGTAGATGCTAAGTTTTCATAAAATATATAATTAAAGGGCAAAATTATGCATTTTTATACTTTTATTACGTGACAAAGTAAATCTGTTGTGGTACTACCAACTTGAAAAAGTATAACATTATTGATGATTATAATGAAAGAGTCGTAATCTTTGATTGGATTAAAACGATTAAAAATATTTAAAAGATTTAATAAATGCCCAATGTTTTATCAAACCTTAATGGTTCAATATTCAGTATATATGGTTTTCGATGGACAAGATAGGTTTTTTTTTCTAAATGTGTACAAAGATTTAGTTTATGTCAATCCGTTGTTAGAAATGGTTTATCTTGATGCTAAATGGCTAAAAAAATACCTCACACGTAGCGTGAACGTCTTGCTCATCTAACCGTACGTAAAATTATATACAATAAACTATTTTTAGCTCTGGTGTTTTGTGATGAAAAAAATTGAAGAAATTCATAAAGATTCAATATAGTCTGGACAATAACCTATATATACTTTTTGTTTAAATCTCGGATTGTGGGTAACGCTCCAATCTTCTTAAGCGATTGATACTTTTTTTAAGATCCACTCATTCTGTATATCCGTATATTTTGTTTAGAAAATTCAATGTACAGCATGCGATGGGATCCATTAAGAATTGTATCAGATTCTGTTCGACAATGTGGGCATCCTTTAGGATTCAAATTGGATTCTTCCATTGAATTCCAACAGGGAATCCGGATTAGAACCGAATGTATGAGCATGACGTTTTAGTATTGGTTCTGTGTGCAACACGAGCGCCGTTTAGCGTTCGTATTTTTGTGGGATCCGTCAAGAGCTGTGTGAATGTCGTTATAATATTATGATAAATTATGAAAATTGAATTAGTGCCTCAATTGCATTTAATTTTTTTACATCAAATCAATATGTTTGGCGAAAGATGCCAAAAAGTGTTTCCCTTCAGTAAAGTGAAAAAAGTAAGGAAAAATTTCCTTAAAATGTATATTTTTGTTTACTTGTAATTTTGCTATAAGACGAGAAAAATAAAGCTATACAAAAGCTTTTATTAAAATTTAAAAAACGTTGCTGTACCACTAATGATAAATAAAATTTTGTTTTCAGACCGAAATGAGCATAATTTAAAAAAACCGGTGTTGAGAGTATAACTCACAATATCAATTTCCAACCTCAGACTCAATCTAAGGGAAATCTGGCTCGTGGCTGGCTCTAGTGGTCGGCTGCGCTGTTAATATTGACTCCATTTGTAGATTGCGTGTTCTAGTGGTAATGTTGATCACTGCGTCATCGTGCTGTTGTCCAAGTTCCTGTTGGGTCGGTAAAGTAGAAAGGCAGGAAAAGGATGTTAACGTTTCGTCTCGGATACAGTGACAAAATTATCAGTAGGGATGTGCCAGTGTACCCTGATCTAGACGCGCTGGGTGTTAGGATCTAGGAAGACGTATATATAGTGACGCTTGGTCCTGCGACCGTTTGCCCGAAACGCTAGAACGATGGTAGCCGCATCGCGGCGAGATGTGGAACCCCACCACTAGGGGTGAACTAACTCCATATATAATTTATACGAGTAAAAATAATCGCTGGGATAGTCAATAGTAGTGCCGACTAGGCTTTCACCGTCTAGGTTGGTTCGTATGGTGCCTCGATTTGCTCCGTTTCGTGACATATTTACATAGTTAGAAAAATGTGGTTCGTATTGTTATTTTCTATTAGCGCACTCGTAAAAATACGTGTCTGCGGCTTGGTATCCGAGTATGTTCATTGTACGATGTGGGAGGCTTTTCATCACGTGCGAAAGGACGGAGTGCAACATGTTTTCCTGTTCGTGGACGTCAGTTGAGTATGTGCTTGCACAAGTTTAGGTATCTCGGCTAGAAATTTAGCTACGGGGTAGACTACGGCCGGATCCGGCATGCCGTATCCCGTACTATGACACTGTACGTGCTGCCGGACAAGAGCTTTATTAGGTGTAAAACGCTTACTGACCTGACTAGTACACTCAGACTCTGATCCGGCTGCCGTATCTTGCCTGAAATGAAAAATAGAAAAATCAACAAATTATGAATAAAAAAATTATTGTAGTATTTTTTGTTTCCATATGCTTTATTTATGTTTCTGCATATATGATAATTCAAGTAAACCGTTTTTTGCTTCGTTAAAGTTGTTGTCTAACCTCGAGATTTCAACGTATCCCTTCTAATTTTAAAGCTCAACGCGCTACTTATGTATCCATCCTACCACTTGCGTAAATCTGTTTTTTTTCGTCAGTTATTTTTATTATTGTAAATAATGTCTTTAATTATTATGTTTTTTGTTATAATTTTTTTCGTGTGTTCCACATCGTGCTGTGGCGATTTGTAGTACTTGCAGGCTGGCATTTCGATCTTTCTCATTCGGTACAGGTAGTCCCGAAAATATCCATGTCCTGTGAGAAGCTAGATCAGGTAGAAATTGACCTCGCCGAATTCTCTGCTAGCTAGATCCGTTACCACTCCAGAGCTAGTAGGTCTATGGGTATTATCCCTGCTGCCACCAGGACCGCCAGTTCCGAAACGGTAAGGTCCGGGCTCGCGATTCTGAATGCTCTGATCCGTTGGATGCTGGCAACTCGCTTACAGTACTTTTCGGCTCGTAGTGTCTCGTCCATATTTCAGCTCTGTAAAGTAGGGCCGAGTGTATTGTGATGATCAGGAGTCTTCTCTTGCATTGTCTAGGGCCCCCTATATTTCTCATGAGCCTGCTCAGCCCGTGAACGTTCGTTGCTGGTTTTGTAGTGGCGCTTTGGATATGTGGTCAGTACGTGAGTTTGGTATCCATAATCACTTCTAAATACCTCGCCGCGCTTTTTGTCTGAACCTGCTCTGTCCCGACTGTCATTTCTATCATCGTCGGTATTCTGTATTTAGCCAGGAGTACAATGTCCCTTTTGGGAAGGGTCAGCGATAGCCCGTGCTCGTCCATCCATTTGTTGACTCGTCTTATGACCTGGTTCAGCTTGAGCTGAGCCAGCTCAGTCGTCCGCAAGGTTATGACGATTGCAACGTCCTCAGCGTATCCGACGAGGAACGGATCGTCGGGAATCTCTAGCCGCAGGAGGCTATCGTACATTGCGTTTTAGAAGTCCGGCCTATTATTGATCCTTGCGCTACGCCTGCCGTTAGCGCCCTGGTCTTTGTAGCGTTTTCCGAGCCGTATTCCAGACGCCGGTCACATAAGTCCCCGACCACTCAAAGGAGGTAGTGTGGGATTTTGAAAGTCTCTTCGAGAGCGTTCACTATGTCTACCCATCTGGCGGTGATAAACGCGTTCTTTACGTCCAGAGTCCTCAGTAGGACAATGGGTCAGGTCGCATGGCAGGCTGTGTTGGCTCTTTGGACCGCGTTTATCACTTCTTTTACTGCGCCCATGGTAGAGCGCCCTTTCCTGGACCCGAACTGTCGGTCGGGAAAGTCCCGCTCTTCGCCCTCACCAAGCGAGATCGTAGTAGCTGCTCCAGCAACTATTCCGCTGTATTCCGCATGCTCAGTGGCCTGTACGCCGAGGGGGTGCTCGGGTCGCCCATGCCTTTGCTGATGAGTACAAGTCTCGCGATCTTCCATTCTGTGCTGAAGACTCTTTCCTTTAGGCAGCTGTTGGACGTGCTCAGCAGTAACCTCGGCTTTTCTCGTACGATGACCTTGAGGATCTTCGCCGGAATGCCATCTGGCCTAGGCGCTGTCGTGTTCTTAAAAGCTGTCGTAGCCCTTATTAGTTCCTCTTCGCTGAAAGCAGATATCGTGCCTAAGGGGGTGTGTCGGGAACAACCTGTCGATGACGTGCTCCAGCCTCTCGCCGCTTAAAGCGCAGGTCGAGCTGTAGGAGCCGAGTTTCTTAATGGCAATCTTGTACCCCAGTCCTCATGGATCCACGTTAATTTTGTCACACCGTTTTTCCCAGCAGAGTGTCTTGCTTAGCCTAATTGCGTACTGGAGCGTCCTTTTAGCAGATTTATACTTCCACGACAAGCCGTCGACTGCCGTTGGTTGACGCTTGGGCGCGAGCGTTAGGTTCCGTCTGCATTTAGGCCATTCCCTTCTCAGCATTGCGATTTCTTTCGTCCACCAGTAGACTGAGGGTCTGCGGCCTTGCCGTTTCAATGGCATGCAGTTTCCGCAGATACGCCTAATAGTATGTATGTGGTTGATTATAGTGCTGCCTCCGCCCTTTTTCGCCTCGTTCTACCCTCCGGACTTGTCGCTGTTAGGGGCGTCATGGTTCCCTAGGCTTCGGTGAGTTTTGCCGAGTCGATCTTGTTGACATTCCACCGTGGAGGGTATGTATATATGTATATTCCTGTGTGTGCCGGCTCCGATTCGGTGATCCATTCGAAAAGAGATATACTGGTGATCGCTTTCAGTAAAGTATTCGATAACTCTCCAGTTTTGAGTTCTTCCGACCAGTCTTTCCGTGCCCATAGTGACGTTCGGTATAGATGACCTGTACCCTGGCCTCCGGTAGGTTGGCGTGTTTCCGGCGTTTATTATTTACAGTCCTAACCTCGCTGCCCTTTCGAGTAGGTGTCTGCCTCTTGGGTTCATTTTTGGCATGCCCCACTTCACTGCACTGGCGTTAAAGTCGCCGGCAATAACCACGTCTCCGGAGATGCATTTCAGCGCGTCATCTAGCTCACCTACTTTATGCCTATATGCTTCCGTAGTGCAGTTCGGCGAGAAATAGGTGCTAACGTAGGGGACTCCGTTTATTTCGGCTCATGCGAAGTCCTCCTGTTCGCCATGTTATACTTGGGCTTGGCCTATTCCTTCTACCCAGATTGCCACGGTGTTGGCCTTGTTCGCGAACCAAGTCGGGTGCGGCCTATTGCGGTATTTTTCGCTTATTATGAGCACGTTCGCTTTTAGTTCGGTTGTAATCCTGGTGATAAGGTCATTGGCCAGGATGCTCCGGTTCATGTGTGCCTGTAAAACAGTTGTCATCGCGCTGATTTCCTCTTTTGGGCGGCGAGCGGGGTCTTCAAGATCATGGGGGCGCTCGACCCAGGAACGTGCCCGGCTCGGTCTTTGTATTCATCGCTTTCTGCACATAAAACGCACTGAGGCTGTTGTGCGCACTGTGCTCCTTTGTGCCCAGTGCCGCAGCACTTATAGCAAGATTGGCTCCTGTCAGGGCCCTTACCGCCCGTTTTTGTGTATCCATATTCGAGCCATCTGAAGCACCGAGATACGAGTAGTCTCGAATGAGCCTGCAGCTGACCCATCCTATTTTTAGGCACGCTTTTTTGAACAGTCTAATGGTGTCCTGCTCATCCATTTCTGCAAGCGTCATCTTTTGTTCTATCTTGTTGGGGCCAAAAACCGTGACTTTCAAGTTCCCAGGGGGTTGTCCAGTTCGTTCCGGAGGGCGTCCTCAACTTCCTCCTTTGTCGTAACGCAATCAAGATCTAGTATTTCGACGGTTCTTTTTGCGGCCCGTTCCGCTACCACCTCCTCTTGTCCTATCGCCTTTTGGATAGCTTGTTGGAATACTCGTCTGTTCTTCGTGCCCCTGCCGTCTATCGTCCTTCTGATGCATTTCACCTCTGTTTGGGCGTCCTCCGGTGTTATCTTCCTTTTCAAGGCTCCAATGGTTTCCGCATACGTTTTGCCTGCTGCTGGCTTGATGATCACAGCGTCGTTACGTGCTTTGGGGATCGGTTTCAGTCTCGCTCCTGCCTGTTTTGTATCCTGCTTGGTATCGGTGTGAGTTGTGCTCTCTCTCTCTATGCTGCTTCGTGTATAGCGTCCGGGCTGGAGAGGTATTTTCTCCGTCGCTTTTGATTCGCGCCTTGGTTGCTCGGAGTGCTGGTGCTTACCTTCCTTCGGAATGCGTCTCTCCCTGCTTTTGCGCAGTATATTGCAGCATCGATGCGCTTCATTCTGTCTTTGATGGTACTGCTGACGTTCTTTTGCTTCTTCCTTGCCTCCTTCATGCTCTTCAGGAGAACCTTGATTTTTGTAATTTGTCTTAGCAATGCTTTGTCCCGGTACCTATGACGTCGAAGACCAGCGAGATGTTAATGGCGAGCGGGTCTGTTTGTACCGCTTCACTTGTCCAAGTTTCCGGACCGTAGGCCGTTGCAAGATCGGTCTTATTTGAGCTTGTAGCGTGTGGCTGGCTCCCCCCAAAATCCTCGTAGCCGGCGCCGACCACCAGGCCTTCTACCTGGTCGGAGTCGGCGGTGGGATTTACCTCCCTGAGGTTACTCACTTGGGGTAATTATTTTTGTTATTTGCTGGGGGTGCCCCTTAGCCGACTCGTACGACAGGTGGGGCCGCCCCGGAAGAATACTACCCCGCTCCCGGGCGCGGATGGTTCTTGGATTAATAATAATTTAACTATACTTTATAGAATAGTATCACCTTTGTCCTTAAGCTATTTCTTTGCTCTCACTTGGCGGGCACCGTCCCAATCTTTCGCAGGGGTAAAAATTCTGCCCAGCGGTTTTTGAATATCGTTGCGATATATTGGTTGATTATTCGTCTTGTATTTTTTAATAAGGATGGCTGAATCAAAAACTAAAAGCCATTGACGTAAACATATGCCGATATGAAATTATAAAATTATCCGTCTGCATATACTGCCAAGACACTAGCATCGCAGCCTCAGCACGGAGCAGGCAGCTATCAAGCTACGGTTGGGAATACCGTAGTAAGGCACGCCTAATCGTTACCGTATATCTACCGGATCAGAGGAACCATCGTACGGGAGTAGTAACTACCCTGATCGGACTGAAGTAAAGTTGCCTTCTTACTCACGTACTACGATTCCAATGATTCGGTGGACATCGGGCACTGATCCGGCGTGCCTTACCCGTGTAGAAATTTGAGTCGGAAAAAAGTACTACCCCTTATCTACCTTCGCTAGATAATATTAGACCATAGTCAGGCCGTCCATTTTACATCAGGTTCGCCAGGTAACAGGTCTTAGGCCAGGCCCCGATTAGCCGTTTCTTTTTTCGGGAACCGATTAAGAACTGACGAGGAAAAGGATAAAAAAAATCGCCGCCAAATGACGAGAAAGGTGATAGGGCCATGAGAAATAAACTGGCGGATGGATAGAGTAATGATCAAGTACGGGACAAGGAGTTTTGTCAATATACTCGAGTAAAATAAATAATATCAGGTAGTACTGATTAATTCACAAGTATCATAAAATCATAAGCCAATGTACATGCTGTGAGCATAGCACTTCTGTTCGTGGTGTAACAACGGGTCTAAGTTTTATCTTTGTAGGATGGTACCTTAGTTACACAAAGCGCTGCGCTCGGAGCCATCTGTCGGATGGTTGGCGAAATACATACGGTTAATGTCTTCCCGGCTGAAACATTGATATTTCCTGAGAAGGTGACATCGATTTTAAAAACCACGAACCACCTCCTTTACTCTTTTGTCTGATCAAATATTTTGGTTATTCGTTACGTTCAAATGACTACTTGCTGCAATACCATTATTTATTATGAAAATTTTTATTCTCCGAGATTATCATCGATGAGAAAAAAATGCTCACAACAGATGTATTTGTTTCATCCTAATTGATTATAAATATATTTGATGGGGTAAAAAGCAAAGCAGCTTTAGACAGTCCTTAAAGCTTCTCTTTTCAGGAAATGTCAATGTTCTGGCTGGCTATACATTACGTGAAAGTGTACTTGCTCGCAATGTATTTCAGCCCAAAACGTGGCAATTTCCAAACATAAAGTGTAACCTATAAAAAACGATTTTCTGGTCTGTTCCATGAAAGGGCCCGGTCAGGTAAATCGTTCAAATTGGCCGCTTCCACGCTTGGAGTGCTCAAGCTTATTAGCGGTGCTGTGTGTGACGCGTTCGGGTTGAACTGTGCGTGCTTCAACGAGCTTACGCTTTCCAGAACTCGAATCATTCAGACTGGCATTAGTAGTATCACGTTGGCGGGCGAAGTGGAAGCCTTTGTTGGTTTTCGAATTATTGACGAGTTGTTTGAAATACTTAACAATGAAACGGATAGTGATAAATATTACGATCTAATAGAAGATAATAATGATAAAGAGATGAATTGGGAAAATTGTTCTTAATTTTTGGATATCTTTTTTAAAAGAAATCCCGTATCTTGAAAAGAAAACTATGTTGAAGAGTTTATTGTATTATGAATAGGACCTCCAAATTAACTGAAAACAGTTTTGTAAAGCTGTTACTGCCATTCTTCAGAAATTCTTACGAAGAACTGGTAACCCGAATATCCATTTTCAAAAAGTTGTGCAAAAGGTGGCTAAAAGTGTACCAAATATCCGCCCGGATGTTACCTTCAAGTTGCAAACCATCCAAAAAGATAACTGTTGACCACGTGATAACTTATGGGTAACTTCCTAACAGACAATTGGTACCTATTTAGACAACTATTTGGAAATTGCTACCTATAGGAAACCAGTATGTTCATTGCGCTCGCGAGGCGTTCGTTTCGAAAACAAGTGCGTTTTCAACGCTCACGCTTTTGCTGCCCTACCTTGCTGGAAGAAGCGTTTGTGAGCACAATATGACAGCGGTAATGACGTCACCCGTGATGTCATGAATGCTTCTATGAGCGCGCACAGCCTCAAGTCGAATGACGTGAGCGCGAGGCTTACAAATGCTGAAAGCGTGAAAGCACCCGAGTCGAACGCACTATACGAGGTGTGTAAATTAAGTAATGAGACTGGCAACTAGAGTTAGATCTGGTAACACTTGGGACGCGGGACTTGGAGGGGCGGCAGGTGAACATGTGATACGCATTCAGTACGAGTTTGAACTCGCTAGAGTCATTTGGTTGTCCGTAGCAATTTTTTTCATGAAACAGTTTTCTTTTCTGATGCGTTCTAAAAATGCGTGACGTCAGTTTCGAGCAAGGGTGTGCTACCAGCCGACAAAATCCGGAATTTTGTGCGTTCGGATCATTATGCAGATTGTCTTGTGCGTTCTATGGACATATTCATCGGTTCTTGAAGGTGAAGGCCTTCCGCTGCGTGGTTCAACTTCAATCGACTCTCTTCCTTCTGTTATGCCTTAAACCACCGAAACACGTGGGCCGTTGACAAAATACTGTCGCCGTAGGCCTGCTGAAGTTTTGCAAAAATTTCCATTGCGATGTGCCCAAGTCTGAAGGAAAACTTGATAGCACACCGTTCCCCGAAACTGATGTCACTCATTTTTAGAATGCACTACAAAAAACTGTTTCACGAAGAAAAAAAAAACGGAAAACCAAATAACTCTTGCGAATTCAAACTCGTACTGAAGGCGTGTCACATGTTCACCAGCCGCCCCTCCAAGGCCCGCGTCCCAAGTGTTGCCAGATTGAACGCTACGTTGGCAGTCTTATTACTTAATTAACACACCTCGTAAGTCTTTGATGGCTCGAATCTCATTGAAGCTTCAACATGAATTTTTGACGGTGCAAGAACTATGAGTACTATTCCAAAAATCTTTTCGTCTACGAGTAAAAACCAAATGAGAATCGCGTGTCGCTCCATCAATTGATCCCTGGTTCACTTATTCGCAATTCATTTGTACCGCGTCCTTTAACGATCAAATCACAAGACCGCGACTCCGAACATATTGAAACAGCGTCCTTCCAATTACTGCTTTTCTTTACTCTTGCCTTTCGTACCCACTGTGCTTTTTTCCTTCCACGGAAGCTCCGGCTTCTCTGCGGCTTGTGTTGAATAGCAGGTCTATTTAAAGAGGACTGTGCCAAAGAATCAAGAAGCTGAGTACAGAGAATATTTGCATGGGATGTGAAGGGTAAGGAACACGAGAGCGTAGCAACCTCCGAATCCTTTACTCACTAGAATGAAACCTTCAGTATACCGCGAGCAAAGCTGAGCAATAAATTATCGATGGCCGTCAGTAATTGAATTTGCACGCGCCTTTTTCGATGGTTTCGTGCAGATCGATTAATTCCACAATTGCTATAGCCAAGACCGTACAATTGTTGGACCGATGGGTACCGCAAATTGAGAGGTGAGAATATCGTTTCTTTTTTTTTCGTTTTTACTATCCAACGAACACACAATTTTGATTATTCCATCAAATCTTTGGAAAATAAATTCTGTTTTGCAGTGAAATAAAAATGTACGGAGAATGGTGAGAGAATTGTTTTTGGAAACTATGAGGAACAATCATAAAAATTTTGTACTCCATACATTTTTTAACCACATCGTAAACCAGCCCCGGATAGAGTTCTTTCTTATTTCGTTATATACAATACAAGTTTTTTTTCCAACACTTTCAGTCGCACGGTTTCCCTGTGGTCATTTGCAAAAAGTTTAATCTGTCTACGAGACGCTATGAAAAAATTACTGCCATGAGGAGCATGAAGGCTTGCCAATTCGGCACACGGGTGTTTTCGTCTCCCAAAATTCCTCTTCTAAGCGGGGCAAACCCACATTAATGTGGTTTATATCGTGTACCTTGTTTTCCTCTTTTTCCTTGTTGCTGTGACCCCCTCCCCCCTCTTTCTCCCCGTTTCCCCAGTCATATCTAGTAAAATGACCACGAAACCACCATAGCTCGTTGGGTCTTGCGAACACAAGTTTAGTCACTAAAATATCGCGCCATGTGAGGATTTAAAGTATGCAGGCTGCTCGATGGAACTAATGGTGGGATAAAAAGTGGAAGGAGCGGAGAGAACGTAAGAGCGGTGACGCGTATGGAAAATGTTGAGAGATTTCTCGTACGACTCTAGCACTTCAATTTTCCGTACACCTATATAACGGCACTTTATTCCTACCTTGATTTTGCACTTTTTACGGAGAGCCCATTACGATTTTATTTCGATTCACCATTCTTCATTCCAACTCCATACATTCTCGGCATTTTTATCGCTTCGCCCATATTTCAGTATTCCGATATGTAGTTGTATGTGGCTAATTGTCATATATATGTGTTCTTACACGCCCGTATGTATACATGCGCTTGATATATTAGACACATACAAATGGTAATTTGTATCCGTTATATGAATGTTATGTTGGCTATCTCGTTATCTGACATTTTTAAAGCAGTACCCATGCAGAAGTTGTCGTTGGGATTCAGTTGAAATACCATACTTGTCCCGAATTTCTGATAAGGATCCAATAGATCATTGCATTGAATCCCTATACTAAAGTGTCACGCTCGTTTATTGGATTCTAATCGGGATTCATTGGAATCCAATTCCCAACCAAACCTAATTACTACATTATATAACAGAATCCGATACGATTTTTGATGGATGCCATGGCCTTCTATACGTTGAATTCGCTAAACGAATTATACAGACATATAAAATGAGTAGATTTTCATAAAGTATAAATCTTATGTTAAAAAGTATGAATTGCTGATAAAAAGTACACTGCAACCTCTCCGAACGGCACCTCCATAAATGAAATCAGCCCTCCACCCCCCTCTAGGTGCCAAATATCGATCGGTGTATCGCATGGTGGGAGAAGCGCCAAGCCCTAGCGTCAGGCTCGAAGCATGCTAGACAAAAAAGTGGGACTGGAATGGTGCTATCCGCTACGTCAGCTGCGCAGAGTCGACTTGAGTAGATGGTGCGCGACCTCTATATTTGCAAGTGTGATGCGAAGCCGATCCCGTCACTGTGCCGATTAGAAAGGTTGCAGTGTATATCTTGAAAATTGATTTGGATCACATCACTGAAAATCCAATTCAATGATCGTTTGTTATTTATTTTACTGCACTTTGACATAATATCACCACACACGTACACGTCCAAGAAACGTGCAGATTACCTTTCAACACGCCAAGTTTTTTCTCGTTACTTTTTTCATATTTTCGATTCGAACATGGTAAGAATTCTCAAATGGCGTTTATCGGGGAACAGTGCAGAATCCAGTTGGATCCCGATGACGACTCCGTATGTGCGTTTTCCCTAACAAACCCCCATAGAAATGTCGATGCATCTCGGGACTCCCTAACAAATTTGTGCACGGGATCATGAAAAGATATTTTTTTTTTGGAAATCCAACGAATTTCGGTTGAGAATTTCAAATAAATAATTTTCAAACGACGTCAGTCGGAAATAGCACCAAATTCAGTTCGATTCGAATGTGAATTCTCTACATGCGGTGTCCCTATCAAATCCCTATAGAGATGTGGTAGGATCTGGGGATGAAATCAAATTTTCTTTTACTTTATTTTGCTGCGAACCTTTATGAATACGTTTGTAATAACCGTCTAAT
The DNA here is from genome assembly GCA_963932345.1 of Ophion ventricosus. Classification (NCBI taxonomy): domain Eukaryota; kingdom Metazoa; phylum Arthropoda; class Insecta; order Hymenoptera; family Ichneumonidae; genus Ophion; species Ophion ventricosus. The sequence continues at coordinate 25,401,748 of OZ010714.1, read as the reverse complement.
GATACTCATAGGATTAGCCGAGTTATAGAAATGATAAGAAGTACACTCGGTAAGCGCCACCGAGATGCAGCAAACTTTAAACGCGTTTTTCTAGAAACTATATTTTTCAAATCGGCAACCACGATATCTCGATAACCAATTACCCGATTGGCTCAGATTTGGCATACACCTCCGGTAGACTGTTTTTCAACGTTTCAACATTCATAATAAAAGTTTAGTATGCCGCTGTTTTGTATTTTTTTTTTGCTGTATCTATTGCCAAGCATCACAACATTCATACAAGTCAAGAATATATTTGGTTTTTCTTTATATTCATGCAAAGTTCAAACACTGGTAGCCAATTGGTGGCCTTTTCCGCAAACCGTTGTAAACAAACGTACAAAAATTTATGATCGTACATTTTTCAAAAATGTATATATATTCTTGAAGAATCAATAAATATGTGTAAACAAATTGAGAAAGAAAAGTCGACCATTTTAACAGCTATTCCATCCCAAAAATCACCTCGGAGACAGCGCTCAAGACAAACATACTGCCTTAACTATGGTTCTTGAAAGGACTAGGAAGGGTTGAAATTTTGAAAAATCCATTGCTGATTTTTTTGCATACTTCGATAGTGTAATCCCTTGAGGCAGTATCTTAGGCTAGATATTAGAAATTCGATTCGAGAAAAAAAAATCGTTTTTTTTTGCATGTTCTTAAAGCATAGACTCTTAAGAATATGTCCTCAAAAGGAAATTTCGAAATTCCCAATTTTTACAAAGTTATAGCGACTTGAATACGGCCGGATTGAGAGGGTGCACTGGCTTTAGAAGGTTTTAAGGAAGTTAGAACTGCTCACAGGGAACTTCAGAAGATAATCATTTCAAAGTTAAAGAAGGCATACTTTATGAGGCAGATACGGCCGATTAATACAACGTAAGTATAACATGCCATTATACCACTTAGATAGTTACGGTTGTCTGAAGTTGTACTCAAATCTTTAAGCGAGAAAGATTTGGAGATGACGCTGCGGTCGAAAAGTACGTGGGCAATTGGCTACTGGGGCAGCCATATTTTTTTTCCATAAAGGGATCCCAAAAAGCTTCCTATCCAATTGAGAAAATGTATTTATTTTGAAGGAAACTATGTAGAAAAGTAAGGCACTCCATTTGTATTTTCATATAATCACCAATAAATGGTTATTAAACAAAATTCGGTTTATATTTTAATGACCCCCGTATAAAGTCTATAAGATGAATCTACAATGTTTATACAATGAGTGTACAATATTTCTAGGATGAATATAAAATGTACAGACCTAGGTTTTAATTATTCAAGGGCGAGTGCGTTGATCACGTGTAAAAACGTTTGGGGATTACACTACGGAGCGTGAAAAAGCCGGGCAAGGCCTTAGTAGGAAAGGCAAATTGACGGAAGTTCTCATAAAAAATTACACAAAACTGCGGCAACATCACAATAAAAGCATGAAAAATGCTGTCTTTCCCGACTAGGTAGCTGGTGCACGTGGCCAAGCCCTAAAGTGGTTCGCACGTTGGCAGAGTATAAATATATAAAGCTAGCACTTTATGTCGATGTACAAGTAATAAAGCCAGTAGACATTCTTATGGAAAATTGTTGGACAAATGCGTACGTCACATTAAACAAAACGCCATCGGAAATTTTCATTCGCTCATGTGGAAAATAACCACAAAAGATTATTTGAGCGGCATTGAAAACGTACAGATTGCTACAATATATATACTGCAGTTTAAATCTTCAACGTCAGATGCAATTAGCCTGCGAAACACAATGAGTGGGTTAGTTTTATAATTGGAGCTGCATGCTTTTAAGATGTTCCGTGAGCAAATACAGGGCATCTCAAGGTGACCTAAATTTTTAATTTCTTAATAAAATGTTTTATTTATTTGAGAAGTACGAATATTTTTTATTTTAACCTAAGGTACAAACATGGTGGTTATGTGTGGAACACATTATCCGCTAAATGGCCGCCTTGTCTCTGTTTGCAAACGTTCACTCTTTTGACGGAATTTTTAATAACATTTCGGCATAATTGCGGATTAATTTCATGAATGGTGCGTCCAATTGCTTCCTTGAGCTCCAAAATGGTCTGTAGACCATTGAAATACACTTTTCCTTTCAGTAAACCCCAAAGAAAGAAGTGAAATGGCGTCAAATCGCACATCTTGGTAGCCAGTTCACATTGCTGTGGCGCTATTCGAACCGTCTCTGCAAACTATTCATCATTTTTGTAGTGAATTTTCACAACTTCTATGCGTTGCTCAATCGTGTAATTCTCCATGACTAAACCTTAATACTTCCTGATGACAGTTGTCAAAGATAAGTACTCTATGTTCATCACAAAAAAAATGGAGCACAATTTATAATGTCAGGTCATTTTGAGACACCCTTAAGTATTGTTTTGGGAGGCACGGATGAAAAGGCCCTCAGTAGTACAAAGCAGGCTCGACAGACTTTCTGCGACTGTGACTAAAGCTAAATATACTTTGGAGACTGCATTTTATAGTGTATGATATTTTTCACTTCTATAAGTACGACTATTCTGATATAAATGTTGCACCGAAACTGAAAACGCGATTTTCTCGAAATTGTATCTTTTGTGATTTTACCACGATATCACGAAAACAGGAGGAGATTTCAACTTAAAATGTACGTAGTAGTTGCAAATCTCCATGCCGCAGTAATTCTAGCTAACATCTAATTGAAAAATCATGTATCTACAAATTTGACATAACAAAACACTCAAAAATTTCCACATTTTTTTTTAGTTAGACGTCATCTTGTTAACTTTCGTTTTAGATACAATTTTTCGGATATAATCACAGCCTAATCTTAAAAGAAAATAATAACCCTGAAAGTTCCTAAAATGTTTATCCCTTCGACTGGAATCGTGGTAAAACCAGATTTGACATAGTTCGCCTCATTACGTTAGAACGCAGACATAGGGGACCGTTCTAATGCTACATTTTTTGAAAATCGTTTTTTTTCATTATCCTAAAATATGGACTTTCATAAACATGCTGTTGAAATTTGGTAGCGAAATTCGAATTCTTCCGGCTGCTACAGCCTTTATTAGAAAAAGGGATTCGACCAGTTGCATGAGACTTGCCGCTGGTGAACGACGTTTTTCTCGAAGCGTCGTTTTTCAAAACGGTGGAAGATTTTAAACGAAGAGTTTTCGAGCTATCCGTCTCAAATTTTGCCACATTATTCTTCACGTCATTCCTTAACGTCATACGGAAGCGTTTCTCTTTATTTGAAAATTTCACATTTTTTTTAACGAAAAGCTGTCGAAAAAAGGCCCAATTTGACACTTAATTTTGAAATGGCCACCATTTTGTTAATTTTAATCGAAAAAAATCCTCCGTACGCCTCTATAGTTTTTCATATTAGTTAATAATCATTTTGGTTTTATTCTTTCAGACAATTTTTGGTAAAGTCGAACTTTCCACCATCAGGTGCTTTTTTTGTAGGCATCACTTTGCAGTGGCCAAAAAAAATATATAAAAAATAAAACTAACACATTGAAAAATAGTTTTACTCACAACATAAGTAATTTGAATAAACGAAAAAAAAAACAAACTGATTATCGAATTTTATTAAAAAAAAAAGAATCATGAAAATGAGTTATTTTCAAATCAGTCACACTGGAATGTTCCCATAATTTACCTGAGAATATATCTTGAAAAATCTTCTCATTTTATAATGCTATAATAAATACCTCTAAAAGGAAACAGATTTTTTTTATTTGCAGCGTTATTGCAGCATAAACAACCGAACGCAAGTCAATTTTTTAACTTCGAAATTATCTAGTCCTTTCATTTCATTTAAGTTAGAATGGAAAAAAGTATCATCCTTTTTCATTTGCTGCTTCGTTGGTAGTACTTTTACTTGTTGTTCGGATGTCGTATCTAACTCGAGGACGATGTTTCACACGGTATCCCAGTCACCGAACTATGACTAAAGCTTGTTATAATAATGTTATACTGCGCTTGAACGATCCCAGGATATATATTCCGTGTATGTAAAATGTTTACGCGAACGAAGGTTTCGTACGATAAAATATACATATATATAGATGCCTGTATTACCGATAGCCCAACCAGACGACACTCTCCCTCGCCTTCCCATCTCATTCCATCGATGCACGACGTAGTACCCTGGCGGACCGAGACTTTCTACGATAATTCAATTTCAAAACTATCCCATCATGCGAAGACCACGGAAAATGGCTCGGAGCACGTCTATCACGCGGAAAATCTGTTTAAACTTGGGATACGACACGCCGGTTCTCACCCCGATAAACATTCCGCTAGTTCATCAGTTCTGGCAGGATTTTTTTCTTCTTAATGCGTATCCAATATCAGAACAATCGAAAACATTAAACCGTAGTTTTACATATTTTGCCTTCGAGCATTATTTGACTGAAATAATAGTTTCTTGTACCTGGACGAAACGGCACGTTTCAGCAATCATGTCAGAAGCCTCAGCACAAAAGCAAGTAGCGTCTCAACCCAAGCTTGAAGATGAAAAAGTAGCGAGTTGGCTGTAATCGAAATTGGTCATCAAACAGGAACAGGTGAAAAAGGTGGCAGCATTTGAATGGAAGCTGGGCGTTTTTACAGTAACATCGAAAATACCCATAGGAATAATCGTGTAGGTGTTCAACGTACCGAGTATATCCACGATCTGAGCTTTCGCATAGGACATAACGATCATCGGCAGCGATGGTCTGATTTCCCAAGTCGTTGCGTATGAGAAAAGTGAAAAAAAGCGCAAAAAATTCGTCACATAGGCAAGCATTATATGCGCCATGGAGTTCGGTTAAGGAAACTCCAAGTTCCTGGAGTTTCCTTAACCGAACTCCAGGAACTTGGAAAGATTACATTGCCCATGTTAACATTTTCGAGCCGCGTTCGACCCGCAAAATAAAAGCCTCCTACCCCGAGCAGAGATCGGCGATAGCGGAGTCTCGAGTACCTAAATGAGGTTACAATATTTGGAATACGTGAGGGCCTAATACGTTAGGGCCTCCGATGAACCTCCCGAATAGCAGAAACTGGACATTATCCCTCAAAGGAGGCCAATGCAGAGCGCAACCGGACCGGCGAACCTCAGGTGTTGATGGAGGAGATATCGAATTTGGGCTCAAAGCAGGTTAGGTGACGTCGAAGAAACAGACTTAAGATCGAAAGCAGGTTAAGGAGGCCTGTGTTCTGCACGTTTCACTGAAACTGGGGGTCGAAAGAAGGTTTGGGAGAACTAACAAAAGCTACACTAGACCAAATGAAGGCCTCTTCATGGCATTGAACTCGACAATCGGGGTTTGGTAGGTTCAATGGAGGCTGGCGGCTTGTGCATTACAAAAGAAATGGGTCCTGCGAGTATTCTGAGGAGCCTATAAATTTTGACTCGGGTGCTCAAGTCCTATACAATACGAAATTACTATAAAAATAAGTATAGTGCTACAGGTATGTATATACACCCCTTTTTCCATTCTGGAAAACTCGAAGATTCAAATCTATTCGTTAAAAAAAAAATAGGAAAAAAACACATTTTTCGGTATTATTTAGCAGTGAGGTGCTGTTAGTTAAGAATCGTATCGGAGTTGAAGCTTTTCAATACCACAACTTCAAGATGCCAACGTGCCTAGACCTGCCAACGTGCCTGCTCACGGTGAGCACAAAATGCGGGCACAGAGGTATGTCAGAAGTAGTCACGTTTTAAGCATTATAATGAAAAAATAGAAGAAAAGAGAACAATTGGAACGTCGGCATGATAAAGCGTTGCGCCCCCCTCTATAGGCACTTGACCTCGGGTCAAGTCTTTTTCACTCAAAAGCATTACGAATAGATTTTCCGCAAAATAAAGGAGACTTGAACTGAGCAAGTGGAACCCTCGAGGGAATTAAATAACTATAGCGAGTCTATCCAAGGACTGTATAAATTGTGGGTGCTCATTCTCGGTTCTGACATTACGGTTATTGTAACGACACGGAATTGTAAATGTCATTCAGCTCTTATACGCGAATGACATCGCCGGGTCCTCGCCTAGTTTCTTATTTTGTTCGGTCTTGTTAACTTAGGTGTCATAATTTTCGTGCCCACCATCGGGGCAAACTACATTGTTAGCGGATACATGCATAAATGATAGGGTAGAGTAACCCGTGCAGAAATTTGTTGGGCAGTCCCCAGATCTTACCACATCCCTATAGGGATTTGGTAGAAACGCCGCACGTAGGGAGCCCGCATTAGAATCCATGTGGTTTCCGCGCTGTTTTCCCACTGACATCGTTTGAGGATTGTATATTTGAAATTCTGAACCGGGATTTGTTGGAGTTCCCAAAAAAATATTTTCGTGATCCCAACAAATTTGTTGGGAAGTCACAAGATGCATCTACATGTCTATAAGGGTTTGTTTGGGACACCGCACATAGCGAGTCCTCATTAGCATTCAATTAGATTCTGCACTATTCCCCGATGAATGCCGTTTGAAAATTCTTACCATAGTGCATTACATTACCGATAATTACAGTGTATTTTCAGTAATGTGATTCAAATCGATTATTAAGGCAAACGTTTTTAAGCGATATATACTTTAAAATAAAATAATATTTACTCTTTTCTAAGATCCACTTATTTTGTATATCTATATATTTTGTTTAGAAAATCCAACGTACAGACTGCGATGGGATTCATCAAGAATCATATCGGATTCTGTACGATAATGTGGGAATCTTTTGGGACTTAAATTGGATTCGGCCATGCCAATCGGGATTCCCGATGAGAATCCAATGTTTTAGTATAGGGATCCAATGCGATGACCCATTGGATCCCTTTCAAGAAGTAGGGATAATTATGGAAATCCAAGGGGATCCCTATAGAAATTGACAACAATTTCTGCACGGGGAGAGTACCAACATGTCGAAGTGTTTAAAGCAGTCCTCGTAGAAACTGTACTTCACTTTCCCCAATGCAAAGATTCACGGAGATTCACTCTATGGCGATACAAGGGAGAGGACCGAACCTCAGGCTCACGAAAAAATGGTCGAAAAGTGAAAGAGGTATTACGCTGTTGCGTCAAAGCTCGAAAGGCTGAACGTACTAAGTAGATAGCACTGCCGCGCTGCTCTACTTCAGCTTATACTACAAGCGTTCGTTTTCTTGTTTAGTATATAACTTATGAAAATTCGAATACCTGAGCCACATAGAGGACTCATCTTCAGGCTTCGTTCCCTCTGTCACTTGTTCCCACCGCTCTACCTATCTCACGGCGTACTTGGTATGGCATAACCGTGGTATGGCTAACACGTACGAAAACCTGGTCTGCATGCAATTGCAATGACCCGATATGACTGTGCTTGCCCAACATTTCATGACCAAACTATTCTTACTGAAAAATGGGAAAGGCGGTAATCAAAATGCAAAAAGATTTTGAAGATGAAGCTTAATACTACAGTGGTTAGGGAAGATACGTCCTTATTCCGTCAGACTGCAGAGTAATTTTTTGATGGCGTGCAAACTTTTTTTCCGGCCACTCTGAACGGTTGGTTCACACCATACCATCCTCACTTGCTCACCTTACCCTCCATCATCCTCGTCGTGCACTCGCCAAACGTATTAATCATGCCAGACGCAGGTCTGCACAAAAGGCCCGTGGAAACTGCATGGGCTCTGTGTAGCCGAGAATTGAATTGTGGGAAAGAGAGACAGAGAGGTCCGAGAGTGTCCACGTACAGAAGAAAAGGGACCGATAGGGTGAGTGGGTGGAGAAGAGCCAACCCGCGATTGAGCTTTCCTTTTGCCGTTTTAAGTACTCAAGGGTGAGGGTTGCATGGATTGGCGAAAGGTGTAAGAACAAAGGTAACCCTTACATCATCATGGTCGGATGTTCATGCATGGGGGCTACGATGAGAAATAACTCTTGCCGCTTCGGTCCGCTTGGGTCACAACCCTCCAGCTTACTTTTGTGTATTTTCTTTTCGAATGAAAAGGGAAAATCCTCCATCGCAACTGCTATTTCAGAGTTACTCCTTGTTACTTTCCCTTGCGCTCTTTCATTTCCCATATGTATATGGGGCATTCCACGCCAAATCGACCACTTTCCGGCCCGACCCCTTTCGATTTGGCTGAAACTTTAATATGTTATTGTTTTCATCTTAAAACGCTTGTGTGATTTTTTTCAATTTTTTTTTATATAATCGCAAATACGTAGCGAATTTTTTGAAAAAAATCGCCCGTTTTTTTTTTCAAATGCTCATAACTTTCTGTAAAATGGACCGATTAAGATCTTTTTTTTTAATTTTTCATTTTGAAATGTTCTTTAAGAAAAAAAATATCTGAAAAATATTCAAAGTTATCTTCGACATGATTTTTAGTGCAAAAAAACGCGATTTTTTCAAAGAACGCTACTTTTGATTTTTTTTTGTAAAAAACATGATAAATTTAGTACTTTTTGCCGCCAGACCCATCGTGGTAAGATTTTTGTATTTTTTTTTAATTGAAAAATTTTGATTCTCAATTTTTTTCCAAATATAGCTGTTTTCTATGATGCAATAATGGCCATTAATACATTCTGTTGTTTCTAAAACATGCAGTGTATTATTTTAAGAAATTCAAGAGATCACAAATGATGTAAATTATTCAAACGTCACAGAAATGAATAAATTCATAATTAATTACTATTAAACAATTAATTGAATTCATTCCCCATTAAATAATCCTCTAAAAATAATTTAAAATAATTGAAAAACTTTTTAAGTGAGTTAATATTATAGACAAAGTATTTAGTATGATAGAATTAACCATTTAAATTATTATATCATAGAAAACAGCTATATTTGGAAAAAATAAGAATAAAAATATTTCAATTCAGAATAAAAAATAGAAAGAACAATCTTACCAGGATGGATCTGGCGTAAAAAATGCTAAATTTATCATGTTTTTTTTTTTCAAAAAAAAAATAAAAAATCAGAAGTGGCGTTCTCTGAAAAAATCGCGTTTATTTAAAAAAAAACTAAAAAATCATGTCGAAGATGACTGATTATTGTTAAAATATTTTTTTTCATAAAGAACATTTCAAAACGAGGAATTTGAAAAAAGATCCTAATCGGTCCATTTTTCAGAAAGTTATGAGCATTAAAAAAAACGGCCGGTTTTTTTAATTCACTGCGTATTTGCCATTCTGTAAACAAATTGAAAAAAATCACACAAGCGTTTTAAGATGAAAACAATAACATATTAAAGTTTCAGCCAATTCGAAGGGGGTCGGGCCGGAAAGTGGTCAATTTGGCTTGGAATGCCCTATATACATATTAAGGTGGCTGCAATTTGGGTCAAATTCGAATTTTCAAAGTCCCCTTGTAAAAACATAATCAAGATATAAAAAAAAAATTATGTGCAAAGTTTTAAGACGCTGGGAAAATTTTTAATGGTGCTTGTGAGGGTTTGAATTGTCAATACACAAATGCATGTGTTTTCCCAAGTTATCACTTGATTATTTCTCATACTGATAATATTGGTGAGAAAAATCTGAAACTCGGCACACAAATTGAGTACATTATGAGGTATATGACCAAATTTTTACAGATTTTTCCAGTAATAATGGTCATTATTTTTTGACCGCTAATATTAAAAGAAAAATGGCAAAAAAATTACGAACGCGTTGCCTGAACATGAAAATCAAAGTGAAATTCCTAAACGATATGAAATTTCTCGTTCAGACGTTACTTATTTTATGGGTGAAAACATTGATTTTTACATAAGTCCCCAATCGATAACGTTTTTCAGAAGATTCCAGATCGATTATAGCTTCCTAAATAACGACGTGTCCAAGTGGCATTTGAACAAAAATGATCAGTTGGTTTCGTAAATTGTTAAAAAATTAAGGGTCGTTAATGACGTCGCGTAAAGAGGAATCAAGCTCATTACTGAATATAATAATAGATGACATGCGACGAGAAACAGAAACAATTCATTGTTCAAGTTGTCCATGAATACCAGAAAATGTATCGAAATGTAAACAAAAGGACTCTAAGCCGACCGCTCCATTAATAAAATTATACTGAAATTAGCACTTTTTTGTATAAGTTTTAATTTGGAAATGATGTTTATTCGATAATTATAGTATTCATTGCGATAATTTATTTCAGTGCAACAAATTCGTGGCTCAGGTTTCATTCAAAGTTGAAATTTAATTTTAAGAAGTTTTTATACTTCTGATAAAAATAAAACTTTTCTATTATGTTTAAGTTTTTGCCCGGTCAGAAGTTGCATTAAAACATCAATAAACAGTCTTTGATGAATGAAACTCAAAAAAAATGAAAACGAGGTTGTCATTGCCAAGCTAGTAACAATAACAATTATTGCTGGAAAAATCTGTATAAATTTGGTCGTATAGCTCATAATGTGCACAATATGTGTGCCAATTTTCAGATTTTGTCCACCAATATCGTAAGCATGTGAAATAATTAAATAATAAATGGCAAAATACATGTATTTTTGTATCGAAAATTCAAATCCTCTCAGGCACGATAAAAAAAAAATTCCGATCGCCTTAAAACTTTGCACATAATTTTTTAAATATATCTTGATTATGTTTTTACAAGGGGACTTTGAAAATTCAAATTTGATCCAAATTGCAGTCACCCTAATATATATATATATATCGTTGCATGTGGAAAGCAAGGCGAACAGGGATTGTGTTAACTACAATGCAGTTTGCCTTTCTCACACGTTCACTAACAATAAGTGAATGAGTAGCGGGCACTCTTGAAACGCATCAGATGATGAACCATTTCCAAATATGATGTCTCTTGCTTTAATTCATTATAAAATTGTTTCATAACACAAGTCAACATCTTCCTGTCCCTAGTCCCCAAAGTCATCCATAGTCCTACGTTTCGTCGAACATGTGTATCATACCCCAGTGAATTTGCCTTATACGAGAAAATACTATAAAAGCACAAAGGCACTTCGGAGCCACTAGTGTAGATCCCAGAGTGTTTTTGTTAGGGCTGAATGAATTAGGGCTGGTCGATTTAAAGCAACACGTGTATGTGGACGAGTGTCCACAGTCACCGTAAGCGCTCTATGGAGGGTTCGAAAAAGCAAGAGAGAGGAACAAAGAGAGAGGGGAGAGAAAGTGAGAATATAGAAGACGGACAAAGAGAGACGGAGGGCGAGATAGAGAAATAAAGATAGACGGCGAAGGAAAAACACAGAACGAATATCACGAAATATCCTCTGTTCTCACGAAGTGACTTCCTGTGTCGGATAACGGGGTTTCTCCCCAGAGGTCTGATGACCCTGTATATCTAATTGTGGTTCATATACCCCGACAATGTTCGCTTCCGACGTACTTTTCGTACCCTCAGATACTCTCTTGCATCATCTACGATCATCGCAATGCTTCTAAACGGAACACATCCTGACTGCGACTCTACAGTCTGTGTATAACACGCACGTCTATACGTTATGCGCATCACTATGCGGGAGTTGTTAGTAATACTCAATGTCCGTTGTTATTGCAAATATTTGCAGCCTATCAGGCTACTGCAAGAGTATGTGATCTCCGTGTAAAGAGAAATTCCGTTCCGAATGAATTCGGGAATGCGAATTTGCGCAGAACCCAATTTGGACTTTACCGAATTCTTGGCAGTAGTTTCTGAAGTGATGCAATCGTTGTGCAGGAATGATTCTAATCATACGTACATACCTGCGCGCGTGCACACTCACACACACATACACGTGCATTTATATACTTGTTTTGTGGTATAAGAATCATTGCCTGTTGTCCAATCCTCAACTCTTTCGATTGTTTTCACATGATACTTTTCATGCTTCTCGAATGTTGCGACGTGACATAGAAATGTGCACTCTGCTCGTTCGTTGATGTGTTTAAACTTTGTATGGCATTTGTATATGTACCTGCACATATGTACCTATACATAGATATCGCTTTAATGTATGTCCTTTTTTAGTCATATCTGATGAAACGCTTCCCAAATGAAGCGAGCCGTTTCTGTATAACGACTATATCTACTAAGAGATAGATCGTACCATTGCCGAGCATTCACCGCCAGAATACGAGGACGACGATGGCCCGACACGAAAACTGGAATGACAGAAACTCTGTGTTGTGTGTCGACGTTTTGCTTTCTATTCACCACATTCCCTCCACCAGCATCCACCATCGTGGCGTCATATCTTTCTTCTCATCGACGAGTCACCAAGCTTCATTGCTCTCTATCTCTATTTCAAGTCTGCAAGCGCAACTGCCTATTCGAGTGTCCAGAGCCATGGCGAGCTGAAATTATTTCCATTGGCGTAGTCAGTGGGTTGCCCCCCCCCCCCAAAAGCCCGCTGACGGCTTTAGAAAAAAATCGATCCAAAATAATTGAATTTCAAATAATCGATCAATTTCATTTAAGTTTCACCCAAGCAAGCATAAAGAAATAATTTTATAAAACTTGAACTATTTTCTTCGTTTTAATTTTGTAATTTGTATGAAAAGTAGCTATCACGTTACGTAAATTAAATAGATATTTAAATTTTGCAATTAAGTCAATAGTGGGCAAAAGCAATACACTGCTATCTCTCCGAACGGCACCTCCATAAATGAAATCAGCCCGCACTAGGTGCTGAATATCGATCGGTGTAGCGCATCCCGTACAGAAATTGTCGTAATGATCCAATCGGAATCACCTGCTTGTACTTACTTCTTGATAGGGATCCAATGGGTCATCGCATTGGATCCCTATACTATAGCGTGTCGTTAGTACATTGGATTCGAATCAGGATTCCGCATTGGAATCCAATTCGAACTCCAAAGGATTACCAAATTATCGAACAGAATCCAATACGATTCTTATGTTAAAGTATAAACCTTATGTTAAAAAGTGTAAATTGCTTGCAAAAGTATATCGTAGAAATCGATTTCAATCACATCACTGAAAATCCACTTCGATTATCGTTCGTTATTTATTTTTCTGCACTTTAATATACTTTTCCCACACACGTACACGTCATAAAACGTGCAGGTTATGTTTCAACACGCCGAGTTTTTTCTCGTGGCTTTTCACGTATTTTTTACTCGAACATGGTAAGATTTCTCAAATTGCGTTCATCGGGGTATAGAGCAGAATCCAATTGGATCCTAATGAGGACTCCCTATGTGCGGTGTCCCTAATAAATCCCTATGGAGATGTCGATGCATCTTAGGACTCCCCAACAAATTTGTGCATGGGATCGCGAAAGGATATTTTTTTTTTGGAGATCCAACAAATTATGATGTTGAAGCTTGCATCGTTGGAACGCAATAGAGATAATTTTCCTTCAATTTCTCGCATTTTTTCACTATATTAAGGTACGAAAATTACTCAAATGATTTATCTTTAGTAGCGATCGACAAGCTCAATCAATGAAAAAAATGGATTATAATAAAAATGAAGAAATAAAAAAATATAAACGAACTTTTGTTGCATTCCAACGATGCGAACTTCAACTCTATAATAAGTTACGTTGCGAATTTCAAACAAACCGTTCTCCAAAAGACATCAATCGGGAAATAGCGCGCAATCCGCTTGAATTACAATGTGGATTTCCTACGTGCAGCGTCCCTATCAAATCCCTATAGATATGTGGTATTATATGGGGACTCCCCAAACAAATTCTGCATGGGATGGTGAGAGAAGCGCCAAGCCCTAGCGTCAGGCTCGAAGTCCACTAGACAATAAGAATGGGATTGGAGGGGTACTGCTATTTGCTACGTTAGCTGCGCACGGTGGCTTGTCGGCACAGTGACGGTCCCGTCACTGCGCCAATTAGAGAGGTTGCAATGTACATTTGATTTGCCAGCCGATACACAGCCAGAATAATACTGGAAGATCACCATTTACTACTGAGTTGTATGATTCGAGAATCTACCGTTAGCTCATGCAGCTGTTGCATTTCTAAAATTGGATATGAAGAACGAAGTGGATTTCATCAAGAATTATTTTTAAACATCTTAATAATTCATACGTCAGCCTTAGAAGCTGAAGCGATGGTCATGAAAAACATACTATAATTTAAAAATTGTGCATTAAATGCCGAAACTTTAAAAAAGCATATTAAAAAGGAATACTACCCTAGCTTATATTGGGCGAAGTAAAAAGTTCTGAGCGTTTTCCGCTAGATGTCCTTAGTGAGCCATATCTCACGATGTATACATCGCATTGGGTCATACTATACGGCGATTTAAAGGTGACATTACGCTTCAAAAAAAGTTCTTTGACAGTTGTGTGTTACAGCGTTCCAAAATGGAGGTAAAAAAAGAGAAAATTCGATACATTCTTCAGTACCAATTCGACCAAGGTGAAAAGGCGGAGCAGGCGGCCAAAAAAATTTGTGCTGTTTATGGATCCAATACAGTATCGAATGCAACAGCAAAGCGGTGGTTCCAACGATTCCGTTCTGGTAATATTAACGTCGAAGATGAGGCACGCTCTGGTAGGCCAATCGTCGAAAATGTCGAGGAAATCATGGAAATTGTCGAGTCGGGCCGGCATGTGAGCACTTATTCCATTGCCCAGCAACTGAAGATTAGCCAGAAAACCGTTTGGAACCATTTGCATAAGGCTGGTCTCAAGAAGAAGCTCGATGTATGGGTGCTACACGAATTGACGCAAAATAACCTTTTGGACCGAATTGATGCCTGCGATTCTTTGCTACAACGTAACGAAATCGACCCATTTTTGAAGCGGATGGTGACTGGCGATGAAAAATGGGTCATATACGAGAACAACAGCCGAAAAAGATCGTGGTCCAATCGCGATGAGCCGGCCCAAACGATCGCCAAGCCCGGATTAACGGCCTAGAAGGTTTTGCTGTGTGTTTGGTGGGATTGGAAGGGAATCATCCACTATGAGCTGCTCCCATCGGGCCAAACACTCAATTCGGACCTCTACTGTTAACAACTGACCAGATTGAAGCAGGCGATCGACCAGAAGCGGCCAAAATTGGCCAATAGGAAGGGTGTTGTGTTCCATCAAGACAACGCCAGGCCGCACACATCTTTAACGACGCGCCAGAAGCTCCGAGAGCTTGGATGGGAGGTTCTATCACACCCGCCGTATAGTCCAGACCTGGTACCAAGCGATTATCACCTTTTCATGAATTTGCAACACTTTTTTGATGGTACACAACTGGCCTCAGGAGAGGCTTGTGAAAATGAGCTGGTCAAGTTTTTTATCCATAGGGACGAGGACTTCTTCAATCGCGGAATTATGAAATTGCCTTCAAAATGGACAAAAGTTATCGAAGAAAACGGCGCATATTTGATCTAACTCGGATAATCCTAACTATGTTAATTTCATCGTCGAAATAAAGCAATAAAACTCTCAGAACTTTTTACTTCATCTAATATAAACTTTTTCAAGCAGCAATAGTACTTCCAGTGAGCTACGCCAGCTGTGAGAGCAGTTGTTCTGCCACGAGGCGGCTAAAAATGTGGCTTAGAAGCACAATGCTTCAGGACCTATTCTCTCACATGTCACTGCTGAACGTGTTGTTGTTATTGAAAAAAACGTTGTTGAAAAAAAAAATCAGCTGAAAAAGTATTGGACCGATTTGCAGAAAAAAAAGCAGCGCGTGTATCTCAGTAAACGTCTATTACTATAGAAGTGAAACGTCTTTGGCGGCCTTTGTATGGCTTAATTTCTAATAAATAGTAATGTTTTGGATTCTTGGGGAGGGAGAAAGGATTCTAAAAGGCATATAGTGTTTAAAGGACGTATATTATAAAAATAAGACCGTGAATACAATATCAATAATATCTAATTAGTCAATTAGTCATAATAATATCTAATTAGTCATATTTTAGTTACCATAAGGCTTTACCTTATGGTAACTAAAATATAACTAAAATATGACTAGCCATTCTTGTGTAGATCAAATCTCTCGCGAAAAAAGTTGATTAGTGGTATCGAATCATTTGATGCGAAATTTAAGTTAAAATCACCACCGAGAATTAGTGGTATTTTGCCTTCTCCCCTGCCAAGAGCAGTAGCACCTTCGTGACTGTATATTAGTAATGCGCGGTGTATAAAATAGATGATGCTATCGAGTTTTTGATTTACAGATATATAGATGACTACAATAAGAATTATTTTTCCATTTAGCGTTTGACACTCAGCAATACAAATATCACGACTCAGTATTCATAGTTCATGATTGCTATATGTATAATAACTGCAAAGTGTCAAATGCTTTTTTTTAATATTGCGATGATACTTACAGTGTAGAACAAGTACAATTAGTAGAACAAGTAGAGGGATCATTTGTGGATGCCGTAATAGGGTTTTCCGTAATGGAGCCGGACTGGGCACCTATGAAAGAATGTTAGGGTAGTTAGGTTGACTAAAACTATGGTCTAAGTACGGAGATCAAGTAAGGATCTTTCAAGGGGTGTATTTGTAGATTCCCTAGTAGCGATTTCCCCAATACTACGAGACTTTGCTATTATAGGAGTAAATCCGTATAAATTGCTTGACTATAGAATTTATGGCATAATAAGTATCGAGATCGATTAAATATAATAATTAAACTATGCGTTTAGTAGACGCGCTGCGATGCCTTAAACTAACACGCATGTAGTGCGTTCATTGGAACAACGCGGGATCAAACGTGTCAACATATGCGACAGAATTCTAAGCCTCAAATGTATTGGAATAACAAATTTCTTTTTCACAGAGCACACACACACGCACGTACGCATATGGTTGCAATAATTTGTTATGAGGCACCGTTGAGGCTATTTTGAAGGCTCTGGTTATTTTGTCTTCAGTGGCCCTCGGTAGCAAAGTGTGACCGGCCACTGTTGGCCCATGTGAGGCTTCCAGACTAGGGCCTTAATAAAGTTAGGGAAAATTAAGATGGGCCCTATCAAACCCCTCAATTTCCGCCCGGATATATACAGGACGCAGGACGCTCACAGTGGACACAACGCGCATGCGCGTAACCCTGCCTCTCTCTTTCTCGCTCCCTCTTATCGCATGAGCTTTTCTCTCTCCGATAAACGCGGGAGCCTTTTCTCTCCCTCCTGGCGGCTCGCGCGTTCAGCGGAGAGGGGAAGCGTACGAAGAACCGAACAAAGCGGGGACAGAGAATAGGGAACGCTATGTATAAGGTATACGACTACACTCCCTCTCCCTAAGTGATATCTTCATCTCTTTTCCGAAACGAAACGTTGCAGACCTTGAAATTTTACTCTAAACGCGGCCAAAGAAGTTACACTTAAAAAATAGGAAACTTAGACTTATTCAATAGAGTACCTATTGAAAGTAAAGTTTAATTATCAGTAATTAGATTAAAGAATGACGAAAAATTAGCCGATTATTTTTTAAGGTATTGCAAGCGTTTGATATTAATGTTAACATGAACGTGTGATTAAAACAACTTTCATATTTCTTGTGTGATTATCGACTATTATGTGTCTTGTATTCTAAAAAAAGATGATTATGAATAAAACCAGCTCTTGTAAGGCTGGTCCCTCCTGCCTCCGCAAGAAAGAAATGCTGGCTACGCCAATGATTATTTGCAGCGCAAATATCATAACCAAAATTCGCAGATAAGGAAGAAAATCGTAAAATTGCGCAGTGATATAAAGATAAATATAACAGTGAATGAAAAAAGGAAGTGCAAAAAAATGTTTGCCTATTATTTAGAGGAGAAATACTATACAGCTCCGAGATATTTTTTTTATCGAGTCACCACCTAATTTTCTATACCCTGTCACTAGACGACGAAAGCGTTACAAGGCTGGACAGTTACTAGCTGAAACAGCTAGCTAGTGGTAATTGAAAAAATAATTTCATTAGCTCATGACCGGACGGTGATGAGTTGTATTTTTCACTCAATACAGCGTCTAGTTTATCATTATTCTCTATTTCGTTCTTATTTCATAACATTTTTTGCCTCGGAAATGATAACATAAGTCAGAAAGTGCATGGAAGGGCACAGAAGAGAACTCTTAGAACAAATAAATAAATATGAGTATTTCATCTGTATCAATTTTTATAAGGTAGCAATGAAACAAAAAAATCATTCCTTTGTACAATTATATTGCCTTTTTTAAATTGCTAGTTATTAACATACCTAACAGCACTCGCTTTGCTTTCACGAATACGTGTTGCCTTCACCGTCGTTCCGAATTTCCTATTTGTACCTTTCAATACATTTCGTTTCCTCCGTCTCAGTTTCTCGTTTAAGACCTTAAATAAAAATTGTACTTTACTGTCCATGGCGTATGTGCATCCCTTCTCCAATGGCTGAGCGTGTTTGTTAGTGGAGATCGCTCCCACCTGAAGTAATGTATACACCACTACTAGCGTAAATACGGCAAGTTCTTCAACATCCAACATCTCCAACAAAAACTTTGCAAATGGAATTAAAAAAAGAAACTCTATATCCGAGTTGGCGAAAATGGATTTTCCGAACATCAACAAAGCCACCAAGATGGAGTAATTCTGTCCGACAAATAAGCTGTCGGGAATCAACGTTCAATCGAATTATCCAAACTCCGGAATGAGATTTGTCCAAACTAAGTTTGATAAATGGTACATTGTGAGCAACGTGAACGAGTTCACCGTCTTACGAGCACGGCCCCTAAAGCCTTCAGTCACGATCTGAAAATGTTCGAGAACATATTGGATTTCGCTCGCCATGGCTCATTGTGCATCAGTTATTTCTGGGGAAAATACAATAACACTGAGTCCAAATAGCTGCGAGCATCGTCACAATTTGTTTCACATTCGTTTCGCATCTTAAGCTTGGCTGCCAAGGAGTTCCACATAGATAATGCTTTAACGAAAAGCGTCTGTGCTTTAGCATTCTTGTCGTAGTTTGACAATACATATTTCCTTTAGGACGAGGTCATTGATGGGTCACTTGGAATCCCGCACACTGACGATAAAGCCTATCTTGAGTTGAGTCACTGCGGATCATGCACATGACATTATATCAATTTTCTAACCGCATGAATGGATAGGATAGTAGTGAACAATACGATTACGTAGGTTCAGACATTATGCTGGAATATTATTTTTTAATTTAAACTCGAGGTGAACGTGCACCAAACAAGCCTTCAGAGATCAATTTTGCTTCAAACAGCCAATAACACCGAGGGGGCCGTATTTTGAGAATGCCGTCTTACTATGCCATAGTATATTCTTTTTGTTGTAATACGTACATTGTAAGTTTGGGTACATCACATGCAGCAGAGCATTCTAATTTTTATCGATATTCAAAACCAAGTTTTCCATTGTGAATTTAGGTAACGTTGCGGTAATCCTGCAATGATCAAAGTTACTCGTATTCTATCTTGTTTTCCGCCCCGTTTGGAGGGTGAAAACAACATATCGTGTCTTCTCCAATGGGCTTCAAATCTTGACAGATCACACGTGCTTGGAAGTCCTGAGGAGCTGTGGATATTCGTAAAATTCCCGCGCTCGAGAAGTCATGAAACTTTTTGCATTTTTGGTGAGCAGCTTCAAGAGATTTTACGTTGATCCGAGATCGTTACATACGGTCCGAGTCACTCCATTTGATAAAGCACAAATTCATAGTCCGTGGAATTTAAAGCAGCATTATCATCGGTTTTCAATTTCGTGAAAACCAACTTATATTTAATAACTTTTACTTGAGCATGCTGAATGTACATACATCAAAGTTTCTCGCTTCGTGCACAATCTGGTTCGTTTTTCAATATCTGGTTTTTTAGGTTTTCGACTTTAACGGTCTTAATCGGATTGAGAGATTACTTTCCTTTTCCGAAACTTGTAGAACTGACATTTTGTTACGATCGATTCCAATAGCCTCCAGCTTATATCGGAATTTCTCAAACAAATGACAAATCATATTGTTGACGAGACTTATGGCAATGGTTGACATCCCATCACCTTACATCATTTTCCACATACATATATGTGCATGTCTTAGTTTTCAGGCTGGATAGATCTTGATGCTACGAATGGAAATATGTATTTCGTCACTGTTATTGAAGGCTACAGATGTAGCTGCTGGACGTGAATCTTACAATAAATAATGGATTCATTAAAGACCATGGGAGCCTGATCTTTCACGATTTCTTTTTCAATTGCACGCAGCAAATGCATAGAGCACAACATAGATATTGATTTACACATTTTGTTCTGAACATTCTGAAATTCAAATTCTCCGAGATTCCATTTTTGGGTATTAGCACTTCAAGTGCCGGTCAAAGACGGATTGTGTTTCTCTAGGGAGTTTATTATTATTAAGAATTCTATTGAAGACTATACTCGTAAAGGCTTTTTCGCGCAGCCGTAAAATAATGATTTCATTATAGAAATCTACTAAATCCTTCTGCTGCAATACTGTTCGAAGCTTTATCGCATCTATTGTTTTGCTCATGATTGGCAGATAGATGACATGAGTCGGAATCACTCATCTTATATCCGGGTGGTGCGTATGGATAAAAATCATGAATTGGATGTAGTAGTGGTAATAGTAATGGTGGCGTGCAGGGCCACTAAGATCCTAGATAAGCACCTAGTTCGAAAGGTTCCTTTGTGCATTCCCGCTTTCTTTAAGGGCTTAAACGAACCACTCGCCAAGCCTGGCCTTTTCGACCAGGCTATACATGCTGGGAACCCTCTTTTCCGTCAAATCCTAGGGTGTCAGGAACATACTCGCCCAAAGTTTGAATCTACCAATTGCTAATACAGGGCCGGTACACAAAATATAAGCAGCGCTTTCCTCCTCCTCCTCAAATAATCGGCATTCCCTCTGCTTGGCTAGTCCGAAGTTGAACAGATGATATCTGAGAGCAATATGTCCTATTAAAAGGCCAATCCATGATGCCGATGATGGATGTGCCAATGCATGATGGCTATGATGGACATGAATTGTATATACTTTTTGTCCTTTAATATAGCCACCAGTAATAAGACTGCACTCAATGGGTAAAGCGTTCAGTTTGTAAAGGACTATGTGAAGGTCGTTTGAAGGGCTATTGGAAGGTCATTTGAAGGCTATTTAAAGGTCATTTGAAGGACTATTGGAAAGCCATTGAAAGGGTAATTTGGAGGCTATTTGAAGGTCATTTGAAGAGCTATTAGAAGATCAGATTTGTGTATTTTATTGGTTTCCAATATGTGTGCTGTGAAGCTAGTGTTGGGCAAAATTTAATTGCTAGGATAACTGAAGATTCACAATTAATTAATTGGCAATTACGACTATAACAATTAACAATTAATTAATTGTAATTGTGAAAACTCACGATTAACAATTCATTAATTGTCGCAATAGTCGTAATAGTCGCAATTAACAATTAATCAATTATTAATCGTGACTTTCCACAATTAGAAACTAATTAATTTTCAATCTTTTTGTTGTATTTGATTGAAAACTAAGATTAAAACTGATTATTGTATAGGGCACAGAGTGGCTTCAGAAAAAATATGTGGGGGTGAGAGTAGAGAACACTGTGCGCTGCGTAAGCCTACAGAACCTAAACAAATACGTCGTATCTGATATTTGTAAAGTAAAATAGATTAATTGTTAGTTTTAATTGTTCGTAGAATAATTTTAAAAGTTAATTGCAATTGTTTTAATTGCGAGTTGCAATTAATATAAATTAATCCGAATAAATGAATTGCAACATGCAATTAATAATTTATTGCAATTAAATTAATGGCAATTACTTTTTTAGTCAATTAATCAACTGATTGAAAATTTGATTGATCAACGCCCAACACTGTGTGAAGCCCAGTAGGTGTCCAACGAAATCGTCAGCCTCAAGATTTGCATCGTGATGATACACAATTCCACTGCACAGGATATTATTATTATATTAGATTTAATATTGTTATTGATATTTTTGTATACCAACTTCATTTTCCCATACGTCTCAATAACCTCCATTCCGTAGCATTATGTACGTATGGTTAGTACCTTATGTCTCACGTACAGTTTATTATGACCGATATCTATATTGAGAATAAAGTTGAAGGTTAATAATTCCAGACGACGAAGAGTACAATGTTCATGTGGCGCTGAGTATAGATGATGATCTAGATATGGTTAATATTAAACCATTATTTATGAAGCTGGTAAATTTACAAACAAATCCTGTGCCTCATACTTGACATTTTTCAGCACGTACTGTCTTTGTGTCCCAATGATTGACAAATAAATTTAAAAATCCGTTATTTACATATGATCGTATCATATTTGTTATATCCCTTATAATTATACCCCCGCTATCAACATTAAATTATTTCATGAGTTCAGAAGGAGATGAAAGATTTACGTCGCAGGTCTAGTTTATCCTTTTTGGAAGCGGCCCGGTATGAACGATGGCCTTCATTTTCATCGGAATTCATAATTGCTGATTCACATCCAACTAGCCGACTCATTGAAAATATTGGGTCGATGAATAAGCGCGCATCCATAAACTAACACTATAAGCAAGCTTGAAATTCAGTCTATGTCATTTCGCCGTAGTATAAACAACTTTTTTGTTGTGTTAAACGTGCCAAAAAAATATGTCAATTCAGTAAGATTTTTTGTTTACTATTTTTTTTAAATTAAGCATTCATTTTCACGAGAAAAACAGCGAGAACTTATTCAACGTCCAATACATCGCGCATAGACACTTCGCTGAAGAGTGAAATTTTCACAACTCTTTGATATTCGAGCGAGTCCATTTCATCCAGGGGTTGGTGGGTCGGGTCACTTAACTTTTTTGGGCTTGATATGGAGACCAATCCGTGGTCCTATGACTTTACTAGTAAGCCCTATGTAATAGGTTTAATTTGTCGATTATGGCGTGAGTAGGAACTTCGATCCTACTCACGTTTAACCGTTTGAAAAGTATTTGCAGTTTCAGATATATTAATTACTCACTTGACACCTCAGTGACCCCTTGTTGGGCAATTTCCATCCCTCTTCATCCGCCAAATAGTGTGCTTTGAGATTATTCGGATTTTATGAATATGCAAGGTCATGTCGATTGGAAGTTCCGTCCAGGCGGATGCAATTCAAGAAAGAGATTGTTAATCAGACTACCAACTAAGCCGCTAGCCTTTTTATCATGCATAATGCCTTTTCCTTAGTCGTGTGCGAAGTTACATACAAAGAAGACACTATCAGAGATGTACTCGCTGTTGTAAATGTTGATGAATTTTTTTCAGATTGACGGAAAAAGATAGTCGGAAACGTTATGCAAAAGTATTGCTCGATAGAATTCGCTCAGTGTTTTATGGCCCATTGAAATCTGGAAAAACCAACGCGTTACTTATTCTCATAATACATCCGAATGGTTTGAGATTAGCGAATATTTATTTGTACAAGTATTCCAAGTCACTGAAACATCAAAAATATGTTACTCGAACAATGAGCCATCGAGTGAAATTCGATATCATCCATTTAACTAGCATAAAAAAGTGATAGTGAAGAGCAATACATGATCCAACTCGATATTTATCTTTGATGATACAGCTTTAAAAGAGCAATATAATGTTACAGGCTTCTCTTACACGGGTAGATACGATATTTTTGACAGTTTCTATTTCTGTCAGTCGTATAGTTTCATCCCTAAACATTTCCTGAAATATATTGATTTGATTTAACGGACTTACCGGTGAAATTCTATTGAAATTGTATGGTGCCCTTCTTCCGAGGAGGTCATTATGTAATCCTCCGTATGCGTCACAAATGCGCCACAAATTGGAAGTTGAAAACAAAACTTGTGTAGAATAATGTACATGAGGATGAATAGAAAGTACCAAAAGGGTGGAAAATAATCTCTTCAGGAGAAGCACTGCATACAATTTTATTAGAACTTCACTAACAGGTTAGTTCTTGTAAGGGAGCATTTTCTCTTGTCGAGCTCAAAATAATTATCCAACTTTGCTTCGGCTTCTGCGCATCCCCAATTGCGCCGTGAACATTCTACGGGGGGCGGGGCGATGCTCATGCCTCGGATTTTCATGCCTCGAGCATTTGCGATAGATTGTGTCCCAAATTTTGCATACCAATTAGTGAGTCCAAAGTGTCACCTTATAGCCGAACCTCTTTCTGCATCTCTGCTTCCAATTCCCGTATATACATTTTTTCTTTGTAGATCTGAGCCGACTATAGTTTCAAGAACGCACTGACCAAACTAATGGCCCAGGAGTGGATGCCAATATTAACCTTATACGCACAAGTTAGGTAAAATGCTTAGAAGGCGAAAATATAATAGATTTACCAACATGAACACCAGATGTTCACATAACGGGTTTAGCCAACATCCCTCGAATCAAATGCTTCGGACTCCGATTTTTACCTGCGCGTCGTTTTATTGAAATAGCTCTAGAAAGCTCAATTTTTGGATTTCGGGCGTAAAACGTGGCGTATGTATTCTTTATACTTAAGGCAGAACATCACTGTGACCCCCTGTTTTTTTGCCATTTTTCAAGAATTCTTTTTTGTGGGAAAAAAAAGAGATATTCGAAATTTTTTTTTTGTTTTGTTCGTTGTTTATTGAAGATACATAAAAAAAAAATTCAAATTTTTCACGCCCCATGGTGACGCTGGGGAAGCTCCCGCGTCAGGTACTGTTGCCTCTGCAGTGGTTCGCGGCACGCAGCGGAACTCTCTTCAAAGTCGATCTGAAAAAAAATACCGAGTGTTTTCGTTAATAATATGATATTTTGAAGAGAAGTACATAGGGATTTGAAAAAATATTGATTTTTAAAAAATAGGCACGCTTTTGAAATTAAAGGACGATTTTCGAGCAAAATTTCTCGTCGAAAATAGGCTATAACTTTTTTTATTATTGAGATATCGAAAAAATCCTATGTACTTCTTTAGATAATCTAGTTTTATTGATGCAGTCCAAATTTGAAGTCGATCGGATAAAAATTGCTCGAGTTCTGCTGCGTGCCGCACTCAAAAAAGTGGTTTTGAGAAAAACGCGTTCAAAGTTTTAGGTTTTTTAATTTATGCGATAAATTGGAAAAAAAAATTTTTACCTTTAATCAGCGATGTCGGCACCATATAGCTGGCCTTCAAGAAGCAAATGATTGTCCCTAGCATCTTTTCTCGAACTTGTAGAGGCTCTTCTTGCCTCTTTTGCAGCGTCTGTGAGCGAGCGCTCCGCCAGCTCGATCCGCGCTGCGTCGGTTTCAACGCAAAAATTGAAACAATTTGGGCCGATAGTTATCCCCAACGTCTCCAAAACTTTCATGAGGCTTCTCAGGCCATCATTGAATAATAATACCGCGATATCAGCTGCAATATCGGCGATTTTTTTGCTCCCGGACTGACACTTGGGGGCTATTGCCCAAACTGATTTGTTGTAGCTTTCGTTGTTGTTTTGCGTGAAGCCGCCCAAACAACGCTGCAGCAAATCGTCTCTGCTCAAATTTTCGAAGACTGGCGTAATTGCCTCCAATACTTCCTCAGGAAGAGGCGGCTGCGCGGGACCCCGAGCGTCACGGAGCGCTGCACCGCTCCACAAAATATTCAATATCTCCGAAAATAATTATTTTTTCGACCTGGGTCCAACGGCATCTTAATCTTAAATGTATTTTAGATTTTTCTAGATGGTTTTCAAAAAATCGATTTTTTGAAGCCGTCACAGTGGTGTTGTCCCTTAAAACTTTTAGATAAAGCAAAAAAAGCAATTTTTGAGCTAAATAAAGTAGAAAGATTCCTCAATCAAATAAGTGGATTTCGTGCCTTTTTATCGAGATCATGATGTAGCTGTTGGTAATTGGTTACGGTAAGTGCATTTGCATTTTGATGATAAACATTTCGTGATTAACACTTATTTTTATCCGGTGATTATATAGGATTTCCAGACAAACTTATCTTCGTTTGACCGCTAATGCAAATTCTTTTTTATTGTTTATTTTTTCTTTCGGATGAAACCTCGCAAAAGGTTCTGAATTTGTGTTTATCCAGCTGTTTTTCGAATGGCATTTGTATTCACCCCACTCTTACCCCAGTGGAAAATGCAACTCATCACCGTTTAGCCTTAAGCTAGAAAAATTATATTTCAAATCGCCAAATCGTCATGACCTATGTATTTAGTTTTTCAAACCGCTCGACGCTAGGCACAACAATTTTTTTGCACATTATTTCTATCACTGCGTAATTTAACGATTTTCTTCGTCATCTGCTAATTATTGTTACGATATTTGCGCAGCAAGTATATTCATTCATTCATTTGATATTATATCAGAAAAACACTCACGTGTGAGGTGGCTTCGATCCTGGTACATCTGGGTGATGAATCCATGGCGCTGTCAACTAAGCCATGTCACGAAGTTCTAAGTTCTACTTAGTTTACTTGCTAATGTCGCATCGTCTACATATGTTACCATGCAATAGGTTGCGTTATTAAGAAATGTGGGGATTGACGAATGTAAGTAAGATTATCAGACTGATAACTTTTTGTTTGCATTGAGAGATTGCAAACAAAAAGTTTGCATTGCATTCGCATAGAATTACGTAACCTCAAATTGTATTTCTCCAAACATTCATTCTGACTAGTGACGAATTAATGAGCACGATGTTACTGCAACGAATGCTATCCTCTATATAAACTACTAATAATGATATAAACATTATATAAACTAATTGTGATCGACTGGGTGGTGACTAATCACAGAGAACAAAGCCGCAGTTGGCTAGTGTTTGGCTAGGTCGTCGCGAGATACCCACTTGAGGTTTTTTTTTTCATTCGCAACCCCATCGGTAACGCAAATTGCTTCGCCAGCCATTCGCTAATCGCTCGATGGAACTACGTGTAGTCACATAACCTCATTTTGTCATTCATGACTATCATTGCGTGAGCCTAGTATGACTTAGGTACGGGTAAGCAGTAACTGGCCACGGTGTGCATATCCGCATTTAGCTAGTGTTCGCTAGATCATGGCCAGATACCCACTTCAGAATTTTGTATAATCGCAACGCTATCCGAAACTCAAGTTAGCTAGCCAGCCATGAGTCTTTCGCTATTACAGATAATAGCACTTGTAGTCACATAACCTCACTTTGCCATTCGTAACTATGGTTGGCTAGTCCAGTACAGCCTAGTTACTAGGTGGCATTTTTATTTTAACGCAGCGTCATCTATAGTGAAAATCGATCAGGTAGTGAATAGACAAGGGCTGGATAACAAAACATTTAGAATATTACTAGCTCATAGCAAGGCAGCCATTAGTTAGTTCGTATGAGCTCAATTGACCGAGCCAGCTACTAGCACGTAACTCAGAGAGGCTAGCACGATTTCTATCCGGCTACTCGCTGCAAAAGCTGGATCATATCTTGTGCACGGAGAGAATTAAAAAGTAATTTTTGTCGCGAATTTCACGGTTAAAATTACCGTGATATATTTCAATGTGGTGACAAGTGAGAAAAACATAATAATTCGTATGCGACAAGTTTTTTTTAACTCACGTTACAGAAAATTTCAAATACGTAGCTAAAATTTTACTATACAAGAAGGGTAGCGCGCACGATAATTTTTACCGAGAGCAAAATACATTTTCCTATAACACTCATTAAATTTTATAATAAATCTTAAAATAACTGTTATAAAGACGATACTTTTTTATAGACATTTTTGAAAGGCATAAAATAATAAAATGCACAGTAAAATTTCGCTGATATTATATATTTTTTAAATATAAGTTTTCCGTATTTTGTTACACATAAAAATTTACTAGAAAATCTGGTAAAATGTTCTATCTGAAGAAGAAATTTTATTTTCATGAAAATCTGTGTTTTACTCAGTAATAATAAGCGAAGTTTCAGGGTTGTCATCCGGTTACCGTTACTGCACGGTCATTTTTAACATATAATTCTCTCCGTGTGCTGTACGCGTTAACATATTACGCATAATATCCTAATATAACATAACATATATCATTTTTTTTATCTGTCGGGTTAGCGCCTTAGTCGATACTGGTTTTCGGCTTTTGCATACGATATTATAAACTTGCTTTACGCGCCTCTTAGGTCTTTACTCGTGATCAAATAGTCTGAAATAGGTGTTGCAGGACATACAGTTTCCTCCCCCGGCTAGAACGGTGTAATCAGCAAAAGGTGCAATTTATTTACCGCTGATGTTTTAATCCTATCCGGAATCTTTAATGCTTCGAATATGTATCGCGGTTAATCTTTCTATCCGATGATTTGCTAAAAACGCGGATAGTGGCTAACTTTAATCATGACTTTTCGAAAAAAGATTACCGTTTGTTCCCCATTCCCGGAAACCCGGCTAGGACTAAAGCAAGATATCACGCGTCATCGTATTTCAGTTTTTGTCGTCGCAGTTTAACGCCGAAATTGGATTTAAAGTTTAACGTTAAGGCTGTAAATTCTAAAATACTTTACTTATGAAAATATCCTTTTACCCTCTTGAAAACTCATTGTAAGTGCAATCGTCGCGCGTTGTTGTTTTTGCGATGACGTTTTTCTTGACACGTTTAACCGTACAGGTTAAACGTGTTTAATTTTACAGCAAGCCCGTTTAATTAAGCCCGTAAAATTAAACAACACGTTTAATTTTACAGCAAGCCCGGCATATTCCGGTATTGTCACCGCATTATTCTCATCTTTTATTAGTCGAATGACGTTTTTTTGCTTACGAGCGGGATATCATATTCATTGCCCGCAGAATTGTTGCGCGTATCGGAACGTTGGATGCTACACTTCATGTCGTCGTGTATATTCCTGCATTCTCTCCTCATATAAATCCCGGCGCTCAATGTAGGAGATGGTTGGCATATATGCGAAAATTGGTCTACTAACAAATAAATAACTTTTGTATAATTCATACGTTATAAGGTAATGGTTCACATATTGGAAGAAATTAGTTGAACAGTTCGTTGAGAAAGGAATGAAACTGGTAAATGTGCCGTCGGGGTTTGGCTTCGGCGATGCTTTAAGTTAAGCAGCGTTGTGCATGGCCAATACTCGGAGCGGTGACCACTTAGCTGTGCACCGGCTGGCGCATCAAACAGTTAGCGATAAGCCAATATTTCTGATATCTTGGTGTAGATACTTAAATAAAAGTCTGTGCACTAGGGAATAAGAATAATAGGGGCCTTATATACCGGTACCGGTTTTCCACAGTTTCCCCAGAGTCTCGGCAAATGCGTTATGGTGTAGTTTAAGACGGGTGTGGACGTAACGGAAGTTAAGTTAGATTAGGAAAGTGCGGGTAGGACGTAATTGGAAAGGGTTCAATTGGTAACGATAATACGTAAAAGCCCGCAAGAGTATACGTTATAGCTCAGGGAAATAAAAGAATAGTCCATTGAGAAAGGAATCGCTTTTGTGTTATTTATCTACCATATACATATAAAGTTTTGTGACTGACTAAATGATTGGCTGACATACAGACAACGCACCGCCTAAACCGCTGAAAATGGAAACATGCAATTTGGAAGACATGTTCCTTAGAAGGTGTAGAGGTGCACTAAAAAAGGATTTTCCGAAAATAAACTTCTAATGGGGTGAAATGGGATGTAAAAGTTTGTATGGAAAATTGTATTTCTTGCGTGTATGAACTTGAAACTTGGTATACATATACTTCAAAACAAATAATGTTTTTGCAAGGATCTGGTGTAGGTGGCATTAATTTATGTACAACGAACGTGAGTTGAAGAAAAATATAAAATATTGGGCATTTGTTCGATTCACAGACATACAAAAAATATATTGTCCGATGAGACAA
Source organism: Ophion ventricosus (assembly GCA_963932345.1). Lineage (NCBI taxonomy): Eukaryota > Metazoa > Arthropoda > Insecta > Hymenoptera > Ichneumonidae > Ophion > Ophion ventricosus. The sequence continues at coordinate 25,371,973 of OZ010714.1, read as the reverse complement.
TCCCGTAATATTCCCGGTGAAAAATGCAGAAATCGCGTCTCGTCGACCGCGTGGTCGATGAAACCAAGATGGCCAAGACGCGTGAGAGCGACACGTGCTCGCGATAAATCTCGAATTAACGTTGCGATCCCGATTCAAATTGCGAAAATATGCCCGAATTTGCGTTACCGGAAGTATCCCGAACGATTTGGTTAAATGTGTTTTGTAAGGACTCCGTTAACCCCCTGAAGAATGAACAATTTAATTCGTCAAATGTACGGCACGTGTCTTTACGCTCTTACCGGTGATCTAAGACTGGTTAAGACAATATGGCGTGATAAGACAAGAGACCGCGAGAACGAGCGCGCCAGTCTCGTCACTCGAGAGCGTATCACTCGAGGGGTGGCGACGTCGACGGCAGAGAGCGAAGCTCGAGCCGCTAGCTCGCGCCGCGTGAGACCTAAGACATTGTAACCCGGCCCGTGGCGACGTTAGCGGCAGCGCGCGAACCCTGGCCCGAACGCTCTCGTTACCGTGATTATATTTGCGTCATTCCTAAACAAATAATAAAACGCATATTCTAGGATTTTTTAAGGGACAACACCACTGTGACGGCTTCAAAAAATCGATTTTTTGAAAACCATCTAGAAAAATCTAAAATACATTTAAGATTAAGATGCCGTTGGACCCAGGTCGAAAAAATTATTATTTTCGGAGATATTGAATATTTTGTGGAGCGGTGCAGCGCTCCGTGACGCTCGGGGTCCCGGCAATTACGCCAGTCTTCGAAAATTTGAGCAGAGACGATTTGCTGCAGCGTTGTTTGGGCGGCTTCACGCAAAACAACAACGAAAGCTACAACAAATCAATTTGGGCAATAGCCCCCAAGTGTCAGTCCGGGAGCAAAAAAATCGTCGATATTGCAGCTGATATCGCGGTATTATTATTCAATGATGGCCTGAGAAGCCTCATGAAAGTTTTGGAGACGTTGGGGATAACTATCGGCCCAAATTGTTTTAATTTTTGCGTTGAAACCGACGCAGCGCGAATCGAGCTGGCGGAGCGCTCGCTCACAGACGCTGCAAAAGAGGCAAGAAGAGCCTCTACAAGTTCGAGAAAAGATGCTAGGGACAATCATTTGCTTCTTGAAGGCCAGCTATATGGTGCCGGCATCGCTGATTAAAGGTAAAAAATTTTTTTTCCAATTTATCGCATAAATTAACAAACCTAAAACTTTGAACGCGTTTTTCTCAAAACCACTTTTTTGAGTGCGGCACGCAGCAGAACTCGAGCAATTTTTATCCGATCGACTTCAAATTTGGACTGCATCAATAAAACTAGATTATCTAAAGAAGTACATAGGATTTTTTCGATATCTCAATAATAAAAAAAGTTATAGCCTATTTTCGACGAGAAATTTTGCTCGAAAATCGTCCTTTAATTTCAAAAGCGTGCCTATTTTAAAAAAATCAATATTTTTTCAAATCCCTATGTACTTCTCTTCAAAATATCATATTATTAACGAAAACAGTCGGTATTTTTTTTCAGATCGACTTTGAAGAGAGTTCTGCTGCGTGCCGCGAACCACTGCAGAGGCAACAGTACCTGACGCGGGAACTTCCCCAGCGTCACCATGGGGCGTGAAAAATTTGAAAATTTTTTTTTATGTATCTTCAATAAACAACGAACAAAACAAAAAAAAAATTTCGAATATCTCTTCTTTTTCCCACAAAAAAAAATTCTTGAAAAATGGCAAAAAAACAGGGGGTCACAGTGGTGTTCTGCCTTAAAACAACTCACAATTAGGGGTGGAACGGGGTGTTCAAGTTTGTATGGGAAAATCGAATTCCCTGCTTTTATCTCAAGGAATTTCGGAAGGTATGTCCCTTAAAGGGCGTAAAGGTGCACTAAGTAAATATTTTTTTAAGAATCGACCCCTTAAAGGATGAAATAGGATGTAAAATTTTGTATGGAATGGAGATTTCGATTAGTTATTTTCATTCGAACTAAACAATTTTAGTGAGGTTTATTTTTAGATGAATCGTTATTATTTCGTCTTTTATCGATTCGAATTCAATCTCTTCAGAAACACCCATGACCTGAGGCCCCAATAGCTTGAAGCCAATTTCACGCCGGCGAAGCCGTGGGAGAAGGCTAGTACCTTATAAGAGCCAAGGCAGATGCGGTACTGCGGTCCAAATATTTTATCGTAGGTGACGATGTAGCCATATGTCATATATTTACGTACTCTAAGAGTGCAAAGAGAAACAGGTTTTCTGTAGCCCCCATCTTGCATTATATGTACTACTTATTGGGTCTATGCATAATTCCGTAGCAAACATCCAGTAAATTTTAAACGGAAAATATATAAGAAAAAAAGCGTTTTTAATCAACTAAATATGTTCCATTCTGTTCAATGACTTTCTCTTTCATCGAAGTCCTGAGATCTTCGGGCAAATAAGTAATCCAAGTGGTTTTTGAGGGCGTCCAAATGCTGAAGGTTTTATTATTCAAAGTGTTCTGTAGTGCCCGGAACAAGGGATAGTCTGAAGGTGCAAGGTCCAGACTATACAGTGGGTGCACCAAAACATTCCACCCAAGCCACAATAACTTTAGCCGGGTCATCCGAGAAACGTATGTTCCTGGTGGCGCACTACGCTCTTTGTTCGCCAATTAGGGCCACGTCTGATGGATTGCTTGCTTTAATTTGGCCAGTTGTAAGAAGTAGGTACTAAGTACGGTCGAATCAATCGTTTTGCTGGGTGGTAGCAGCTTATAATTGACGATTCCTCTCCAACCCCGCCAGATACAGAGCTTCTTTAGGTGTAATCCAGTCTTTGTGACGGTCTGAGCAGTTTCCCTGAGCTTCAACCATGATCTTTTTTGACTGCCATTGGTGTAAACAATCCACTTTTCGCTTCAATAATGGTTTATTTTGATGGCGTTTGAGCAGCAATTCGCAAGTTGACATTCGATCCATTCAATTCTTTTAGCTCAGTTCGTGCGGCACCCAAACATCAAGCTCGTTTACCATCCCAAGCATCTGCAAATGTCTCAGAACAATTAATTAGTCAATGTTAAGGTTATGTCCATTCTCTATAGTTGTCGAATACCGGTCGGAGCCAATTGAAGCTTTGATTTTATCGACATTAGTAGTTACTGGCCGACCGTAGCGAGAAGCATCTTGGAGATCAAAATCTCCACAACGAAATTTCGCAGACCACTTCCGACAAACACTTTCGCTTACGGCATTCTCTCCGTACATGGCGCATATCTTTTTGTGAATTTCCAACGGGTTTTTGCCTTTTCGGTAATAGAAAAAAGGGAAAGGCATCGAAAATACACGTTTTTTTCCTTTCATGTTCAAAACATAATTACAATTCCTATACGTGAAGGATCTTGATGGATACTTTTCGAAAATGTCAGCATAAGTTTCAGCTTTCACTTGATATACGAACACTTCATATGGTTGACGCATGTGCGAGCGGAGAAACAACTGCGAACGACATATGTCGGAATTTCTCTACGGAATTATGCATTGACCTCATATATTATCGGACTTATATTACGAAGACGATATAAAAAATAAGAGAAAACTGGAATGAAACATAGTTATAAATGAATAAAAATATCTCTACCGTACAGACATTACGGATGTAAGACCAAAAGTATAAATAAGTGCGGGCGTTTGTCAGCTAAATGTTTTTAGTAAAAAAACATTTCGAAAAATATGATATTTTTCGTCCGATTTATGAATCTTTTATATCTAGCACTGAACGAATTCAGTCGGATGCTTTTTTCATTACAATACTCAAAAAATGATTTATTGACTGCGAAAACTCCACAATGATACGATGGAGACAATGCCTACGAATAATACGATAAATGCGCATTTTCCATGATAGGCGAAACCTCCACGATGGTATTACGATCGTCTAACAATGAGCCTGTTAGCCACAGATATAGTGGAAGTGTATTTCAAATGAAGATAGATATACTTAACGGGCTGAAGTAACAACTTTCAAGATTACGATTTCTCGGAAAATATTACAAGTCCCCAGAAATCCTTTTAAGGCGAGTCTTATAACATTAAAATGAAGGTCTATGCTAAATTTCGGATCGAAATTCGGTTTCCGCTTTTCGGAAGTTTATCCGAATATTGGATTCAGCACTGGATTTGGACGGTTCACCCGGGTTAACCCACGATTTATGTTTTTTTTAATATTATCATACAACGCCCACTTTTCATCGCCAGTCACTATTTTGCGCAAAAAGTCCTTCTTTTTGAAGCAAGACAACGAAGACAAAGCTGTGTCGCATCGTTTCGATTTGTTGTTTTCCGAAAGCACGTGCGGTACCCAGCGGCCCTTTTGAATCTTGCCGAGCTTTTCTAAACGACTGGAAATATCTTATTACGTAACTCCTAATGTAGTAGCAAGCTCCGATCGCGTTTGGCAAGGATCTTCGTCCAGCAACTGCTCCAAATCCTTGTTTTAAAATTTTCTTGGTCGCCCTACTCTCTCGGCATCCTCGAGGTCGAAATTTCCACTCCACAAGCTTTGATACGACTTCTTTACGGTACTGATGGATACAGTATCATCCCACAATACATGACAAATCATCTCCTTGGTCTCGAAAGTCTTTTTTTTTCAATTTGAACGCGAAAAGCAAACAGTGCATAATACGCGCGTTATTGCAATTCATTTTGCTCACTGTGCTCACGATCTATATTTTTGAGGTGGTGTTAAGCTATTGGTCCGGAAAAATAGTCTACTAGGTTGGTATTATACAGGGTGAGGCACATAAAGTTTTACAGAGCGATAGCACTCAAACTATTGGTCATATCCAAAAATGTTTCAGACAAAAGTTTCAGTGTTCGAGAAGGCCGTCATACTGGACCGCCGTATTTTTTTATCGGTGGAGGCGCTAAAGCTACGTCAAGGTCAACTCCACTTTTTTAAATGGAACCATGTATTTTTTTTCGATGACATTATTACCGATTTTAAGACGAATACAGCGACCTACAACACAAGGTCATTCTGGTCACGCAAAGTATGAAAATAGTCGAGAAATCGAAAAATATCGGAATAATCACTTTCAAAGGATCCACTAACCTTGGTTTGGGTCTACCTACAGAAGATGCTCGAAGTGATGACCCTCGACTTGTAAGCACTTGTTAATTCGCTGATGAAAAAACCGTCTAACTTCAGCCAACATTTGTGGTGTAATTTCGGTACATGCTCGGCGTATTCTTTCTTTTATGTCGTCAGGCGTGGTAGGTGCTACCGCCATTACGCGTTCTTTGACAAAACCCCATAAAAAGTTCATTTTCGCGATCTCATGTACTCACATTAGAAGGTAATGCGTGACTAACTGATATGTCAACAGAAAATGCGTACTTGCTGCCGATAAGAAACATTGGTATCGTAAGAAATGAAAACAGTGATCAAACAAGTGTTTACAACTCGAGGGTCATCACTTCGAGCATCTTCTATAGGTAGACCCAAACCAAGGTTAGTGGATCCTTTGAAAGTGATTATTCCGATATTTTTCGATTTTTCGACTATTTTCATACTTTGCGTGACTAGAACGACCTTGTGTTGTAGGTCGCTGAATTCGTCTTAAAATCGGTAAAATAATGTCATCGAAAAAAAAAATACATGGTTCCATTTAAAAAAAGTGGATTTGACCTTGACGTAGCTTCAGCGCCTCCACCGATAAAAAAATAGGGTGGTCCAGTATGACGGCCTTCTAGAACACTGAAACTTTTGTCTGAAACATTTTTGGATATGATCAATAGTTTGAGTGCTATTGCTCTGTAACACTTTATGTGCCTCACCCTGTATAACACCGGACTGGGATAAAGAATTTTTTCGTTCAAATATTCAATACAGCTGTTTTTATTCTTAAGCCGAGATCTTATTTGTACACCTAATATATATACATTTGGGTCTGTATGTATGTGGAACATGCATATTTCTATAAACGCGAATGGGAACCGACACCGAAGTGTGTTGTAAATTGTAATGCCACCGCGTTTTGCGTGGGTTTTTAAACTGCATACTTGTATATTCTCCCTGAATGTTCCGTAGTTTCCAGCATTATAACTCCCTCCAGCCTCTTGACATCACATAGAGGTTATATAGCTGCCTTTATCCTGCTGTCTCTCTCTATCTCTCTTTTGCTTCGTGTCCGCGCTGTTAACGAAGCATCTCGTTTACTTCCGGTAAGCGAGAAGTGAGCGAACCAGAACGCTTTCTAAGCGCTATCTCTCGCGATTATTTTATGAACGCAGTATTATCATACTCTCGCGAGACGAGATGCCACTCGTTATAACACCGCGACCCGCTCATCCAAATAATCATCGTATGTAGGGGAGGTCCGGGCAAAATGAACACCTTCAGCTTTCCGTGATTATTGCCGATAATGAATAATAGATAAAATTAAAACAATTAACATATCTGAGATTAGTCTTTATTTAATCAACTTACGAAGCGTGTTAACAATTTTCCTTAATTCTAGTTTAATTAATTGCTATAAATCAAATAACAAAAAATGTCAAAACATCCACTTTGCCCGAGCCCCCGGGTAAAGTGTATACGGCATACGGGCAAAGTGGATAACAACAAGGAAATCTTCGGAAACGTAAGTTACTAAAACTAAATGATCTTTATAAGGTAGCGTATGTCCTCGTCGATAGTTCTAATGAACGAACGCATCATAGAACAGATTATTGTAAATCCTCATATTAAACTATTTTTAGTTCTGCGAGTTCCGTCGCAATTTTGTGTAACTCGAATTTAACTGGAATTATTAGACAAGTACATCCTCAAAACTATATTCATTTCATGGGTGAACCTGGGACACATTTTTCCACTACACTAACGATCGTTGCAAATTTATTCGCAGTTTTACTTTACTCGTCTGCACCACATGTCGAGCTGGATAATTGGCATGTAGGAAAACGACACAATCGAATGTCTGACGGGGCCAAACGAATTGCCATAAGCTGTTAGTTACAGGTTACGGTTGGGAATGGAAACTTTTGTGCACCTTTTGTTCATTTTAATTCTATCAAATGCGATTTAATTAATTATTTTTAATAAGTTACGTACACTGACAGAACAATTCTTTTGATATTACTAGATGCGTCTATATTTTTTTAAATTTGAATCAACTAGATTTTTCGAGAAATGAAATTTTTCCTATTGCATTCCATTATTAAAATGATTTATTCTAAATATATTTATTTATTCAAATCGAGATCTATTTGTAGATCGTGTAATTACTAAATATTTTATTTATTCCTAATAAATCTCTGACTTGGTTTCATCTGGTAGCATAAGACAAAAGAGACAGACGGAAAAATGGCACACGATTCAGTCTCTCAAAAATCTCACGGCTATGTTTTAATTATTATTATAAAAGGGTTAGTATTTCTATACATAAATAGTCGCGCCTCTTAATAAAGGCACGGGGATACCTTTCTTTGTATCCAAATAACAGCCTTGTTAATGAAAAAAAAGAAAAATAATTTAACTCTTTTCCACCGCACTTTTATGTCATGAACCTATATTTCTTTCTCGTATTCATGCGATATATCGTGTTTCATCTTTTTTAATTTATTTTGAACCTAATCTTTATTTATTTAATTTGAATATATCCAATATTTAAGAAGATTAGCTTGAACAAAAAAAAAATTGAAACATATATGGTCGTAGTAAGCTATAAGATAAGGAAAAAACCTATTTGATTTAAATAAATCTTATTTAAATTAAATATTTTTTTGGCAGTGTAGAAAGTACTTCCGATTATAAAATCGACAGCAGTAAAGGCTTGATCGATATGCGGCTGCAGTCATCTTTTATGTCAAGTAGCTTTAGTCTCGGCCAATACTTGGATCGATGACCGCTTATTGCTAGTCGCGCACCGGATTGCATGCCGACTACTGAACGGGAGACAGTGTATCAAGTTTCGCAAGTAACACTCTGGGAAATATAGCTGCCGTTAAATAAACTGGTTTCGTCGCCATTCCTGTGCCCAAATTGATGAATTTTATCGAAAATTTTTAAAAGTTTAATATACACACCGTGCATTTTATACGTTTAAAGTGCCTAGTAATATATATAAGGAGGTACTAAAAGGATAAAGGTTATACGTTATCCTACCTCTCATGATTTTCCTCTTTTTCTCTTTATGGTGCGAGATGCATTAGTATAAGATAGCTTTCTCTGAAGATTTTTATTCCCAGGCGCATTCCTTTGGAGTTTCTCAGCGTAAGAAAAATCCAAAGCCGGACATATCATCGGTATATGCCTCAAATGTACCGTTAGAGATGCATTGTTGTCAGGATACGCTCTTCCATTGTATGTCTCGGCTTTGTTCGATCCACTAGAAACGAATCCGGGCGAAAATTAACGGCAGGAATGGAAATATGCGGGTGACGTGTTTTCAACGTCCTGACAACGGCAAAGTATACGAAAAACCTACGATTTGTACCCTAACGATAACATTGAAAAAATACCACCTTAACTTTATTAATATTACAAAAAGAAATTAGCTTTGTGTTGAGACAGATTTCTTTGGTTCAGAATTGAATGAAAACTCTGCACCGATCTCGCCAGAAATCTTCATCGACCGTGGTTAGTGTCTAACGGCTAAGTGGGCTCTGGTAGCTTAAGGAGTTATGCCAAATTGGCGCTCAGAAAAATAGGTATCATAATTTTTATTTTATTTAAAATATGGAAACTAATTTTTATTTTCCACAAATGTATTATAGCTCTACGAACAGATAAATAAAAAAAAACATATATAAGTAGCAGAGATATAAGTCGTGTAGTGGGACCCTCTTTTCAAGCTGGTGGACCAAATCTCTTGAGATCTCCTCAACCGATTATAATGAAATTTATAACAAATGTTCTTTTTAATATTATCTAGGATGTAGTATAAGATTTTTTTGATTGGATGCTGCGTAAATTTTTGATCAATTCTCAAAACTCATTTTGTTTAAAATCAGATTTTTTTTCAAAGAGCTGACATATCTACAAAAGAATGTGTTTTTATTTTATTTTTTCCCTATGTTCATCCCTATGTTTATTTTTTCCCTATGTTCCCTAAGAATTGCCTTCTTTTAAAAACTATCCATCTATTTCCCAATAAAAAAAAAAAAAAATAGCAGAGATAAAAGTCGACTAGTAGGAGCCTCTTTCCAAACTAGGGAACCAAATATCTCGAGAACTGCTTAACCGATTTTGATGAAATTTATACCACGTATTCTTTATAATATTATCTAGTATGGCATTTTTTCATTGGATGCCGCGTTAATTTTTATTAATTTTTAAAACTCAACATTTTGTTACAAATCAGGTTTTTTTTTCAAACAGCTGATATTTCTACAAAATAAATGTTCTAATTTTTTCCCTGCGCTACACTTCAGCTATTGCCTTTCTCTACAAGGCATTTTCATTTTTTTATTTTCCAAACGATGCCTAGCAGAGAAAAAAATTCCAACTTTGGCAAGGATTTTCATAAGAAGGGCCTAGCAGACGACGTGTATCACCGCCATTTTTAAATTCTTTTAATTCGTTTTTTTTCAATTTGTTCATAAACATATAATGTATTTGTGAAAAACTATTTTATGTACTTAATAGTCGCGTAAAAATTGTTATTTATTTTTATACCTATTTTTCCGTGCGCATTTTTTCCGTTAATCCACAATTTGACAAAAAATGAATTAATTTAATTATGGATGCTAGACAGTTTAGAAAACTGACAATTGAACAAATTAATAAATAAATTAGCGTGATTAACAAAATTCACGAGACTCTTACAAAGTGGATTCACCTAGGAAACCCAGGGAAAGTGTAGAGCTGTAATGAATAAAATAGATTAATAGAATAGATTAATAGAATATACGCTTCAGAAAGGGATATATAAATAAATATAAATAACCATCAAGAATAAATATTTTTGACCATTAACAAAGTACGTGATAAGATTCATCGAGGGTCGGCTTCTGTGGCTGAGCAATAATTTCGGTTCCCTAATTCTTTGAGAATCCGGACAGAAGTAGTGAGTCCGCTCGCTAGCCGAGCGATTTGGTCTCCTCCCCTCTATTCAAAGATATATGCATATTGGGAATCTATTCCTTGATGCACGCGCGACAGTAATCGATGGTGGTCTTTGCCGAATTCGTCAGTGAATCATCACCTCTCGCCTGGGTGTGATCATCGTCTGTTTGGGTCAAAATTGACTCGCTCGCTCTAAAGTATCTCCAATTTTCTTAATTAAATTAATCAAGGCAGTATTCTAGTCCAGAAGCCTCAATTTCGGGCCTTTTTCAGCCTTGATGTATGTATATATCCATATCTTACAGTTTTTTTTATTGATGTTTCAGGAACTTACAAAAAAAAACATTGAAATCGTCATGAGCCTCTATATATGGCGAGAAAAAAGGTTGAAGCGGTTGACATGATTCCAAAGGCCCCATTCATCTGAAACAAAATTAAAACTAATTTTGTTGATCAGTAAAAATGGCATTATGGCACGCACCAAACAAAAAAATGTAATTGCGACTATCTGACAAATGGTAATTTTTCGCCCTATTTCTTTCAAAGTAATTTTTTTTTCGATAGGAATAATAATAATTTCCCAACCCTCGAGGTAGGGTCGATAGACGAACATATGCAGAAGGTCCATATCATATTTGAAGTTTATCGGTTGAATAGTACTCGAGATTTCACGTCAACCAGGTTGAAAAAAGTAGTTTCGAGAGAAACGCGTTGAAAGTTTTGAATACAATTTCAGACAACCGCAACTACTTAAATCGTATAATGGCATGTTATACTTACGTTATATTAATCAGTCTGTCCTGGTTCGAGAAGTGTGCCTTTCTCGACTTCGAAATGGTGATTTTCTGAAGCCCGTTTTTCCTTGCGAGCATTTCTAGCTCCCTTAGAATATTCTGATTGTCCGATTCGCGTTGGTGCAGCCTCTAAATCCGGCCATATTCAAATCGCCATAACGTTGTAAATATTGAGAATTTCGAAAATTCTCATTAACGGCATATTCGTAAGAGTACTTTGAGATACTTTGAGAAAATGCCAAGCAAATCAATGTTTTTTGTCATCTTAATTAATGAATCGATATTTACGAAACATGGATGAAGGGAGCTTTCGGACGGACATAAATAGCTTAAGGCGATTGGAGCGTTACCCATAATCCAATATTAAAGCAAAATATACATATATGTTATTGTCCAGAGTATACTGAGTCTTTACGATTTTTTTCCACCACAAAAGACCAGAGCTCAAAAATAGTTTAATGTATGTAGTTTTACGTGTGGTTAGATGGGAAAGACGTTCACGTTACGGGTAACGTATTTTTTTTTGGCTACTTAGCACCCAGATAAACTATTTTTAACAATGAATTAACGAAAACTAGACCTTTGTAGATATTTAGAAGAAAAAAACCCCATCTTGCCCATTGAAAATATTTATCCAAGGTTTGATGTACCTTTCATGAAGGTTCGATGAAAGATTACGAATCTTTTTAATCTTTTAAACATTTTTATTCGTTTTAATATTTTCAATCTAATAAAATATTACGACTCTTTCATAATAATCATCAATAATGTTGTACTTTTTCAAGTTGGTAATAACACAACAGTTTTTCTTTTTCACGTAATAAAAGTATAAAAATGCATAATTGTGCCCTTCAATTATGTATTTTATGAAAACTTAGCATTTACAGAATAAATCGATACCTCGTATGCATTTTTTTGCGGTCTATTGAAAAAAAACTCCTAAACCGTTATTCGACTCAACTGGACTGCTTCAACCTCATTAAGGAGATATGTTTTCGGGTAATACTCGAGGAGTCGAAACGAACGCTGACGTCGAGAAAGTTTCGTTTTTAAATTGCCCGGTGACAGTATATCGGTATTTTTATGTCTTACCATTTCTTCGTCAACTTTTCGGAGACAAAGTTCGTCGTTGATGTTTGCAACGAATCACAGTATAGGTTGTCGAAATGGCCCGTGAATGAATGTTTCATCATGCCAGTAACCGCGTTGTATGAAATCCGAGCAGCTTTTTTCCTCAGCATGATAAGTGTCCGTGCAACGATCTTAGGAGAATTCACTCGAGAATAGCGACATTTTTTCTCCTCATCAGGGTTTTTCACGTCCGAACAATGTTACACCAGGTTGTGAAAGCTTCGGCGGGCCCTCCGCGCGGTTGGCAGATCTGGAACAAGGGGATGAAACTGAGCTGACAGCAGGAAGGGCGGCGGGGGGGGGGGCGGGAAGAAAGAGATAATACTGACGTGGAGAAAATAAGAGTGAGCTGGCTTGGCGTATCGCGACTTAAGCCCACCATGCGATACGAATATAAGACGCTTATCACTGACGCAGGATCACGTAGAGACGGGAATTCGCACAGGGACTGTGAGCTGCTTCTATGCTACCCACCGTTATGTTACGTTCCTTTATCTCTTTCTTTCTATATCTCTTAATTCTATACCTTAGCCTTACTTTTCCTCTCTCTGCCCTCGACTAGTCCTTGTCCTCTTTTTGTTACTCTCTCTTATTATTTATTTCTGCTCTTTTACTTTCTTATTTTATTCTTTAAATCACATTGGAGGATATTACCTTTATTTTACGTATATTATTATTACAAAATCATGATATTTTGTGAATTTCTAGATCGATTATAGCATGGATTAAAGTGTGGACCGCGTGATTATGATATGAGTATTACTATACTAGTCAGCGAGAGGGCTCAAGTTTAAAAATGTTTTTATTATACAGGGTGGATCAATAACTATTAGCACCTTGGATATCTTCGAAACTATAAGGTTCACAGAAATATTTGCTGAAATGAAATTGCACAGTACGAAAGGGGCCACCCGATAGCGATAATAGTTTTTTGCAGGTGGAGATACTTCGGATATTTGAAGGTCAACGCCATTTTTTAAAATGGATCGGTATGTTTTTTTTTTCTGTATCATGAAAGAGGAGCTTAAAACGAGTTCAACGACCTATAACATAAGGTCATTGAAGGTCATAGAAAGTACAGAAAGGCGATAATACGTACAGTTTCGGCAGTAAATAAAATTACTACTTTGTAAAATTACTACATTGTACTCGATTGACCGATTTATCGATACTAATCTTATCATGTTTATCTTATCCTGCAAACTTATTAAAGTGTCCTTGAAACAGTGTTTATTTTCAGTGAAGTAAACCGTAAGTATTATCGTCTTTCTGTACTTTCTGTACCTGTCTAAGAAATGTGTAAACGTACATAATAACGTACGCATTGATATTGACGGTCGTCATTTCGAACACTTACTATAAACGTAGTAATTTTATTTACTACCGAAACTGTAAGTATTATCGCCTTTCTGTACTTTCTATGACCTTCAATGACCTTATGTTATAGGTCGTTGAACTCGTTTTAAGCTCCTCTATCATGATACAGAAAAAAAAACATACCGATCCATTTAAAAAAATGGAGTTGACCTTCAAATGTCCGAAGTACCTCCACCTGCAAAAAAAACTATTATCGCTATCGGATGGCCCCTTTCGTACTGTGCAATTTCATTTCAGCAAATATTTCTGTGAACCTTATAGTTTCGAAGATATCCAAGGTGCTAATAGTTATTGATCCACCCTGTATACTAGTTTTTGCCCGAGTGGACTTTAGAATTTGATCCGGAGAGGAAATAAAGAGAGAAAAGTAAGAAATAAAGAAAAAAGGCAAAGTGTCATATTTCTCAGGTACGGTGGTAGACTGACTGATTGAGGTAAGGGCTGGTAATTATTAATGAAATAGTAGTACAAATTACTATCATCTAGCGAATGACTCGTGGCTGGCTAGCTAACTTGAGTATCGAATGCCATTGCGGATGAACAAAATTCTCAAGTGGGTATCTTGCCATGATCTATGGCTATGGACGCCTTGGCTAGTTACTGCCCACACGATCATGATTACAGATATCGCTGCCTTGCGATAAAAATACCACCTAGTGACACTGAGGCGTACCAAGCTAGCCAATGATGATCACAAATGACAATGTGAGGTTTTGTGGCTACATGTAGTTTCATCGAGGGATTAGTGCATGACTGGCTAAGCGATTTGAGTTACCGATGGCGTTGCGAATGAAAAAAAAAATCCTCCAGTGGGCACCTCACGATGACCAAGCCAACACTGGCTAACTGCGGCTATTTTCTCCTTGATCCGTTACTACCCAGTCGATCATGACTAGTTTATCTAATATTTATATCGTTATTAATAATTTATATAATGAATAGCATTCGTTTCAGTAACATTGTGCTCATTAATTCGTCACTAGCCCGGGTAAATGTTTGGACAAATACAATTTGAGATTATGTAATTCTATGCGAATCTAACTCTCAATACAAAGAAAAGTAAACAAGCCGATGATGTCATTTACATTTGTTAATCCACGGATTTATTAATACCGCAACTTTCGCTGTGGCAACATATGTAGACAATGCAAAATTCATAAATTAACTAAATGTAAGTTTAACGGCTCAGTAGACAGCGTCATGGATTCATCACCCCGAGGTACCAGCTTCGAAACCACCTTGCACGTAAACGTTTTTCTGATATAATTTCAAATTAATGATAGTACATTGTGTACCAAGGAGGCAAAGTGGGACTTTTTACGGTAAAAAAGCGGTAGACTTTTTATGGTACAAAAGCGGTAGACTTTTTACGGTACAAAAGCGATAGTCGATAGACGCGCGCGCTCATCTACGACTCGTACTGAAAACATCGTGCGAGGCGTAAAAAGGTCCACCCTCGACGTCGGAAAGGCGGATTATATCACGAATTAACAAATGATCTAAATAGGTTCTCAACGGCGTACTGCAATATCATTGTATCAGAGGATCTAAACTGCAATCTGTTGCAGTCAAATTTCGAGGCCTTGTCTCTTCAGGAATTCGCGGCAATTAAGAGTCTATCCATTGTAAATTCTGAAGCGACACACCATACAGCTTCGTCTGACTCACTCTTAGACGTGTTCATTATTGATTCCATCGATAATGTATATTCTTTTACTAAGCCAGAAGCTCCATTCATAGCCAGACATGATTTGCTAGGGTTAACCTATAACTTGAAGGTTGGACTATACCAAGACGTAGTATAAAGCGCAGGAACTTCAAGCAATTCAATGAGGAAGCATTTTCATCCAATGTCGCGGTTGCGTTGCAGGCTGAATGTCCTGTCGGACGAGGACATTTCGACGAACTCCATCAATAACTATTGCAGCACATTGAGCATCATTTTATTAAAATCGCTTGACTCTCTCTCTCTCTCTCTCTCTGGCTGCCTTTTCTACTCTTCACACCATTTGAATTTCTACTAAATAGATAAATCTATTAAGATCTCTCTCTAATTTTTTATCTAATGCGTAATTTCTCACTTCAAAAGATTCGCCCTTTTCAAAACAAACGCATACTATTACCGTGAGTGGCAAATGCAGACATTTTTAAAGCAAATTTCATGTCTTTCGAGACTATATTATTATAAGAACCGAACCAGCAGCAATTGTCGAAATGTGAGGCTAACTAGAAAATGTAACTAGGATTTATTTAAGCGCTGAATCATTGATATTACCAATTAGCAGAATTAGAGATTTGAAAATCAGAGGTAATGTATTCGTGACTTGACATTTAACGATCGTGGTTCATGTTTGAGTTCACGTCTCACTGAATATCTTTTATGGTACATGAAAGAAGGAGGAAGCGAGGAAAAATAAAACGTTAAGAATTTTCAGGTGCATTATAATATGGAAGAATGAAGCGATAGCGGAATTCACGTTAAAGCGAAGAAAGAAAATGTCAGAACACGTATTATAAATCGTTGGTTAAGACTGTAATGCAGTAGATAAATTTAGATCAGCTTTTTCTTCAGAATATCAGTAGCTCCGTACAGTGAGCGGTATAGCAAGCCTTTGGTTTTTCACTCAGACTGGCGTGTGCACAATGCTTCAGGATTTAGTGCAACACGCAAACGACTACCCTTGTAAGCGTTTTCTATTCTTCTTTCTTTGCTTTTTCTGCCATATCACTCGATGATCAACGTTTCTTTCGAGAATAAAAAAAGAAAAATGAACGTTCAAATTCTAAATAAAACGGGCCTAAATGAGAATTGCCGGGCGCCCGAAAGTTTATATCACGTTGACTATTACAATAACATAGAGTGATGGGTTGATCCCCAAATTTCATCTGTCACGATTGAATGATCTTTTTACACTTTCTGCACTGGCCAGCTGCTTTCAAATTGACAGAATCCATTAACATGACTCCTATCGTCCGTTCTGAATATTATTGCGCAGCAAATTGGCATTTGTATTCATAAGAACGACCTTGCCCGTTGGTCGATTATCGTTAATTGTGTCGGTCATGACTTTTCAATGGAAAATGAAGTCTGTGGACCTTTCGAAATTCTTGCACCAACTTTCTTTTGCCACGTACAAATGTATTCTCGGCATAGTAGAAGTAATCATGAATTTGTTCAACGAACCTTCAGGTTCAAAGAACCTGCGTAACGCCTTCGATTAATTAGCACTCGAAAACGGGAGATTGAAACGGAAAAGTGGGAACAAATACCTGAGTAGGGAAGACCGATATATCATGTGTCAAGTGTTTAAGGTAGTATAATTTTTCGCAAGAAGGGTGTTATGCCTCGAAGTCGAACACAATCATATTTATTGTTTAACGCATCACTGGAGCTGCACGAAGTCGAAAGAAAATTATCGTTAAATCCCTAATAGATATATTTTAACAAGCGAGATCCTTGCGCATTTGCTTCCTTTTTAATTTAGTTTACTCTCAAAGCTGCCTACATGAGGAATTTTTTTTTCCTCTAAACAAAGCGACCCCTATATGCAAGTATACATTTTAGATCGTCAGCATCGGCAATTTTCTAATTTGCACAATTTTATTTTGCGTAACAAAATTTACAAATATTTTTTTTATATGAAATTATTCAATACCCATCCATTTTACTTTCAAACATTTTAATGCACATAAAAAGTAAACTTTTTGCCGACTCCTGATGAATCGTATTTATAGATTTCTTCTTTAATACTCTACTTATGAGCAAAACATTTATTCTTATATCTTGAGTTTCCAGA
This sequence comes from Ophion ventricosus, assembly GCA_963932345.1. NCBI lineage: Eukaryota > Metazoa > Arthropoda > Insecta > Hymenoptera > Ichneumonidae > Ophion > Ophion ventricosus. Next base: position 25,354,825 of record OZ010714.1, on the reverse strand, counting down.
ATATTACACTGTGAACAAATTTAATTGAAAATTTATGCGATCTTTCACACACGTTCCAACTCTCTCACTATCCATCCATCAAACCCAAACCCAAAAAAACCCAAACTTAAACTTGAACCCAAATAAACAAACTTAAACCCAAACAAACTTAGACCCAAACAAACCCAGACAACCCCAAACAAACAAACCCAAACAAAACCAAACAAGCAAACAAGCCCAAAAAACAAACAAACAAACCCAAACAAATAAGCAAACCGAAACGAACAAGCAAACCCAAACAAACAAACAAACCCAAATAAACAAACAAACCTAAACAACCAAACCCAAATCCACCAACATGGTAATGTACACACCAAAATTGAAATTTACACGTGTAATCAGAAATAACTCTATATGTAATGCAGCATTTTTCAACAAATCACAGGCATTTAGCATGTCGCAGCTCCCCCCACCCTGATACAGCACAGCGTCAGTGGAGTGAGGGTAGCCTTAGTTTCGTGTGACATCTCGCTAAATCAGACCCCCTATATAGACCTTTAAAAGCATTTTCAATGCTAAAATTTTAGGACACTGGAACGACCGTAGAGATATTTTATTTATTCGTAATTCCATAGAACTCAAATCATTGCATCGACGGAAATATGATAAAATAATGATGAGTCACTGGTTTGGTTTCATAACAAATTCCATCCCGATAGCTGGAGTCATTCGCAAATCATATCGCTTCCATTTTTAGCGCTGACCACACATATACATTCACACATACTCACATTAATCCGGACACTTTTTCTAAATATAATTTTCTGACCGTTTGAAACATTTAGATAATTCTGTAATAAAAATCTTATGTTTTTTTTTACGAAAATAAGGCTCCCAGATAGACAGTCATGATTATCACGGCGTGCATACAATTGATGAAGCAAATTTTACAGCATATTGACTACATGTTGTGATGCAAAGCCATGAACTCATTTAGTATCATGCATTTACAAAACATTTTGATCTCAATATGTTGTTTACAAATGCATCGTGCGTTTAGAGCACGTCGAACTCATATCGCTGTGCTCAAGTGTCCGCAATTAATATCTGCAAATTTTACGTCATATTGAAGTCATGTGTAGACATTTTGGTGTGTACTCACTATGGTAACATCAATTGTTCTCATGAATTGTACTTAACATGAACGCAATTTCGTTTACGTTGGTGAATACATTTCATGAGCTCATTCAGTACCTTGGATTTGAGATACATCGTGACTTAAATTTGTCGTTTCGAAATGCATCATCCATTGACTACAAGATGAACTCATAAGAGGGCAAATTTAAATTCTGCAATGAATATTTGCAGATAGACGTCATATGGTAGCCATCCAATGATTTTTGTTGGTGTATTCACTGGGTTAGCACTGGTAGTAGACATGCCATGCAAGCAATATGACGGCGATATGCATATTTCTCAGTGATACACCCCATGAGCGCAATATGCGGGCAAAATGCATGTTTCTCAGTGATACATTCTATGACGGCGATATGCATGTTCTCAGTGATACATTCGATCAGCACAATATGACTGCAATATGCATATTTCTCCGTGAAACATCCCATGAGCGCAATATGACGGCGATATGCGTGTTTCTCAGTGATACATTGTATGACGGCGATATGCATGTTTCTCAGTGATACATTCGATGAGCGCAATATGACGGCGATATGCATGTTTCTCAGTGATACATTCGATGAGCGCAATATGATGGCGATATGCATGTTTTTCAGTAATACTTCCTATGTGCGCTATACAACGGCGGTAGTAAGTACGATATAATGAAATAAAATTTCAATAACAATTAATTTCTAAGAATTTGGTGCTTTTTTTTTATTCAAATGGATGTATTGTACCTTCTTGAAAAATTGAACATTTTTTCATCATTCCTTTTAATGCATCTGGATGGCTTCCTTACATCACTAAAATATTTAGCAAGGACAAGAAAGTATTCATTTTATATGATACATGTAATAATAACTGCAGTCATTCGTTTATTTTTATCATCATCAAAAGCCTTGAAGTCGTAAAACTATAGAAAGAATACGTAAAAAACGTGTGTTTTTTTACTGCCTAAATGGGAAAAAAATCAGTATTCAAAAAGAATTAATTTTCGTTGCATTGCAACAATGCAAACTTCAACGTTTTCCCACTTATTGACATTTTTTAAAATGATAAAAGTAAGGAGCGAAAAAAAGGAAATTTACACAAGCGATAGGATGGTTAGGTAGGTAGCGCGCTCAGCTCTAGAATTAGAAGACGTAGGTTCGGAACCGAGGCTAGACAAAAACTATAATGAGGCAGAACACGTTTTAATCCAATTATTCTATATGCAGCAATATAAGTAAAGCATATGGAAACGAAAAATACTACCAGAATTTTTTTTTATTCATAATTTGTAGACTTATTAATTTTTTCATTTCAGGCACAGATCCGACAGCCTGTACAGTGTCGTAGCACGCGTTACGCCCTCTAGCGTCCATATAAGCACAACAATTGTATCATGTCATGACGCCAATATGAGCTTCATATGAGCACTACAATTTTTTCACGCCGTGACACTCATATGAGCTCCAAATGAGCACAACGTAGTTACGTCACGCCGTGATGCCTATATGAGCTCCATATGAGCACTGAATTTTCTTCAGGCCGTGACGCTCATATCAGCTCCATATGAACACAACATTTACGTCACCCTGTGACACCAATATGAACCCCATATGCACTCCCTTATTGTTGGATATTCGTGATCCGATTTTGCTAGTGCTGATGAATTCATTGCATGCATACTCGCGTGAAAACAACTTTGCTTCAATTGGATGTATTATTATGAATCGTCATGTGATGCAAATATGACTTGAAGGTGCGCACTCATAAGCGACACATAGCTGTGTTAATTTATATGCATCATAGATAATTCCCATATGATGCCAATATGAGCTAAATGTGTCTATCTGGGTCTGGGCTTCTAATGAGGAAGCAGATAAATTGTCTAGTGTAATTTTTACTAATAAGACTGAGTATATTTAAATAGTATTTACCAGATACTTAATTTTACAATAATACGTAACGCAATTTTCATCAACTCGAAACCCTTTTAGGACTTTCACAATCTCATACATTGTACTTTATAGCACACTCTTATCCCTTCACTTTTACCAGTGTTGAGAAACCCCCCCAGCGTGTAATCTACAGCTATCCTTTTTTAAATGTATACTACTGTGTTGTATTTGCACAAGGGTGCATGGGAACTGCGGTAGACCGTTCTCTTGGAACGGTTAAAACATGTTCGAACTTATCAACCGTTCACGTTGACCGCTGCTCAATATCGCCCATATTAGGAACATGATTTTACGAGAGAAGGGTTTCATCGCCGGCTATCCGTCTAGACGTCTTCGATAGGACGTGAACGTTCGACAGTTAGTCGACTGATCCCATCAACTGAAAGCCACGTCAATTTAAAAAAAGTCTGTCGCAACGAACAAGATTACGATGGACATCTACGTGAGACTTAGGGGCGTCGTCCTACGCACAAAGTGATCAAGACAAATTGAAACAATAAAAATCCTTCGGCTGAGAATTTGAATGTGATGGCATCGCAACCTCAGCCAAGTGGATAATATCGACCATAAATGATCAATATTTCAACGTTGAGATCAACAATCGCCGTGATACGTAATGTAACCTGGAAACTGACTACTGTAAACGTGACGGAGCGAATCGCTGTAAGGCCGCTCTTCTTTCTGAGAAAAAGATTTGGAGTATTTTTTTTTGGCTTTATGTCGAAAATTTGTGACACCGTTGTATACATTTCGATTGTTTCGCGAGATTAGAGCGAGCGCAGCGTTATAATATTTTCTGTGTAAGTCGGGATTCGCGTGAGGCATAAAACCGTTGAGGTCTTCGAAGTTTGACTTCAAGAATAATAACCGTGAAGAGTAGTATTGTACAAATGAAAATAGATTCATACTTGGTAAAACTTTTATTGCTTACTTGACTACTTCTCATAAGACGATATTAGTTACACTGTGGAAAATCTGGGTTGAAACCGGCAAGCATATTTTCGTAGCAATAAAGTTGGTCACTTTACCATCAGAAACTCAATACGACTGCTTCTCATTTGATACGCGGCGCGCAAGCCAGTGGGTGGCTACGCAGTCACCTGTTCAAGTAAACCACCAAGTATATCATATTACCAATATTATTTTTCACGACGCTTTTTGAAAGACAACGCTCGTTATTAACCCTCGGCGGTCGCACTGTAATTTAGATGCTTCCGCCGTCGCACTGGGTCACCTATGTTCGCGTACATTTTTCAACGGATGAAAACAGTTCAAAAAATCTTAAAAAATTTGTGAATACTCCTGAATAGTTATAGAATGCAAATCGATATTTATTGAAGCCCAGAAGTTATTAGTTTTTATACTATAAATAGCTATCTGAGCGAAAACGATCGAAAAAAGTGTTTTTGCTCAAATGTCAATAAAAACAAAACGTGTGATAGGAAAAAAAAATACCATAGACTATCGTCATGTACATCTTAATGTTTAAGAAAAACCGGGTTACGATCATTTCTGCCGAAAAAAATATAATTATTCAGTCACCTGAAAATGGACGATTTCAAGGAGAGGGAAGTTGATGATATTCATGAAAAACAAATAAATTATCATTTTTTTTTGCAAAAAAATATTACTTGTATTTGAAGATATGTCAGCACGTGATCAGTTACATTGAGAAAAACAATTATATTACCTCGATACATGGTGCGCAGACGCACAGGCGGTGCTCTTCGCATATGGGTTTTTCACATAGCGCACGACAATACAACGGTTTTCTATCGGTTGAACAAAACGAACACCGTTTTCTTTTCTGCAATTTGCTTGTGCGTTCCGTGGATTGTGAATCAATCTCGAATATTTCGCGAATCGTAACGCGAAGTGAAGTACGAAGGGTTGGAAATTGGAGGCGCAATTGCAATTGCGGTTGAATTAACGCGAATGTTAGTTCTTTGATAAAGTTTCGTCTACTTAAAGCCGCATTTGACGTCTGCAAATTATACAATATTACGGAATTAATTCCCGCTTGATCCAGCATACCAAAAAATCGTCGTTGATTCCACCTCAAAGTAACGCGAGCGGTGGTGTACGCGTGGCACATCTGATCAAAAGTATCGGTTTCTCCTTTTGTGCGGTTGTAAAAAGCAATCCGGCGTTCTCTCCGCCATCTTGAAAATAAAATTGATTTATGAATAAAAATTTGTTTTTGCCTTTTTTTGGAAAAAGCAATTCAGAAAATTATAATATTAATCTACATACCTCGACACACTATTTCAGAAGCCTCGGACCGAAAAACAAGGAATTCCTCAAAAGCGACTTTCGCTCACACGCCGGTCGCACTGGGTCACTCACGACCGCTCTCAATGTTTACAGTGTCGTAGTTCGTACACTAACTGGCAGAGAGCGACCAAACTACGGATTTAGGGTCTTACCTATCCTAAGTTTTTTAGGGGGAGGGGCCAGGCCCCGCCCTTTTAATATGTCATAAGTGTTAATATGTCATAAGTGTTCTACTAAAGTGTTACACCACCTTGGTGCTCGGAAAAATAGGTTTAAAAATAATAATAAAATTTGTCGCGAGTATTAAATATATAAAATAATTTGTATTTTTCACAAATACAATATACTTTAAAGCCCAAAAAAAAAACGAATCAAAAAATGGCGGCGATGTAAGTTGTCCAATAGGACCCTCTTTCGAAAATCTTTCCCGTTGGTGGAATTTTTTTCTGTCAGGCATCGTCTAAAAAAATAAAACAATAAATTGCTCGTAAAAAAAGGTAATAGCTAGAGTGTAGCATAGGATTTTAGGCATAGGAGCCCCAGTAATGGTTTCGTTCGGTTTGAGCGAGTCATAATACACCCCACCAAGCTGATCCCACCGAATACACAACATGAGTTTTTTTCCATGAATATTCGGCTTGGCTGTCGATGTTGAAGTATGGCCAGGTGATCCCCATGATTTCCTCTTCTTTGGGTTATGGTAGTGGATCCATTTTTCATCACCAGTGACTATACGATGCAAAAAACTCTTTCGCTTATGTCTGGCAAGCAGCATTACACATGTACAAAATCAGCGTTCAACGTTTCTTGGCTTCAGTTCATATGGTAACCAATTTCCTTGCTCTTGAATCATTCTTAATGATTTTAAACGATATGAAATTGCTTGTTGAGGTACTCCTAATGTAAGTGCAAGTTCTTCTTGCGTTTGGCACGGATCTCCCTTCAATAATGCTTCCAATGCCACGTCTTCGTACACTTTCGGCCTTCCGCTACATTCTTTGTCTTCGATGTTAAACTCACCGTTCTTAAACTTTTGAAACCACTCATGACAACTTCTCTCACTTAAAGCAGCCTCACCATATGCTTCTACAAGTAATCGATGCGCCTCAGCTGTAGATTTTTTCAAACTAAAGAAGTAAATCAAAAGTTCCCGCAAATGACGCTTATTCGGCTCAAAACTCAACATTTTCGCACGAAAAAAATTATGTGTTGCTGATACAAAATCGCTAATATTTCAAGGTTATGGTCTTGCCAGATGTCCAACCTTACGATATGACGTTTTACTTCTGACAATTTCCACCATAACCTCCTGGTGGGGCCATATTTTGTCAAACGGCGGAGACTTATTTGTACTCTCAATATGTTTTGACAGTTATACTGTAGAACCAATTTTTACCTAATCTTTTTCAGATGCTTGAATAAATTATTTCAGAAAACGTCCAGCGTCTCCAGCTGATATGGATCGGTATCTCTTGGTGATTTTCACATTCATCCCTAGGATCCGATTCGATATCGAACTAGATCTTGTTCTAGAACTTCGGGATTCTAGCCTGAATCCTATGCAAAGTTTCTATTTGGATTCTAACTAGAGCCCTTAATAGTTCCGGATTAGGATCGTGGCTGGAATCCGATTTGCGAGCTTTACATTTCGCTCTCGGATCCGATACGATGTCCAACTGGATTCCGCTTGAGAAACCAGGATCCTAGTCCGAATGGAACTGTATTCATGACAATATTTCTGTACGGGATCCAATAAAAAAAATTCCATGTTAAATGGTAGATAATATTATATATATTAAGTTTATATTATATTATGTTATATATATTAAGTTTATATTATATTATGTTATATATATTAAGTTTATATTATATATGTTATAATATTATATATATTAAGAATATGTGGTAGAAATTTCATTAAAATCGGTTGAGTAGATCTCGAGATATTTTGTCCACCAGCTTAAAAAGAGAGTCCTACTAGACGACTTATATCTCCGCCATTTTGGAATTTTTTCAATTCCTTTTTTTTCAAATTTGTTTATAAAAGTATTATGCATTTGTAAAGAATAAAAATGATTTTATATATTTAATAGTTGCGTGGAGAGTAAAAAAAATGTATACCTGTTTATCCGAGCGTCAAGGTGGTGTAACCCCTTAAATATCCTATATTGAATTGAGGAAGTGATTTATAACTATAAGAGGCGAGCACAAAAATTGTAGCCAAAATCAGGGATACCTGGACTGCACTAAAGAATGGAGCACGACACAGTAGTAATGGTCAACGTTCGTTCTGACCGTACAGTGGTTCACTGTGGCGTACCGCATTTTTCGGGTTTTCGTGTCGGAAAATGACTCCCCGTCTCTCTCTCTCTCCCTCTCTTCTTTCGTATCTCATACCGTTACCGGTGTAGAAAGCCTATATTCCACGTTGGTCGGCCAAATGTATGAGAATGAAGGGGAGAAAACCGAGAGTTTGTCGTTCGTACTCGAAAGCACGCTTAGAGCTATTCTCTGTCCACCGCCAAACCAATTTACATTCCGTGTACGTTTTGCGTTCCCCATCTTGCCACCAAACCTTTATGCACTTCTGGCATTCTCTTTCATGTTATTTAATATGTAAAAGAAATATGTCCGTACAGCTTCTAAAAATTTTAATATTCTAGATAAGTATTTCTTTTCGATTGCTTCGACTTAGATAAATCGGGATCTCGGATTTTTCTATTATATGTATATTTAGGTGGCCCAAAAAAAATCGGTATTTTTTTGTCTCGATAATAGTTGTTAGGAAGTTGGAGTGTGGTGAAAGAAAAAACCTGGCGAAAGGAGGCGGTTGTAGCTCAAAATTAGAAGGTTAGGCAAGCGACTTATATATTTTTTTTTGCAATTAATGACGAAACATCATGGTTTTCATTCAAAATCCGATACCGTTCGTTTATTCAACGTCCGGTAACGTTTTATTCAACGAACCAGAACGAAAAGAATCGCAGGATATTTGAATTGAGATGGCACATTCCGAGAATGTTTGACTCAATGCTGTAAAAAATATTATATATAAAACGTGACATTCTTCACCACATTTTCAAAAATTATTCGCGTCGTGATTTGAACGTACTTATTTCATCTATGTCTTGTCCATCAGTATTTGCTGAGCTTTTTTTGGCAATATCTATTACGAACTTGCATCGATTGGTCCGTTGATCTTGTAAAAATTCTTTTGGATGCTCGCTTAGGGCATTGAGCGAATTTTTATTTGCGATATAAAAAAGTTTGCCCATTTTTCAGAAAATATTTTTTCGTTTGTTTTCTGCGTGACGGAATTTTTGCGTAATGTGTCATTTTTTGTGCTTTATTTACTACCTTACGATATTGTTCTATATTGAGCTAATCCTTTCTTAGTACACCGCTATGTCCCTTATGGAACATATCTTCCGAATTTTATTGAGATAAAAGCAGGGAGTTTGGTTTTCCCATACAAACTTCAACGCCCGGTTACATCCCTTATTAGGGTCTGTTTAAAAAAATCATAAAATAAGCAATTTATTATTTGTTTTGAAGAATATTTAGACTAAGTTACAAATTGATATACACAAGGAATACAATTTTCCATGCAAACTTTTGCTCCCTATTTCACCCCCTTAGGAGTCGATTTTTGAAAAATACCTTCTTAGTGACCTCTACATCTTCTAAGGAACATATCTTTCAAAATCCATTTTCCTAGTTTCAGCGGTTTAGGCTGTGCATTATCTATAAGTCAGTTAGTCATTCAGTCAGTCACGGAACTGTTTTCTATGTATAGAAGATAATGCTAAATCGTTACGTCTGTTTTTAGAATCCTCGGTCTGTCATGCCGATCTTCTGTTGCTTTATCACTAAATCTTGAATTTTCACGGAAATTCTTTACAGAGCGCTTCCGTTAACAGAAACAAGTAGCAACGACATGTTGAAAAATGGTATGTCTGTCTGTCTGCCTGGACTTATCCACTTTCAACTCTAGAACTATGAAATTAAATTAAATTAATCTTTTACAGAAATATAGCTTAGAGTTCGTAACAGAACTTACTTTACGAAGCTAGTTTTGCTTCTTCTAAATTTAAAATCTCATCCTACCTTTATCTTAAATGATAATACCGTGACCAGTTGATGATTAGTCTCTTCTACCTCCATCTTTAATGATAATTTGGGACAACTTTTGATGTGATCGTTTAAACATGTGGCACAGTCCATCTACCTCAAACTTTCCAGCGGACGTTATGTGATTTATCTGACACATTCTGCCCTCGAACCACTTCATAATCTATTGTTTCCTCTAGTCCAGTGCCTTGTTCACATGCGAATTTCGGAAATCATGAGCAAATCAAGAATATTGCCACGAAAATGTTTAATTATTATTGTAAGCCTGTATGAATAATATGATCCTCGCTCACGTCACGAACCATCATTGTACACGGCCAATCCTGCATTCTCCTGATTTTCCTTTGCTTCTGTGATTTCTTTACTTCCTGTATAGTTCCTTTTGAAATGAAATCGAATGCATCTTTCGGAGCAGTTTAAATATAATGTGCAACCGTGTTTTAAGACGACACAGGTATGCAAGTCTTGGCAAGGTCCGTAAGCCCGCATAATTTTTCTTTCTCCGGCCAATCCAATACTTATTTTCCTTATTGTGAAGATGAACCTCGATTTGTTTTATAGATATTTGACATATACGCGCACGAATGTACGATTCAAGTCACACAGGACGGACAGAATTTGCACCTTGATGTGTAAATGATTTGGCAAAGCTAATATTGTTTTTCAAATGTTTCACATGTTCGTTGAAAAATAATACAAAAAATCGTGCAATATTAAAAATCTCGTAACCAATGTTATCGTACATACCGGGCCCTGGCACATGACTGCCTTGCAATTTCTTTACTGATGTACTTAAGTGATAATTTTCTGTTTTAATTTTATATTGGTGCTTTTTTTTCGTCGTTTTACGTTTTTTATCTTTCTGTTGCCTTTCTCCTTTTCCTTGACGTTTCCGAGTAAATAATAATTTGTCTAACTTCTTTCACCTTTCCACGGACAAAATTCACTACGAAACAACGCAACGATGTGCACTACTGAAAAGCTGAAGAATAACCGGCTAAAACTGGTTCAAACTAGTTAATGCAAAGCCTTCGATGAATTATTATGATAAAATCAGCTTGTGTCCCTTCTATTGAAAATGATTTCCCAGAATTTTGAATCCATCACCACGCTAGAATGATCGAGCCGTTCTCCAACCGAGCTGCGTTTCAACTCAGACTACTCCGCCCGCTTCAGCAAAATTTCCCTAACTTCTGCCATTGTTTGAATTTCTTTATTACTTTTTTACACAATAGTCTTGACGGTTAGAAGAAATGCAAAAAATGTATTGGGATTTTGAATAAATTCACACTGTTTTTTTCGTGAAAATTAATGCTTTATTTTGTTTAATTAGTAAAAAAAACATGTCACTGAAAGTATTGTCCATCGCTAGCCACTATTTTTTCCCTTCTTTCTGACAGTATTTTAACTCCACATCGGAAAAACGAAAAGTCTTTTGAGGCTATCCAAGAGTCGATCCATTTTTTGGCATCTTCATGAGAATGGAAGTGCTGCTCAGCCAGGCCATGTGCCATCGATTGGAACAAGCCATAATCGGAAGGGCCACGTCTGGTGAATACGGTGGGTGGGGTAGGACTTCCCATTTAAGCATTTTCAAGTAGGTTTTCACCAATTTTGCAACATGTGGCCGACGGTTGTCTCAAGCTGCAAAATTACTTTGTCGTGTCTTTGCTTGTAAAGCGGCCGTTTTTCCTTCAATTCACTCCAAACGCATCAATTGTAGTCGATAGCAACCTTCCGTGATGATTTCGTTCGGTTTGCGCAGCTCATAATAAACTATACTCAGCTGATTTCACCAAATGCAGAGCAGAAGCTTGAAAACATGGATATTCGGCTATGCCGACGATGTTGATGCAGTGCCGAGCTTACCCTGCGATTTTCTATACTTAGAGTTACCGCAGTGTATCTATTTTTCATCGCCAGTCACGATACGATGCAAGAAACCTTTCGTTTTCGGCTGCTCAGGCAGCTCCTCACACGTGAAAAGACGCCGTCAACGTCTCTCAGCTTCAACTCGTACGGCACCCAATGACCTTGCTTTTGAATAATGACTAATACTTTCAAACGTTTCGAAACTGTTGTGTGATCAACTCCTAACGATTCTGAAAGTTCAGCGAGCGTCTGACATGAGTCTTCATGAAAAAATGCCTCCATTTCTTCATCTTGAAACTTTTTCGGGGCGCCAGATCGTTCTTTATCTTCATCATCAAAATCATTATTTTTGAAGCGTCTGAACCAATCTCTGAATGTTGTTTCCGACGGAGCATGGTCGCCGTAAGTCTCAACTAGAATTCTGTATGCTTCAGCTGTAGATTTTTTTAAAATAAAGTAGTGCAATAAAATTCCCCGCAAATACTCTTTTTTTGGCACGAAATATGACATGTTTAACACCATGAAAAAAAATCGTTTACACTTCGGCGAAATGACATACCCTGAATTTCAAGCTTGCTTATAGTACTTCTTTATAGATGCGTTACCATCTTAAACTACACGCACGCAGTTCTGTCTGAAAAAAGCGAGAACTTATTCAAAATCCAATTTTCTTTTTCAATTCTACTCTGTTGTAAGCCCTCAAGTTTCAGGTGCTGTGTGCTTTTCGATAATTTCTTTAACTCCAGTACGATTTTGAGTAATTTCTGATGATTTCACATTCATTGTCATTTTGGCTTTTTGGTGGGATACAGAACGACACTCTACCATTCTATAAGATCTTGTATAAGATCTATTATTTGACTCATTGCTAGCACGATTGTAATTTTTTTCGTATGAATTTCTAATGATCTCTTTCATCTTGTATGACTGTTGCGATTTATCTTATGTTATCAACATAGGTAGACTGTACGATATGGTATGACTAAGCACGTATACTTAACATCAATTAATTTTATATACTATATAACTACCCCCCCCCCCCCCCCTCCCCCCGCGCCTCCCGCGCATTGCACTTTACTCTTAACGGGTACGACTATGTGCGAGAAAAGGTGGTCAGACGATTATATTCGCAATAGCCGCATTTACCGTTACCTCTCCCTTCTGGCTTCGACATTATTAAGCTTTCAACGCCATTCCGTGCGACACTCGACAACGCAGAGAAAATCCAGAGCGAAAAGGAGTACGGCTACAACTTTTCGCACTTGTCCAAATTGCGCGGAAGCGAATTACGAACCCGTTAAACGCGCGCAGCGACAAATGTTCCTCGATTCCGCGGAGAGTTCTATTGTTATTATGTTTTAACTAATTACATAAGAGACGGCTAGTCCTCATTTTCTTTTGTTGAATTCTCTTCGTGCATCATTTTTAGGCTTTCAGGCAGGTTCTTTCGTCAAATTAGCGAGCGTTTTTTACGTTGATATTTCACAACATGTAGAATATATTTAAAACTTATGAGCGTCTTATAAAATGCGAATGCGATACGAATTTTCTGCGTTTTCAGATGCCCGTTGTCTGTTAACAGGTACTGCCCCTATACCGGCATAATTTGTACAATCACCTGTAAATGAAAGTGGCTACGAAATCCAATTTAATCGCTTTAGCATTTTCATACAATTTAAAAATATAAATAAGCAAGTTTCGACATGCGCGTATTTCCTTGGCTCTCCTTATAATCAGGATATTTCCGTTGCTTAAGCTTGAAGGTGTGACTGCTTAACCACGCACTGGCTTATGAGCCAACTTCTAAACGGGTGGCAGTTTTACTGCGTTTCTAATAATGAGCACTGCGAAAAAAGAGACCGGAAGGAAACAAGTATTGATCGCATTGAATTAATGGAGAAACTTTATTTTTTATTTCTCGACATTCAATGACATACCTTTTTTTTATTGACGCCGAGCGATATAAGAAAAATGTATATTTTTGGCTTGTCGATATCTAAATGTATGAATTTTCCATTGTCGACAATCCATGTGAGATAAATCCACTTTTTTTAATTCCCTATACTTAAATATATAAATTACTCATTGCCGATAATAACTACAGGATTTTTTTTTATGTCTAAACAATACATATCTAACGATACTTTTTATTTTTTGTGAAGCCTTTTTCATGCCCTTTATTTTTGTTCCGTCGATATCTCAACAGTTTTTAGAACACGTATTTATTTATAGTAAATACCCGAGTAGAAATTGTGCTAGCCTGTCTGAGTCACGTGCTAGTAACTAGCTCGCCCATTTGAGCTCATTCGAACTGACTAATGGATGCCTCGGTATGAACTAGTAATATTTTAAATATTTTGTTATCCAGCCCTTGTCTATTCACTGCCCAATAGATTTTGACTATAGATGTCGCCGTCTTACAATAAAAATGCCACCTAGTAACTAGGCCGTACTGGACTAGCCAACCATGGTTACGAATAATAAGGTGAGGTTATCTTTACGTACTATCATCTAGCGAGTGACTCAGGGCTGGCTAGCTAACTTGAGTTTCAGATGGCGTTGCGAATGAACAAAACTCTCAAGTGGGTATCTCACCATGACCTAGCCAATACTAGCTAAGTGCAGCTATGCACCCCTTAGGTAGTCACTGTCTAGCCGAACTTAAGGGGCCAGTCGACTTTGGAGCCACGGAAAAAAGGCTATTTTCGCGATTTTTTTTTAGGATTTTATAAAAGATATGAATATAAAAGTTGTGGGGCTTGATAAATAAAGTCTTGAAATACATTAAAAAAAATTTTAATTCATTTTTATTAATTTTTAAGTACAAAAACTATAGTTTAACGTAACGCCTCAAAAATAGATGGGCTGGGTAACTCCATCACAACTCGGCAACGGCTTGTCTGAAACAAAAAAATCAAAGTCCATTAGATTCAGTATGATACCAGCTACAAAATGACCCTCGGATATAAAGATTTATCATAGAAATAAAAAAATGGCAGATGAATAACGAAAAAAGTAAAAAAAACGCGTTTTTTTCGCAGTTTTTCGCAAAAAAGAGAGTAAAAATAAAAAAATTTAAACCATCGAGGGTCATCTTGTTGCGAATCATGTTTACAATATGTGGTTCAAATTTCGAGAGAATCGGTTTATTAGTTTTAGAGATACGATGGAGCTAGATTTTGAAAACGCTGTTTCGAGAAAAACGCGTTTGAAGTTTATACTATTAAAAACTCTTACCTAAACTCAATCAGCAATATTGACACAATATTTCTGAATGTATGTACTTTCGAAAACAGTAAAAAAAATCGATTTTTTGAAATTTTCAAAGTGGACTGGCCCCTTAATTACAGATGTCGCTGCCTTACGACAAAAATACCACCTAATGGCTAGCCAATGATCGTCACATTATGGACGAAGAAAGCAAATCCTCAAGTAAGTATCTCGTGATGATCTAGCCAACACTAGCCAACTGCCGCTATGTACTCTTTGATTAGCCACTACCCAGTCGATCGTGATTAGTTTATATAATGTTTACATCCTCATTAGTAGTTTATATAATGGGTAGCATTGGTTGCAGTAATATCGTGCTTATTAATTCGTCACTAGCCAGATAATTTTATGCGAATATAGCTCTCAAAGCAAAAAAAAATCAAACCGATAATGTTATTTAAATTTGCTAATCAATCCATTTCTTAATAACGCAACTTTTCGCATGCGTAGTCGATCCGAAATTAATAAATTAACTAAGTAGAACTGGCTCAGTGGACAACGTCGTGGATTCATCACCCAGAGGTACCGGGTTCGAAACCACCTCACACGTAAGCGGTTTTTCTGATATAATTTCTAATTAATCAATTAATATATTTGCAGCGCAAATATCATAACCAACATTGGCAGTTGAGGAAGGAAATCATAAAATTACGTCATGATATAAACAATGTGAAAACAAATTTTTGCACATTGTCTGGAGAAGAAATATTATACAGCTGCAGGATATTTTTTTGTCTAGTCACGGCCTAGTTTTCTTTATCCAGTCACTAGACGATGAGAGCGTTAAAAGGCTGGACAGTTACTAACTAAAACGGCTAGCTAGTGGCGATTTGAAATATAATTTTACTAGCTCAGGGCTAGGCGGCGATTAATTCACTTTCCACTCGGATAATGGAAGCTATTATAGGTATGTACATCATTTTTTTTATTCATTGCGGTAATAACAATTTTAGAGAGGAAATGTGATATTATGTACGATTTTTTGTATACTCATGAAACTGTGATGTAAGCCGGCCATCAAATTCTTGATTCTGAATTTTCTGCAAAAAAATACAGGCTATTAAATTAACTGTGAAGGCAGTAGAATTTTTTTACGAAAGATAATGTATTTATGCTCAAAAACTAAGCAAAAATTCTCGTATCGACGACGTTCCGCATTGAAAAGTTAAGGTTCGAATTATAGTACGAAAGTGTAGCCAAAACTGCAACTGGAAGCGTGGTTGCTGAGATATAGGCATAAAAAATTCCACTTCCAGTATCTTTGCATACTGTCAAATAGGCATATACACATTAGCCTTTTCATTTCCAGTTCTTGGCGGCGAGACGCTAGCGCATCTTTTCATAAACGATTTATTAAGACGCACCTTTACCGAGGCGTAAGTTCAAAAATATCGATCCTAGAGAGGAAAAATGATGAACAAAGTTGAAGGAAATCTTATTGCCTATCAATATATTCATTATCACTCTACACTAAAGTTAAAAATACACGGAATGATGAAATAATAACATTTCACAACCCATTTTCGCGTTGATATCTAGAAATATCTATTCTATAGCAAAACTTGCAATCACCCAAAAATGTAGACCAGTACATTTTTTACAAGTTTGGTATAACCCTTCCCACTCTGACGTTAAAAATAAGCCCATTATTTAATAAAAAACGAACCTAGCCTCCAATTCAAGATGGTAGCCAACCCAACAGAGTTGGAATCGCACAAATCTGGATTTCGCCTACCCGTTACTCTGCTGTTTTGTCTTATTACCAATTTTTAATTTGTTTATTTTCTGGCAATACGTGGAGAATTGCTGCATGCAAAATCAATTATTCAGAACTCCCTTAGTGCCCCTGGTCGCCTACGATAGAAAGGAGTCGATGTATCTATTGCTCCTTCACTCCCGGACTCATGACCGATCTCTCACGCCTGTATGAGGTCATGCTGCGCTCTCGTCAACTGGAGTATCCTTCCGGGTGACCTCACAACTGCTATTACAGACAGGAAATTCGGACAAAATATAAGAAAATCCATAGTTCCCCACGTAGTAATTTGAGCCGGGAAAAAGGCCGTTCCTCATCTGTCTTCCTCAGATAATATCAGGTCATGGTCAGGCTTTACAGCGTGGATCAAGTTCGCCATGTAACAGGTCTTAGATCAGGCCGATCCGCCGTGCTCTTTTTCGAAATCTGATCAGGAACTGGGCGGGAACTGACGAGGAAAGGTATTGGGAAATCACCGCGAAATGTCGAGGAAGGTGACGGTGCACTGACCGGGCCCTGCATGAGAAATAAACGGGCGAACGGATAGAGTACATATATTAAGTACTGGAAAAGAACTTTTGGC
The DNA here is from genome assembly GCA_963932345.1 of Ophion ventricosus. Taxonomy (NCBI): domain Eukaryota; kingdom Metazoa; phylum Arthropoda; class Insecta; order Hymenoptera; family Ichneumonidae; genus Ophion; species Ophion ventricosus. The sequence goes on along the minus strand of OZ010714.1, from coordinate 25,337,838 downwards.
GGTATACCCGAGTAAAATGAACCGACTACAAATTTAGCTACGTGGCAGACTAGGGTCAGATCCGCCATGCCGTATCCCGCACTACGGCACTGTACATGCTGCCGGATCAGGGCTTTACTAGGCGTGAAACGCTTTTAGGCATCCGACCTCGAAGCAGATGCCGGTTACGGACCTGATCAGTACACTTCTTCAGGCCCTGATCCATCTTCCGTATCTATGCCTGAAATGGAAAATTCAATAATCAGCAAACTATGATTAACAAAAAGGATTTTTTGTTTCCATATGCTTAATTTATATTCCTGCATATAAGAGAATTGGATTAAATCGTGTCCTGCGTCGTTAAAGTTTTCGTCTAATCGCGGGACCTAAACCTACGCCTACTAATTCTAAAGCTAAGCGCGCTACCTATTCACCCATTTCAACACTTGTGGAAACCAGCTTTTCGTTGGTTATTTTTATCATTTTATAGAATATCATTATTTTATATATATTTTTTTTATAATTTTTTTCCTTGAAACTTAAAAGAAATTTCTTAAAATAAACTTAAAAGGGGGGAATCTGGACTTATAGTAACCCTCAATAATTTCAATAACAATAATAAATTCACTTGTAATGTATTTTTATTTTTATATTATTTAGATATTACAGTCATCATAACTTTAGTTGAACTTTGGTTCTTGGATTAATAAAAAATGTTATTATACTTTATTAAATAGTATCACTTTTGTCCTTAACCTATTTCTTCACTGTCTTCGCTGTCGGCCGTCTCATCACGGAGCAGGCAGCAATCAGGCTGCGGTCCGGATACCGTAGTAAGGCGCGCCTGATCTGTGCCGTATATGCATCGGATCAGAAGAACCGTCGTACGGGAGTAAGAAGATACCCTGATCAGGCTAAAGTAAAATAACCTTCCTACTCCCGTACTACACGATTCCACTGATCGGGTCGACGTCCGGCACAGATTAGGCATGCCGTAACACGGTGTCCATGGCTGTCCATGGCAGTCATGTTACGGCGGCATACAAGCTACCTTACTTCGGCCTGTTCCGGGTGCCTTACAACGGTATTCCGGATCGCAGTTTGACAGCGGCCTGATCAATTTTTGTCCGGCAGCCTGAAGATTGCTTCAGGCAAGTTCAAAATTTCTAGTCGCGAAATCAGATCGTACTGATACTTATTATTTCACTAGTATCATAAAATCATAAGCGAAAGTCCACGCTGTAAGCATAGCATTTCTGTATTTGATGCAACCACGGATCGAAGTTTTATGGTTGTATGATGGTACCTTGGTTACGCGAATCGCTTCACTTGAAGCCACCCGATAGATTGTTAGCGAAATACATTCAGTATATCACTAGTCAAGTCTGACACTAATTTCTTTCTGATAAGGCGACCTCAATTTAAAAAAACACGAACCACCGGCTTCATTTTTTTGTCTCATTTAATAATTTGATTATTCATTGTATTCAAATAAACATATGCTGTAATACCATTATTTATGATAAGCATTTTTATTCTCGTAGAACATCATTGATGAAAAAAGACTTATAATGGTGAATAGAATTACAACAGATGTATTACTTTTATCCTAATCAATTATAAATATCTTTGATGGAGTAAAAAGCGGAGCAGCTTTTCACAGTTCTCAAAGTCGAGCTCTACTTTTCGGGAAATGTCGATGTTCGGGCCGGATATACATTACGTAAAAGTGCACTTACTCGTAATTTATTCCAGCCAGAACATTGTAATTTTCAAACATACATTGTAAGCCATAAAAAACGATGTCGTGATGTTCCCGGTCTGTTCCATGGAAGGGCCTGGTCAAGTGAATCAGACGAGGCAAACCTGGCGAGGGCCCAAACCAGAGTACGGAATGCCCTGTCAAATTTCTATACGGGTCGGAATTCATCCGCGGGCAGAGGGCAAATTGTTCGAGTAAAAGGTGTAGGAGAAATTATCGCAACCGTTTGGTTCCCGAAAGATTCTTCTTTTCCAGGTCCTCTATTTATGGTGGTTGATGCATTCGGCTGGCAAAATCGATATAGAAATTTCCAGTAAGAACATTGTTTCATTAGACGGTTTGACTTTTGAGAATTTATATTTTGTAGAATACCACGTTCAATATGGTTGTAAGGGGACGTCCATGAATTACGTGAACTTCAAATGGGGGGGGGGGGGGGGGGGGGGGTCTGGCGAAATCTCACGTCAACTTTTTAATTCAGAAAATCTACTATTATAACATTTTGTAATCATTCAAAAGTTATGGGGAAAATCTCACGTGCAGGGATGGGGGGGGGGGGGTGCCTCGATATCTCAGCAAATCTCACCAGAGAGGAGGGAGAGGTCCAAATTAAAGAAAAAAAACACCTCACCCCAAAAAGACCAAACCCAAATAAACCCAAATTAAAGAAAAAACACCTCACGTAATTAATGGACGTCTCCTAACGGCATGCGGGGCTGAATTTGTGCCCTTTCGTTCGCAAATTGAATTTTGTATCGAATCCTCGTTTCGCTCATCCAAAAAAATACACTTGTGGGTACTCGCCGAAAGCGATGCATCTAGGATGCCTTGGATCCGGTTTTAGATATGGTCTCGTTCTTTTATGGAAGATCGCCAAAGAGCATCTTCTTTAAAATTCATGCAGAAGCATGAGAATTAATAATTATTTAGGGGACCTTCACATTTGAATTTAATTTGGTATCTGTTTTTTTTGTTGTTGTTGGAAAACTCGATTTTCTAATGGGAGGGGCATTTTAAAAAAGGTAGACTCTCATGTATAAATACGAAAAACGATCTTCGATAAAGTAATAAACTTTAAGAGAAAGTTTTAAAAGCAAACGTCAACGACCGAGTACTTAATATCAATATTACAATATGATTGGGGGGAAAAAGTAAGCGCTGCTACATAGCGCATTAAGATATTCCTTTCACGAACCCGAATATTTGACATGGAATTTTATCTACAATGAAGTATAACACATTTCAGTAAACCGGCAAAATTTCAAGCCAAGTGACTGAGCTTTTATAAAAAAATTACGTTTTTCAAAATTGTCTTGTTTGTACGGCACTGTACGGAGATAACCTGGTGGCCACATTTCTATCTAATAATTTAGATGTTAAATGATTTTACATTATTGATATAAACAGGTATAAACGTGTAAAAAGATCTAAAAATTCTGTCACGACAATAAAAACTGGAGGTCACCAAATGTTCAAAGAAAATATCAACGATAGAACTTCGGAAAATAGCAAAGGTAAGAAAAATAGCAAAATTAGCAGAAGAATGTTCCTAATTTTATATTTCCAGAGAAATTGTAAAAATGTTTAACTGCTAAATTTATGCGGAATTTTTCATTCCAGTTTTTACACTTCCGCTAATTGAAGACCAATTCGACAAATTAGATGAGGCCACTATATTAGACCTAAAAAATAGTTTTTTTTTCCATATCTCTGTGTATGAAGATGGTATGATCGTGCCTGATCGACAAGACGAATTATTAACACTACTATTTAAAACTTGAAAGTCTCCAACAGTATTTCAATTTCAAAAGACATCAATCAGGAATTTAGAGAATTAATGAACAATGGGGTCATTCTGATTTATTCGGACAATTGAATTATTCCTTCGACAGTCGAGGCTAAGAGATCGCGGAAGATAAAAGATGTGCTTAAATCGCGAGTAACTACGGGCTCAATATAAATTGGAGAGAACTCAGTTATCTCGGAAAACGAGTAGATTACCGTGGCTATGTCATTGAGAATGGATCGGTTTGACCATCCGAAACGAAAACATCGGTGGTTACTAAGCTTCCTTAGCTGATCCATACAAAAAAAAACATCCGACGATTTTCAGGACTGATCGGATATTTGCGAAAATTTATTCGAAGTTTCTCAGTGATCTTCTTTTTAAAAACAAATCAATTTAAGCCGCACTCTCGTATAATGAAGACGTATTCTTTGAAAGTTACTTTGTTTCGTATATGCGTATTTTCACATATATAGACCTGAAAAAAAAATAAAGTACGCAGAGCACTATACCAGTGTAATATATACTTTTGAAAACTTTTAAAAAGTTAAAAAAGTACGGTAAATATTTTTTATCCCCTTGAAAACCTTGTTGTTTTCCTTACGGTATGGTAAATTATAGTTTACCTTATAAATAATAATAATTTGTTGTAATTCAAACCATGGTGTTATATGTTTTTCCATTCATCAATTATACAACAAAAAAAAAGGAAATCACTTACAAAACAGCTAAATACAATCTACGTAGCAATGCATGTGTGCAAAAAAGTACACAAAATCATTACACCTTAGAAATAATCTTATTAAACATAAAATGATAACATAAAATTGATATCAACATTATAGACAAATACAAAATATGAATCATGCAAGTACACTGGAAATGCTATGCAAGGTCTTGGCGTTCATGGTTAAGAAAAAAAGGCTCAGGAAGTGTATATTTTTCCATTCCCATCATCCGATTAAATAACTTTTGCGACACAATATGTCGTTACTGTTTATACTGTTAAAAATTATATCGCCGAGAGATCAATTTTGGATGCATTAACTATCCAAAAATCAATCAGTTTCATAACATAGTTTCGAAGATTTAAAATGTTCAAGTTAAACCTTTATCCATTTGGTAATACACATGATACCTCGTAAACACCAGTTATAGGGCTGTAGGGATATAATACGAAGATTTAGATTAAACGAACTAAGCAAACCGGGATTATAGTGTTCGGAATATCGTGGGCAATAATCAAATGGTTTCTCTACTACTTTCATTAATAATGCTCGAAAAAGATGTGCATTTTGAGTTCGATCGGTTTGTTTCCGTACATTAACGAAACTTTAGGTTAAACGTGGCGACACTGCTTTAACTAGCTCTGTCGAGTGAGTCACGCACAGTCAAGCTTTAAGTCTCGCCAATGCGTTTTTCTATAGATTTTTATATTTATTTTGAGGACCCATTCAAGACACTATTAAATGATTACCTGTGGAATTTCAAAAGGATACACCGTTGTGTATTCGAGATATTGGCAATCAAAGATTGCACGGTTCTACACGTATTCTTATGGGGAGCTGTGGAAAATTTCACATTTCACGCAATAACTTCGAAACTTTTCTACATATTTTTTTTTTAACTCTTAATTACAGAGGAACATACGACGAAGTGGGTAAAAAAAATCGTGAATTTTGACCGTCTAGTTTCACAGCTATAACGATTTAAATTAAGGCAGAACACCACTGTGACCCCCTGTTTTTTTGCCATTTTTCAAGAATTCTTTTTTGTGGGAAAAAAAAAAGATATTCGAAATTTTTTTTTTTGTTTTGTTCGTTGTTTATTGAAGATACATAAAAAAAAAATTTCAAATTTTTCACGCCCCATGGTGACGCTGGGGAAGATCCCGCGTCAGGTACTGTTGCCTCTGCAGTGGTTCGCGGCACGCAGCAGAACTCTCTTCAAAGTCGGTCTGAAAAAAAATACCGAGTGTTTTCGTTAATAATATGATATTTTGAAGAGAAGTACATAGGGATTTGAAAAAATATTGATTTTTAAAAAATAGGCGCGCTTTTGAAATTAAAGGACGATTTTCGAGCAAAATTTCTCGTCGAAAATAGGCTATAACTTTTTTTATTATTGAGATATCGAAAAAATCCTATGTACTTCTTTAGATAATCTAGTTTTATTGGTGCAGTCCAAATTTGAAGTCGATCGGATAAAAATTGCTCGAGTTCTGCTGCGTGCCGCACTCAAAAAAGTGGTTTTGAGAAAAACGCGTTCAAAGTTTTAGGTTTGTTAATTTATGCGATAAATTGGAAAAAAAATTTTTTACCTTTAATCAGCGATGCCGGCACCATATAGCTGGCCTTCAAGAAGCAAATGATTGTCCCTAGCATCTTTTCTCGAACTTGTAGACGCTCTTCTTGCCTCTTTTGCAGCGTCTGTGAGCGAGCGCTCCGCCAGCTCGATCCGCGCTGCGTCGGTTTCAACGCAAAAATTGAAACATTTTGGGCCGATAGTTATCCCCAACGTCTCCAAAACTTTTATGAGGCTTCTCAGGCCATCATTGAATAATAATACCGCGATATCAGCTGCAATATCGACGATTTGTTTGCTCCCGGACTGACACTTGGGGGCTATTGCCCAAACTGATTTGTTGTAGCTTTCGTTGTTGTTTTGCGTGAAGCCGCCCAAACAACGCTGCAGCAAATCGTCTCTGCTCAAATTTTCGAAGACTGGCGTAATTGCCTCCAATACTTCCTCAGGAAGAGGCGGCTGCGCGGGACCCCGAGCGTCACGGAGCGCTGCACCGCTCCACAAAATATTCAATATCTCCGAAAATAATTCTTTTTTCGACCTGGGTCCAACGGCATCTTAATCTTAAATGTATTTTAGATTTTTCTAGATGGTTTTCAAAAAATCGATTTTTTGAAGCCGTCACAGTGGTGTTGTCCCTTAAGCAATGCCTAGCGATGCTAGCGACAAATATCACGACAAAAAATTCGCTGGGCTTGCGACGTTGCCACGATCTACACGCTCGCAAGACTACAGTAGTGAGTGCATATCCGTATACGCAGAGTATCTACGTATTATTAGCCGAAATGGATAGTCTGATACAAAAGTGAGGGTTAGGTGATGGAGGGAACGTTGTTATTTTTGGAACTGTAAACATTATATTAGGCGTTTTCATCATTACTTTATAAGTTTTCACATCCCAATAAGATGTACAACCTACATTATAAGGATATTTCGCAATATTTCGAAGCTTTCATCGATCGAGCGGAGAATAAACTTTTCAACGTGACTGTGGCGAGACTATTACTTTAACAGGCGGGTATTTCACAATCGACGGATGTTTAAAACCTACATAGTATTACAGCATTCGAACTTTATAATAAAATGTATTTATTCGTCCGCACGATATTTACAACGTTTTCTCGACTTTGCCGAATCGAAAACTTTTTGGAAAAAGTTGTACGTTGAACGTTTTTCACCATGTCAACAACCTAGAGCCGACAACGCTTTAGCTGTAGTCAGTCGTGCCAAAGGTAGAAAATTGAAAGATCAAACGAACTTTTCAAGTGAAGTTCGATTCATAATTATATGAGAACCTCGTTCGAGACGATTACGTAATAATACGCCTGATCCGTACGATATCGTCACACGTATCAAAGGAACGCAGGTTCCCTTTCTCTTGTTGCTCTTCCGGAAACGCTTATACCATTTAGAGTGTCAACAAATTTAAGATGATTACGGCGAAAGAATTATTGGGGATTTGGGAGACGTAATCATATCGAACGAGGCTGTCATATAATTATGGATCGATCTTCACTCGGTAAGTTCCTTGGATCCTTCAATTATATTTCGAGCCTCGTTCTTCGAGATTACTCAGTACATGTTTAGAGAATAAGAGGATAAATTCTTTTACTTTTTATTTTATAGTACCGCCGATGGAAACTCGGTTTTGTTTGATATAAACGGTCGTTTATAAAAACCCGAGTCGAAATTTCCGGAGCCGTGTTCAACCCGTAATATAAAGGCCCCCTTCCCCGAGCATCGGCGATAGTGGATTATCGGATACCTAAACGAGGATACAATGTTCGGAATACTAATACGTTAGGGTCTTCGATGAACCTCCCAAACGGCAGAAACTGGACATTATCAGTCAAAGGATCCCAATGCAGAGCGCAATTGAACCTGCGAAACCCCAGGTGGGCCTACTTCGAGCGCTCCCGCAGAACTAATTTAATTAGTTATTATTTAACTTTTGATGTGTTTGGTCAGTCATCATTGAATTTTGCACATACATTCAGGATTTTTGAATAATATGCCAAATTTTGAACAGTTTATTACGATTTTTAGTTGTAGTTCATACATCCTGAAGTTTTTGCCACCAATGAAATTCTTGTTTCAGATACACTGGGATGACCATCGGGTTGTTGTAGGCCCCTTTATGGGTTTTAAAAGCGTCTAGTTTTACCTTCTCAAATTGTTTTGTATGTAGCCAGCCGTATGCTATAGCTGGGCAAGCAGCAACTAACGACCCCAAAACTTTTGCAAATGCTCAAATTGTACTATGCGATTTGAATGAAAATTTTTTCACATCAGTAAGATTCCGTCTTTTGTCATCGGTTATTTCAAGTTTGTGTTTTTCGGCATTTATAATGAATCCAAGATGTTCACATGATGTGTCCGCTAAACTTTTACATGTTTCCAAGTTTATTACGAAACCCAAAGATAAAAGCAATCGACTATGTTAGATCAAAATTGTGTGCACATTCTCTTTCCGTGTCTCCGAACAAGAGAAAGTCATCGAGGTAAGCAGTGGAGATAAATCCGCTAGATCGCAACCATCCGATGACTGGTTTAATAATCTTTGTAAATACATATGGGTAAGACGAGAGTCCGAAAGGTAGGTATGTAAATTGAAAGATTTTCCCCTGAAATCTGAATCGTAAATACTTTCTCAATTTTGGATGAATTGGAACTAGAAAATATGCGTATTGCAGATCTATGCTGCATATATAACTTTCGGGCCGTGTTGGCCAAAATTTAATTGCTAGGGTAACTAAGGATTAACAATTAATTAATTGTTAATCACGACTATAATAATTAAAAAGTAATTAATTGTAATTGTGAAAACTCACGATTAACAATTAATGAATTGTTAATTGCTGTAGTCGCAATTAACAATTAATCAATTATTAATCGTGACTTTCCGCAATTAGAAACCAATAAATTTTCGATCTTTTTGGTGTATTTGATTAAAAACAAATAATTAAAACTGATTATTGTATAGGGCGCGGAGTGGCGTCAGAACAAATGTGCAAGTTAGTGCACTGCGTAAGCCTATAAAACCCAAACAAACACATGATATCTGATATCTGTAAAGTTAAATAGGTTAATTGTTTAATTAAAAAAGTTAATTGCGAGTTGCAATTAACATAGATTAATCCAAGTAACTTTATTATACAAGTAATAGTTAATTGCAATAACTTTTTTAGTCAATTAATGAATGAAAATTTAATTAATTAACGCCCAACACTGCTTCCGGGAGTGAGTAATTTAATGTCTGTTCTAATATAATTTATTTAAAAATGCTCTGCTTTAACGAATGCGTTGGACTTTTCAAAATTTAGGATGAATCGTTTTTGTCCATTGCGTTTGGCTACTAGGAAATATCTTGATAAGAATTGTCCAAGTTCAGATGCGCATTCCTCGGTCGCTTTTTTGCAAATGAGTTCGTCCTTCACCGCCTCCATTTCTATTTTTTTCCGTAATGAAAATTTTTGCTCGACTGGTTCTACCGACTGGTCTATCTCTGCGACAAGGGGATTTTTGTAACCGTTGACGTAGCTTAGCATGGTCTTGTCCGTCGTTATCAGTTTTTCCATTTTTCTAAAAAGAGACGCAGGCTACCGCCTTTTTCGCCTACCTCTAACGACAATAGATCGCACGGAAGTCGGACTCTTGTGTAAGGATATCCGTGATCTGTTGCTCGGAATCAAGGTCCTCAGTTGGAACGGGTATCTCGATTGTGTTTAAGGCCTTATATACGCGATTTCGCCGATTTTCGAAGGTACTTTTCTAGACGCGGTTAAAAAAAAATTACGCATATATTGACAACTTTTTTTTACAGATCATTTATGCACATAGTTAAGTATATGTAAAAAAAAATCAGAAATATTAACAAATGGCGGAGATATAATATAATAAAGCAATGTATTTTTTTTGCGCGCGCGTTGATGGTGAAAGTTCTCGGCATCGATGTGTGTGTCTGAAAAAAAATGAACATATTTATAATTGCATAATGAATGTATCTTCAGTGTGAACCAACAATATTATTTAAAAAAATTATTATAATAAAAATTCGAAACTTAACATTTTTTTACCCAATTTTCTGTCGGTATTTTATTTTTTATATTTTTTGTATCATTGAAATTTTTGTTTCTGTGGTTCACACGATAGGTGATGACACTAAGAATATGTTGTAAAAATTTCAAAGCGATCTGAACCTTCGTTCAAGAGTTAGAACTTTCACAAGGTTCAAAAAAGTGAATCGTGGAAAAACGGCTTTGAAGTTGGCGGTCGGGCGCGCCGCGCGGTATCTATTATAAATGCATTCCTACCTTATTTAATAGCATCCTGCGCTATATGTGGGACCTTCCTCGGCATCTAAAACGTCTCCAGCATGTTTTTTGTTGTTTCTAGCGGCAATCCTTGCTTCCTTTGTTGCCTTTTCAGATTGAATTCCAGTGGCAGTAAGGCGTAATTCGTCCAGATGTTCGCAAGTCTCCATTCGTCCAATCGTAATACCAAGGTTTTTCATAATTCGGAGAAAGGCGACTGTTCCGTCGTTAAAAGTGCTAGCCGAAATATATGCGGCGATTTCAACAATCGTTAAACCACTCCATGAATTTTTCGGAGCAATTTTCCAAATCTTAGAATTCAAACACTCGTTATTATTTTGTGTGAAGTCTCCTAAACATCTCTCCAGTAACTCGTCGTTACTAAGTGCTTCATACACTGGTTTGATCGCTTCTGCCACAGTTTTATCGAGTACAGGCTTATGGGTATATGAGTCGAGCGTGTTTGCGGCTTCGGCTTGTCGCCACGTATACCAACTTTCTTTGTCAGAAGGACAGTTGTTATGCTGAGGATTTTCATCGGTTGAGCACTTGTGATAATACGTTGCCCAGAATCCTTTCTTCATTTCATCGATAAACGTGCAATTATTTCTCACAGCCAATCCATAAAACACTGTCAATTCGTCAATCAATTTTGCAGTCAATTTGCCTCTCCCTCCGAGACCTTCTGTTTGTTTCTTGACGTTGCGGAGTCTGCTGCCCATTCGTTTTTGAACATGACCAACGCATTCTCGTTTACGTATCATAATGTTCTCTCCATACGGATGGGCTTCTGTTATGCTCTTGAATGTTTTTGCATCGCCATCTCCTAAATAATACAAATATTTCGTATCGTGTAAATCTTCAGATCTGCTGAACATTTCAACCTTTCCATCTACCTCCATCTTTCCAGAACTTCCTTCGGAGGTTACTTGTGCATTTATCTTCATGTTCTGCGTACCATTCTTCATATTCTTCTGTTCCCTTTTTTTCACTCCACGATTGGCAGGCCTTACAAAATGACGACTTGGCGATAGTGTCGACAACTTTCCCAGACAAAATTCCCATAATTGTCGCAACACCCTGTAGCGAAGGAAAACCTCTTTTTCCCCAAGAACCATCCCCGGAGACGGCGATTCCATTAGCGTCTTTGGTGTTCTCGTTTTCTGCCGTTATTTTTTTTTCTTCGTCAGCTGCCATTCGCATAGATGAATCTGCAACTTCTTTGGCTGCATCTCGTATTTGTTTGGTAATTTTTTCGTAGAGCGTTTAACTGAAGCATTTTGGGAGATTCATAATACCTCAGAAAATGTTCATTCCCGTCAATCCAACACCTAATATTCGCATAGCCAAGGTGAAGCTGCGATTGATTTCGTAACAATAACTTTTAGGCGAAGGACTCGAACTTATCTCCTTTTGCTCGCACTTCTCCGCACTTGATAACTAAGGTAAATCCCAATCCTCTAACTCGTGTTTCAGAGAACTTCATGTCATTGTTACAAGTTTTGCACTTTACGAGAGAAGCAATTGCAGTGAACACGGATAGAAAATTTACGATTACGTAGCCATGTGCGCGGTCAATATCTACATCGAGTGCTGTCGACACTTTAATTTTTTTTGCAGACGCACTTGTGTTCAGTTCGGCTTCCGATTTTTTCGTATACTGATTGCCGTGAAAAAGACGTTTTTTACGAATGCCTGGGCGTCCTCCCATGAATCGTGAACCCTTCCTATCTAAACTAGTATGGGTTTCTTCACAATCACTCATGTTAAAATATCTGTCTCAGCTCACAATTTTATGTTGCCTCTACAATGTCTCAATTCGGACTAAATAATTTTACTTCCTCCTCCTGGTTTTATGCTTGTGCCGAACCGAAAAAAACCGTTACTTTTATCGTAGACCAAACCGACAAAACCCGTTACCTTTACCGTTACACGATTCTATGTAGGGATAATAAGTGAACAATAGAAAAGGGTAATTGCCGATCTAGCGCACCTGTCTCCGTATAGCGCTGCCGGTTACCGCCGCTACCTGCCTGCCTCGAAGAAAATTAAAGTTTTTACGCTCTAAATGCTGTAACTTTAACAATTTTTGGAATTTTTCAATTCTGTAAAACTTAATATATTCCTAACCGTTCAGGCTAATGGAATCAAAAATTAAAAAATGAAAATTTTGAAATTTTTCGCGTATATAAGGCCTTAAATTCGCTCCAGGGCGTATTTTCGACTTCTTGGGTTTGTCAAGCACTCGTATGTCCCACCTTTCCGATAGATTTCCCTTTGATTCTCTGGAACAATATTACACCGTACAGTAGGGAATCTGTTTTCGCGTTTTCCAAAAATTTCTTGGTCGATTTCTGTAAGGCAGGGGAAATGAAACATTTCCTCGACAGGGTAATCACATGATACAAATAGGTTAGTAGCTTGCCTATGTCCGATAAATTTTCAAGAATTTTGATCTCTTCATTGATCTGTTCTTTCTGTTTCAGCAAACACGATGTTCCAGCGCAATGACCGCCGCTCCTAGAACGGTTTGCAATAAACAAAAATGTGTGTCGAGCTTGTCAGGGTTCAACCCTGAAGCTTCTACGAAGCAACTCCAAGTTCTGGGGTATTTCGCTAAAATATCGTTTTACTCGTCTCTTAGCAAACCTTCAGCAAGCCAAATCCTCCAGCGCGATTGTATTTTCGAATGCATTGGAATTTCTTTATAGTTAGTTGTTCGGATGGGTCTTTGCCAATATAACTTCCAGAATTTCTTCGTCCAGCTTCGGTTCGATGTCAGTTTCTTGTGTCTCTTGTAACATTTTTACATCACTCTCTGTTATTTGCGGTAATGCATTTTCCTTTTCTGCCTCACGCTTCTGCCCTCACGCATCCTACAAGGACCGGGCAGGAGTCCGTGAATGAAACACGCTCGGCTTTTTGAAGTTATGATGCGCTCCGTGCGCGACCTGAGCTTGAGCTCTCATGAGTTATGTTCCGGCTCCCGTGCGGACTCGACTCAATTTGTTTTTAGGTTATGTTCCACCTCTCGTGTGTACTTGACCTCAAATTAAATAGGTTGTGCCCCACCACTCGTGTGGACGCAAACTGAATTTTTTTGTTGTTGTAGATTATGTTAAACTTCTTTGAGGATTTTACAGCAATCCGTGTTTACGGTTACTCCCATCTAATATCTGCAAGGAACCATTTTTTCTTACCAATGGACGATGCCTTATCTCTCTTTGCAAGCGCACTGGGCGCTCGACGGAATTCGAGTTTTTTTTTTAACATTTTTTTCAACAGCCTTCGCGCCTCTTCTTCGCCCGTGCGAGACCTCTTCCTTTGGTGAGATTTTCCCATGGTTTTAGATCGTTAATTTTATTTTTAAGGGCAACAATTTATATTTCGTTACGTTACTACAAATCTGACGTTGCGGCGTGCTTCGCACTAGAAAATACTATGAGCGTTTCCGGAAGGGCGACAAGAGAAAGGCAACCTGGCTTCCTTTGTTTTTTGTCTCTCTGAAACTAGTGGCGATATCGTACGGATCCAGCGAACTACTACGTAATTTCGAAGAACGGGGCTCGAAATATAATACTGCTGTTGCCAAGTCTATCGGTTATTTTGTTTCGAATAAAATTGCAACATATTTATATTTAATAGCAAAAATCTACAGATATTAAACAAAGTGCAACTATTTCATGGTGTTGAAAATATAATCACACTTTTCGGGTGATAAAAAAAGACACATGCAAATAATATGAGTTGCTCTCTCTCTCTCCCTCTCACTCTCTAACTCTCTAACTCTCTCACTCTTGTGGTCTCTCACGAACATTCTCACTCTCTCACTATCCATCCATCCATCAAACCTAAACAAACAAACACAAACCCAAACAAACTTAAACCCAAAAATACCAAAACTTAAGCCAAACAAACCCTACCGAAAAACAAACCCCAGCCCAAACCCACCAACATTGTAATGTACACACCAAAATTGAAACTTACAACTTGTAACCACAAATCACTCTGTATGTAATGCAGCATTTTTCAACAAATCACAGGCATTTAGCATGTCGCAGCTCCCCCACCCTGCTACCACACAGCGGTAGTGGAGTGGGGGCAGCGTTAGTTTCGTGTGACATCTCGCTATACATCTTTAAAAGCATTTCCAATGCTAAAATTATAGATATTAATAACATTTCCCGGCCTGGCAACATTTTCCAACAATATTACGATTCGAAAATTGCCCAATAATAAATAATTTTTACATGAAATTTCATTCGCAAGAACGTGCCGAAAGCTCATTGTATTTTCATCCCCACCCTTGCAGCTAAAGAACGGTATTGAAACTCCTCAACAAAGAGAATACCATTCGCTTTCTGCAGCTATGCAAACCCTGATATTTCTCTCGCATTTTGCCTTCAAATATTTTCCGCCACGTACGAATATTGATATTTCCAGGTCTTCCATTTTTCATTTCATGGTGTTTTTTCCTTTCTTATTTTACAAAAGGCTTGCCTTCGGATTCAAAAACAATTTAGTAAGAAGTATAAAAAGTTACTGCCAGAGAGCTAACTCTCTGGTTCTGCATGGTAGGAGCAATGCTTTTCCTCTACTCTTCAATGTAGACATTTAAATGTTCTACAAGTTTGGTTATAACCGCTTCCGCGCTAAAATCGAAAATAAGCGCGTTATTCAACATAACATTTTCGTAAATTTCGTGTGCATGATTTTCTTAGAGCATTTAAGTTATATATATATATAAAAGAAATAAAGCTCGAGTTATTATCATCGAAGGACTTGTAATTTACTGTTTTCTTTCAACGTTGAAACATTACAATTGAACGTAACACAATAAATCGTTATTGAGCGCCTCTCGAAGCATTCACACTGTAGAGAAATTCTTTTTCAACCAAACATTTTGTCGACAATTTATTTTTCTATTTTTCATCCTGGCGATATCGTTAGATTAGGCCGATGCTGTAAATGGTGTCGCGCGATGCATTGAAGAGGCAAATATAACAGTGATAAAACTGCTATTACTATAAAAATTGAGAAGGTAAATATAATTCTATGGCCATGATCTTTACAGCGTGCTATTTCACGACCCTGCGAGATCGCCAGAAGTAATTTTCATTTTATTATCTCACTGTGGGCACGTGGCTCGTATCGACTATCACGTACTACCACGCATTATTTCATCGACTAAGTGGCCGACCAGCCAGGTATTTTGCAATCTATTCCACGTTTTTTTTTATTCAACATGGAGCCACTCTACACAAAGCGATATCTTGCAAAGTTTATCGCGTACATTGCATGTGTGGTTGTGTGTCGTTCCGTCCATCCGAATAGGGATAGCGTCAAGGACAAATAGTGAGTTAATAGAAGGGATTGGAATAATATTATGTTTCGTAAAATATATGGATCGGATAGACTTTCACCCTTGTGTACTGTCCGAATCCGCGTTTCACTATTATTTTTAACTATCGCGCAACATAACAGCACCGCGTAGTATTAGGTGGTTATTGAACTTATATTTTCGAATTTTTCGACTCAATAAAAACAAATTACACGTAGAGGTATAAATATCTTCAAATGGCGATTTCAATGTCGTAGATGAAATACTTAGAAAGTCTTATAGCACTGCATTTCTAACCATTCGGGGTGACAAAGGGTTTTTGATGCCACTTTAACGGGAAGACTAACATAAAATCCATCTGAAATCATTCCACTGAAATATTCGAACGTTCATTGTCCATTCAAAGTTCTTCTTTCGTATCCAACTTTGTCGAATAGAGTCCGGATACTGATAATTTTTGTAGTAATTATTATATTCACATCCTATAATTTTTGTTATTAATCTAAGTAATCACTTGCTGTCGTTGGCTACAAAAATAATACTAGGAATTTATCTTAAGGGGTAATCACAGTGTAATGGATCGAAAAACCGCTCATTTTCGCGATTTTTTTCGATAGTTAAAATACGCTAATCAGTCTGATTTTTTTATGTCAAATAATAGCACTCATAAAGAATAGAAAATAAATGTAAATGTATATTTTAATTTTTTTCGTTGGCTACAAAAATAATACTAGGAATTTATCTTAAGGGGTAATCACAGTGTAACGGATCGAAAAACCGCTCATTTTCGCGATTTTTTTTCGATGGTTAAAATACGCTAATCAGTCTGATTTTTTTATGTCAAATAAAAGCACTCATAAAGAATAGAAAATAAATGTAAACGTATATTTTCATGCTTTTTACATTTTATTTCAACGGTTGAAAATGTCTTCGAAAAAAAGGAGTCCTCACGGTGTACCCGGTTTTGGCCGTAAGTATTATCCGTAAGCTTTTTACAAAATTTGTAAAAAGCCTATTAATCAGTATGAAAGCCGCTATCTTGCTATGGAGGATTTTTTAAAAACAAAAATTGGCAAAATGGCAGCGATTTTAAAAAAGAGTATCGAATTTAGCCCATTTTTTCGACAGCTTTTCGTTCAAAAAAATGTAAAGAATTTAAAAAAAAGCTTCCATAGCAAGATAAAGAATGGCGTAAAGAATGTTGTGTCAAAATTTGAGATGGATAGCTTGAAAACTTTTCGTTTGAGAGTGTACACCGTGTACATAGAATGGCAGCATGCTAAACTTTCATTATACATTTTTCCTATTATTCTGACTATTCTACGAGTTATAGAGAAAAAAGAAAATTATTTCGACTGATCTGTGCTACCGACGTTGGAAAACAGTTTACTGAAGGTGTATGCCACATCTGAGCTGCATCGGCCAATTGGTTATCGAGATATCATGGCTCTTCATATTTCCTGTAACTTAATTTATAGAAAATAACTTGTATTGTTAGTCGAGTATTGTTGTCGACTAAATATACGTCGTATATTTAGTATATTAAATATACTTAGTATACCAAACAAACTGACTAACGATACTCATAAAGTTAGCCAATTGGCTAACTTTATGCAGTAGAATGATAAAGAATCATAGTAGAATGTAGAATGATAAAGAAACATATATTTTTCCAACATTTCTCGACAACAATACTGCCTTAATCAATCTAAAGCACAAAATGAATCTGAAGGTCGTGAGAAATAAGTTTGATACTAATGTAAAAGTCACAGTATCTCTTGGCATTCACAGGTAAAAGCCCTTACCCCTGATTGACCTTAAAGCTTGTCGCAAGTCCTTTCGAGACGTTTAGGTCCATGCGAATATGTAAGAAATTCTAAGACGAGGCAGGATTTACCTTTCAGCGTATTTGTGTACAAAAATACACCAACGTTACTTGAGTGAGTGGCGGAAAAGAGAATTCAATAAAAATTCTATCCGCGAGTTTTTACGAAGATCCATTTTGCAAAAGGAGTTGTGTCATGCGATGCGAGGAGTATGCAGGTCTCCTTTACCGAAGTTACACGGCAGCGCTGAATTTATGAGTGGAGAGATTCCTTTTATCGATCCATCAACCTGCACGCTGACGCTGGTTTATTTGCGGATGCCGCTGAATTCATTAGACTATCTGCTTCGATAAACGGAAGCAATTCCCGTACATATCAATAGCCAATTTTATTTCGATGGAATGGATGAAGGGAGTTCGAGGAACGTTAAAATCAGAAATTGTTGTGGACGCGGTGGAATACGGGAAAGGAAGAGTAAAAACGACAAAATGTTACAGGCTGCGAGTACGTATGTGGGTGTGTGCATGCGCGCGTGTGTGTATGGGGGGCAGAAAGACTAAAGATTTTCACTATAGGTGACAATAAAAATGACACCTAGTAACTAGGCCGTACCGGACTGGTTTAAAAATGTTTACGAATGACAAAGTGAGGTTATGCGACTACACATACTATCATCTAGCGAATGACTCATGACTGAGTAGCTAAATCGAGTTTTAGATGGCGTTACGAATGAACAAAATTCTCAAGTGGTTATCTTGCTATGACCTAAGTAACACTAGATAACTGCGGCTATGTAGCTTTTGACTAGTCACTGCCTAGTCGATCTTGATTACAGATCTCGTTGCATTACGATAAAAATACCACCTAATAACTGAGTCGTGCCTGGCTAGTCAATGATGGTCACAAATGATAAAGTGATGTTATGTGACTACATGTAGTCCCATCAAGCGGTTGGCTCATGGCTGGCTTAGCAGCTTGAGTCACAAATGAAGTTGCGAATGAAAAAAAAATCTTCAAATGGGTATCTTAGGCTAGGATGGGCTAGGATGACCTAGCCAACACTAGCCAACTGCGGCTATGTTCTCTTTAATTAGTCACTAACGAGTTGAGCCCGATTAGTTTATTAGACAATATATAATGTTTATATCGTTATTAGTAGGTCATTCATCGTTGCAGTAACATCGTGCTCATTAACATAATTCATCTCTAGCCAGAATAAATCTTTGGATAAATATAATACAATTGGAGGTTATGTAATTCTATGCGAATATAGAGCTCTCAATGCAAAAAAGTAGTCAATCCGATAATGCTATTAACATTTGTGAATCCGCCCATTTCTTAATAACGCAATTTTTTGCATGATAACATATGTAGCCGATGCGAAATTGATAAAACAACTAAATAGCACTGGATCAGTGGGCAGCATCATAGATTAATCATTCAGAGTTACCACGATCGAAAGCAACCTTACATGTAAGCGTTTTTCTGATGTAATTTCAACTGAATAGATTAATATATTTGCAGCGCAAATGTCATAACCATAATTGGCAGATAACAAAGAACATCCTAAAATTACGCAGTGATATAAATAATGTGTAAAAAAAATATTTGCACTTATCACCTAGCGATCCTTCAGCTTTGTAACGCTTCCAGCGTCTAGCGACTTGAAAAAACTAAATAAGTCATAATTTGATAAAAAAAATATACAGCTGCGAGATATTTTTTTTATCTAGGCACCATCTATTTTTTGTGCCCAGTCACGAGACGACGAAAGAGTTACAAGGCGGGATAGTTACTGGCTAAAGTGGCTAGCTAGTGGAGATTTGAAATATAATTTTACTAGCTCAGGGCTAGACGGTATATAGACATATATATTCCTGCCTAGAAATTTAGCTACGGGGCAGACTAGGGCCGGATCTAGCATGCCGCATTCCATACTACGGCACTGTAGTCTGTCGAATCAGAGCTTTACTAGGCGTGCAACGCTTTTTTGCAACCTGCCTTGAAGCAGATGTCGGTTACGGACCTGATCAGTACACACTTTCAGACCTTGAGCCAGCTGCCATATCTATGCCTGAAATTAAAAATTAAATCATCAACAAATTATGAATTAAAAAATGACCGTAGTATTTTTTGTTTCCATATGCTTTATCAATATGTTCCTGCATATATGAGAATTGGATTAAATCATGTCCGGCCTCGTTACAATGTTTGCCTAACCGCGGGATTTGAACCTACGCCTTCTAATTCTAAAGCCATTCATTCTATTGTCATTAATTCTAATTGGTCTAATGTCTTATTTTTGTTAAACTGTGGTTCTTGGATTAATAATCATTTAAATTATACTTTATTAAATAGTATCACTTTTATCCTTAACCTATTCCTTGGCTGTCTTCGCCGTCGGCAGCCTCAGCACCGAGCTGATAGCTTGGTCAGAGAAACCGTCATACGGGAGTGAGAAGGTACCCTGATCAGGCTGAAGTGAAGTAGCCTTCATGCACCAATACTACGGTTCCACTGATCCGGTCGACATCCGGCACAGATCAAGCGTGCCGTGACACGGCGTCCATGGTAGCCATGTTACGGCGGCTAACAGGCTACCTTACTTCCGCTGATTCAGGGTGCCTTCTTGCCCCCGTATTACGGTTTCAATGAATCGGTCGACATCCGGCACAGATCAGGCGTGCCTTACTACGGTATTCCGGACCACAGGTTGATAGCGGCCTAATCAGTCTTCAGCCGGCCGGAGCAAAATTTCTAGTCGTGCATATATATATACAGGGTGCACCACGCAACGTGTGCACCTCTTTTACGACCAAAATATGCGTTGCACAAAAAAATGTTTTATACAAAAGTTACATGGTTTATAAGGCTACACTATGTGGTGCATTTATTTTTTTTATAGGTGGAGGCGCTTCGAAGATTTGAAGGTCAATTTTATTTTTTCAAATGGAATGCTATATTTTTTATAGCATAATATGATAGAGTATCGAATTCTGAGTAAAAAAGTATAGACCTTTATTAGCCCTAGAGTTAATAGCTAACGAGTAATTTCACTTTATTACTTTAAAATTTTCTTCACGTAATATCAAGTTGGAGATTCATCTATTCATTTTCACTTTTATTTTTCTGATAATAATCACGCACAATCACCGAAGGATCCTTTAATACAAATTACAATAATTGAGAACATTGTGGATCATGATAAGTGTGTGTGATGTGGTAAATGTGTTCATATTGATAAACACTGTGATGTAAACACTGCCATTGTGAAATTTGTAGTAGATTTGAATCTCCAACTTGATATTACGAGAAGAAAATTTTAAAGTAATAAAGTGAAATTACTCGTTAGCTATTAACTCTAGGGCTAATAAAGGTCTATACTTTTTTACTCAGAATTCGATACTCTATCATATTACGCTATAAAAAATATAGCATTCCATTTGAAAAAATTAAGTTGACCTTCAAATCTTCGAAGCGCCTCCACCTATAAAAAAAATAAATGCACCACATAGTGTAGCCTTATAAACCATGTAACTTTTGTATAAAACATTTTTTTGTGCAACGCTTATTTTGGTCGTAAAAGAGGTGCACACGTTGCGTGGTCCGCCCTGTATATATATATATGCCGTCTAACCCTATACACATAAAGTGTTACAGAGCAATAGCACTCAAACTATTGATCATATCTAGAAATGTTTCAGACAAAAGTTTCAGTGTTCGAGAAGGCCGTCATACTGGACCACCCTATTTTTTTTATCGTAGGCGCTGAAGCTATGTCAAGGTCAACTCCACTTTTTTAAATGGAACCATCTATTTTTTTTCGATGACATTATTACCGATTTTAAGAAGAATACAGCGACCTACAACACAAGGTCATTCTAGTCACGCAAAGTATGAAAATAGTCGAAAAATCGAAATATATCGGAATAATCACTTTCAAAGGATCCACTAACCTTGGTTTGCATCTACCTACAGAAGATGCTTGAAGTGATGACCCTCGACTTGTAAACTTTTTAGATATGATCAATAGTTTGAGTGCTATTGCTCTGTAACACTTTATGTGCCTCACCCTGTATATATATATATATATATATATATAGATACGTGGTAGCGAAAGACATTAGCCAACGAGTTAGGACGGAAGTAGAGAAATCGCAGAATACCGGCCGAGACAAGATTTTTACCTATTCCAGTCGCGTTTCCAAAAGATCTGCCTTTGAAGGTTTTCAGAAACGCGCGGGCAAGCCAATACACGCTACAGTCCAAAGAGTAGTATGGAGTTGAAACGACTGTGAAATATACCCTAGTCGCTTGCATGCTTCTCTATCTGTGTCCCTCCCTTTTGCCCAATGTGACGTGTGTTCCTGTTGGCCGAGGGCGGCCATATTATGCCAAGGCACTCGGACCAGTGACAGAATGAAAGATTGCTACATCGGGTGTCGAGTCGTTGAAAAGAAGTCCCCCTTTGGTACGACGCCACCCACCCATGCCCGAGGAAACGTGACACGACGATTCCGTGACTAGAAATCCGCATCCTCCTCCTCCTTCTCACCGGAGTTATCACCCGCGCAAAAGGACCGAGTAATAAGAGACCCAGAACTGAAGGAGGTGAAGATGGAGCAGGAGCTTTCGATCGACTCGATGAAGGGCGGAATAATCGAATCTTCCGCCTTACTAGTCCGCTGTTTCAGCACCCAAGATGCACAACGAATTTTCAATTAAAACTTGAGGGATCTGATGTCTGTGAAAACGGATACCTCGAACTCCCTTGCGCTCGGGATCCCACGCAGACTGAAGAAAGACTGGGAGTGTTGAGACAGATCAGCGAGAAAGAGGGTTCAAATATTTGCCTCACTCGAACTATCGGTGGATCGATCTGTCATTCGCATGAATCTCGAAATAGGTTTCGCCGATCAAAAATGTTGTAGGCTCCTGAGAATCCGGGATAGAATCCTGGGATATAGTGAAATGACAATGCATCACAGCACTATATTTTCGTTATTTGATTAAAGACGATTGAACACTGAGAGAAAAGTGTATGGTATGTACAAAAAACGCCCATGGTAAAAGAGAGTATGATCCAATTCACTATCGTTTATTGACACCGCAATCATAATATGGTTAACACAACTATAAGCAAAGAGTATATTTAAACACACGATTTTGGTAGCGTATTTGATTATCTCTTATCCCCGAAATAAATGTTAACTATTGTAAAAGGCTTGACAATATAGATATGGTTAATTCAGTGCTGTCACAAAATCGGCACACAAATACCAATGCCGTATACCGTACGTTAAGTTTTGTTTCGGTTGAACTTCTACTATTCTATTCTAGTTTGTACTATTCATATGTTCAACATTAATATTTGTCGAGTAAAATTTGTTACAAGATCTTACGAAAAGTGACTATACGAAAAAAAAATGGTGGTAATCTTTACTCGTAGCGAAGACGTGAATCATTTGCAGATCGTGTCGATAAAGTAGATATCAGTAGCACGCCATGTTCGATACGCCCATTAATTTATCAGTTTTTTTAATTCGAAATTTCGAAAACTATGGTGATGCACCAAAATCATATTTAAGCAGTGATATGTATTATCGGAGGTAACAGCTATTCGGAAGTATAGTCGAAATTACTTTTGTCTGTTGTGCCAAATCTGCTATTGAAATAGCATAGGTATCCTACAGCATAGTGGTAGCATATGTAGTATAGGTAGAAGATAGGAAAGGAAGGTAGAAGAAATATTTTCTTCGACAGAAATCATTTCAGGAGGTCAGGGAATGACGAATTATGATAAAAAAAATCATTGAGGATATACTCTTAACTGAGTATTTTTTTTTTCATTTTGGATTTATGAAATATTCTATACATTTAGTAGACGTATCATACAATATGGTATAAATCACTATAAACATCGTCGTAAATCACAAGCAACATTTTTTATGAATGTACATATATTTCATTCTTGTTCACTATTAAGATCTTGCGGAGTTATTTATTTTTTGAGTGTAAGGAAATATCCATTTTATGAAAACCTATTATATCATATAGCATTGAACAATCAACGTAGGCTTGTGAGATTGTTAGTTGCGGTTAACATGTGTGCATAATTTACGCAACTGCTAAAATACCAGTACTATATTTTGGGCAGTAACCATTTCTATAAAATATTGTTGTGCCCTTCTATTTCCAATAAAAAAATATTTTTTATTGGAAATAAAAATATGATTGAAATATGGTTGAAGGTACCATATCTTTTTCTCACATTGCGTCTTTAACCCGATGAAGTTACCAACAAATAAAACGTTTTGGTCCATCAGGTGAGGAGGCTGCATCATTTAGATGCGCACCTTCTGGCACTTCAAAAACAAATGCATTTCGGGAACACTCGTATCGTATTTACCTTTGTACCTGGCCCTAGCCGCGCGCCGTCATACTCAAAATAGACAGCAGCGCAATTATCGTGAGCTCTTCTTTCTCCAAGACCTTAATTACAAGTACCAGAAATTGAACGTTCAAGAAGCCGTCTCGGAATTTCTAGCATGAAGATCAAGAAAGCGAACACAGTACGATAGGAGCTTTATGTACGAGCAGTACTGAGGAGTTGCTGTTGAAGTGTTGATAACAAGTTGACAGGAGCGTGTCATTTTTCTCCCTTTGTGGAAAAGAATATCCACGAGACCTTTTCGTAACATTAGAGTTTCAGCCCACGTAGCAAAGGGAATTAAAAGCAAACAAGGCTGATGTGTAATATACGGTGCTTTCCGTTCTTCGATCTTTCCGTCCTTTGAGTCGAGCGAAAAATAAAAAAAGCTCTTTCTCCTCCGCTTTTGATGGGCCCGGTTATCGTACGAGGAGTCAATGCGCCGAAAACTAGCGTCCAACGAAACAACGAACACTTCGGCCCGCTGATTATTCCAGCCGCGTACAGACGGTAAATCTTTCTTCAAATCTTCTCTTTCACGGATTCAGGAAACAACTGGCAACAAATACAGCGCCCGGACTACCTTCATAACGGCAGTACAGTTCCGAGTTATCGCATAGGTCACGATCAACATTTACACCAGTAGGACAGAAGCGCGAAAAGCTTTGATGGGATTTGGGGTTTGATATACTATTCGCTTATGTTATATATATATAGACTATGAGATGAAGGATAACGAGAGAGTAGAAGAAAGAGCGTAGTGGGGAACAGGAACATTGGACGTAAGACGTGACACTGCGAAACGTGACGGATTTGTTCCCAAGGTTAAATAAGATTCATAAAAACGCAGCTTTGTCCTCGGGAAATTCGAAAAGTACGTCCATATAACTTTCCCGATAAAATAAATTAGTACACCGAGCCTGACGAATACATGATAAACAGAACGCTGCTCTTAAATTAATCTATATAATATTATAAATGCGAAAGTTTAGATGTTTGTTTGTATGTTCTTTGGTTCATCACGCCGAAACGGCTGAACGTATTTGGATAAAAATCGGCATACAAGTAGAATATGGCCTGGAATGAAAAATAGGATACATTTATCCAAGTAAAAGGTTCCATACGGTTTACAAGGACTCTTTGATACGCTCAATCACGTCGAAACAGTTGAACGTATTTCGATGAATCTTGGCACACAGGTTACTCCCCGAGTCACAATTTATAGCCTTCTCTGAACACTTGCAGGAATTATTTCTTTTTTAATGCACAAGCCGTCAACCTCCGTTGAACCTACCAAACCCCATTTGTCGAGTTCAGTGCCATAAAGAGGCCTCTATTTGGTCCAGTGCAGCCTCTGTTAGTCCCCCCAAACCTTATTTCGACCCCCAGTTTCATTGAAACGTGTAGAACACAGGACTTCTTAAGCCGCATTCGATCTCAAGTCCTTTGCCTCGACCCTACCTACCTGCTTTGAGCCCAAATTCAATATCTCCTCCATCAACACTCCATTGTGGCCTGATCGGTAACGCGTTCGATGACGAAACAAATACATTTTCGCTGAATGGGGAGTCCGGAGGGTCTACAGTGCACCTACAGTAGGCTGCTGCATGGAAGATCCAGAAGGTCTACAGTGCGCCTACCTGGGGTTTCGCAGGTTCAGTCGCGCTCTGCATTGGCCTACTTCGAATGACAATGTCCAGTTTCTGCCATTCGGGCGGTCCATCGGAGGCCCTAATGTATTGGTATTCCAACCATTGTACCCACGTTTAGGAACCCGACAGTAGCCGGTATCGGCGCGGGGAAGGAGGCCGTTATTTTGCGGATTAAACCCGGCTCGAAAATTTTTACTCGGGCCTGACTGTCTCATGGAATAATCTGTCAAACAAATGCCCCTGACACTACGTTCGTGGAATGTGTAAAGCTATCGATCTATCGGAAAACTAGAAAAAAAACCCCTAGAAAGGTGAACAATTCGGAAAGAGTCCCATGGGCGCCCATACAAAGAATCACAACTACATGTGCGGACGGCATAGTATTAAAACATGCCGAGGCAACTTAAGTCTAATCTGTCACAAAGAATACGACCAGAGCTATGAAGGTAGGTAGAAGTCAAGAGACGTCACCTCAAGCATATTACGCATCACAGAGCTGTATGCCTATTCTACAACTCGTAGCGACAGTTTCCGTTATCGTGAGCTAGCGACAGCCAATGAGAGGTGCCCTTTCTGCTGAAATCCTCTATGCGATTGGCTGTCGCTAGTTAACGATAACGAAAACTGTTGTTACCGAGTTACAGAATAGGCCTACTGGGAAGAAATATTGTAAATACGATCATTCTCACCAGAGCATCCAAAAGCGAAGACGCTTTAATACCCCGCATTCCAATTATTGTCATTGACGTGCCATTTTAATTTAAATGGCTCCAGTTCGCATTGAAGTTGACATTTTCAATGACAATTAGTATGTGCAAGGGCCAATCCCTGAAGTGGCGGGAATGCATTTGGGCACTCCGTGCTTCTCGCATAGTCAACTATATGAGGGATGTTCGAGAGTATAGACTGCACAAAACGTGCACGTGCTAGACGAAGACCATAAATCATACAATATTGTTCACAGAACTATATTGCAGAGCCATATAGTTCTGTAGACAACCATGAAATTGTATCATACTGGAGGTGAAGGTTGGCGCTTTTATAGGGGGAGTTAGGGGGCATTGATACAAGGGGCACATAGATACAGTCGTCATAAAATAAAAACTAAACGCAGAAGAAGCTTGGGGATACATACCCAGAGCTGTTTTTTGCGTTAAATGGTAAGGACATATCTTTCACAATTGAATACAGGATGTACATTTAATAAGTTCTATGATAATAAAAAATTGCAATTTTTTGTAAACAAAATGACGGTATTGACCGATTGATATAATAATCCAGGGGGCATATTGATGCGTATCAATCTGTCGCGTTATCGACATCATTTGTAACTGTGTGCGTGTGTGCATAGTTTTTTCATATATATATATATGTGTGTGTGTGTGTGTGTGTGTGTGTGTGTGTGTTTCTATTTTATTTTTTATTTTTTCTATTTCCATCTTAAGGTCAAGTGTCACACCGACCGAGCGGCCATGAGTGCGAGAGAGATAGCTGATTTGCAGATTCCCAATGATTTCTGAAACGGTTGATTTTTGGGAAAAAGAAAGGAAACACGTTCCGCTCTGTTGAACGACGAACAACGGCTTTCGATTCTTTTGCCCGAAATATGATCCGTCTAGGACAAAACTTGGCAGTAGGATTTTTACCGACTGGACGTGTGACACATGGCCTTAAAGTTAATGATAAAACTTAATAAAACTTACGCGAACTTAGGAACACTTTAATATTAAGTTGATTAAATAAAAACACGAAAAAACCTAATTCTTATATAAAAATTGGATTAAACTTAAGTACACTTACCGTGCCAAATACTATAATATGATTATTATGAATAAATATCATTAAGAAATATGAAACGTGTTTTTTTTAATTATTATTTTAGATATTTTACATAAAAGAGCCGCACTTCAGAGTACGAATGAAAGTGCCCCCGGCATGTATCAATATGCTCCGTGTATGGGGCAGTTTGATACGATTATCGATTTCGCAAAAACAGGTCATAACTGTTCTACCTTTCAAATCTAAGTTGAAATTATTTCTAGAAATGTGACTTGGATATACATTAAACACATCCAAATAGTTTTTTTTTAATTATCGTGCTACTTTTTTTTCGCTTGAAAAAAAATGGTATCATTCTGCACCCACTTCCCCTACTACTGATTCATTATCAGCACTTACCTCAGTCGGCTAGTCTGCCGCCGTGCCTGCAAAAATGACACTCGACCTTCCGTCTTTATTTCTTACGTTTTTCACTCTGTTTATCTCCTCTCTGGATCAAATCCTAAAGTCCACGCGGATGAAGTCGCCGACAAAAGCTAGAAAAAGTAAGAAAAAAAATAGGTATACGTTTGTTGTGGTTTTATACTTGCCCCCGGGAATCCTATAAAAAAAAAATGCTTTGGTAAGACAAAGAAAGCATGGGTAGTAATGTATGAGAAGGGACTGATCGTGAATGCTTTGAGAATCGAAAAGGGTCGATTTTTCGTAACCCCATTGAGTCGACCCTACCACCCTCCCGTACTTTCTGCTCGTGGTACATAAACTAAAGATGTTTATGGGAGGGACAAAATATCGGCTGCTCGGAAAAACATACGCTGTACTCTATTTCGCTGTCAAAGATCCTTGCTTCAGTGACGACGGTTCGGCAGTCTTTTTACGGTAAAAACGCGGCGTCTTTCTCGTAATAATGAAGATATATGTAAACACTCGGAGACCATGGCAGGGAAGGTATCGGTAGAGTACGTTTTCACCGCACTCCCGTGCTTTCGGGGCAGAGTAACTTAACGTTTTTACGAAGCCCTGATCCATGTACATGTTCCCTTTTTAACATACGTAACCGTAACATCATACATACTGTACCGCACAACTATATGTCGTATTTTATCTCCAACTCCTCAAAATGCTCGACGTTGCATATACAACTGCCAATTTATTGCACCTCGGGTGCTGTGAGCCCTCCTTCTACCCCAAATAAAGGGATCGTTACGCTTCCTCCCGTTTTTCCTGGTTAAACTTCGTAACCTTATGATAAAAACGCGGTGGGTCTTCTTACCAGGTGGGGAGTTTTTTCAAACGGCTAAGAGGTCGAAATGGAAAAAGGGAGGAAGGGTGAAAAACTGTTTGTGTTAATTGAGAAGAATGAAGGCAAAACAGTTTTTTCCTTGTTGGTTATGCATAATCAAGGAATACCAGATCCCAGCGTAGTAATCGAATCATGATTGTGTGTGAAGCCAATCGGAAGTAATATTTTGATTCAAACTCTAAAACGAGTGAAGCTAGAGGATTATTGACTACTATGAGATGCTCTTAGATTTTTTGGGTTGCTGGGAGATTGCAGTAAGGTTACCATATGTTTTGCATTACGTACTCGAATTAATGTAGTACTAGCAGATTGACTAGTTATCAAAAAATCAATAAATTTTCGAATCTAAAAAAAGCAAAATATAATATATTTAGGTATAATAATAATCATGATACGGAAAAGAATTATTTGACAAGTGTACCGTAGATTGGGGATACTCTGATCAATTTTTAAATGAATATCAATATATCTCTTTAAATAGTATCGTAAAAAAAATTGTTTAGAATGGAAACATAATTTTTTAATCTTCCAAATTACAATTTAAAATATTTAAAAATAAATGAGAAAACAATTATTAGTCGTGATCAAAGTTATACTGATTGTGAGAGTGGGGTTACTTTGATACTCGCCTTTTTCGTAATGAGAATCGGAAGTAACTCTATAGAGGAACATTTTTCCTAAAGAAAAAAAACGGTCAACGGGATCGAAAGTTACAACAATTTTTATTATTTTGGGGTTACTTTGATCGAACAAATATTACACCTTTACTTTTTAAAATCAACTTTATTGATAAACAACTGGTATTTTATAATTATTTATGCGGTAACGCATCCATAAACTTCGAAACATTAAAAAACTAGAAAAAAAACAGTTGTACGGTAGGTAACATACTTATGTCTACCTAGGTAATCTAAATCACAAAAAGAGATCAAATTTTTTATTAGGAACATTTCTTAACTTACAATTCTGCAACATTAATATCAAATGGGAATTCAACATACTCATTTTTATCGATAGGTTTCGGCAAGAATAATACTATATCAGTGTTATCGATTTCAGATATATTTATCTCCTTTAATTCGCTTAAATCTTGCTTTACTTCCAGCTGATTTGAAACCTTCCACTAGTGATGGGTCTAATTCAATTATTTGGCAAACGTACCTACTTGTACGTTTTTGCCACGACTCGTAAAAAAATTCGCCAACACAAATCGACCCACAGTCCATTCTAATTCTTCGTCTTCGCGTTCTACTAGATTTTCATTTGCGTTATCTTCATTATCTTCTTATCTCTTCGTTCTTGTATGTTATCGGCATGACACTGTGAAGAAAAGAGAAAAAAATCATTTAAAAAATTATAAAAAAACGAAAATTCCTGGGAACACTCCAAGACTAGCAATAAAGATAATACGTCGTGTGAAATTCATCAATGATCAATGTTACCCCGTCGAAGCAATCAAAGACACCCCAACGGAACAACTGCCACCCAAAAAAAATATGTTTTTAAGGTTATGCCACACAACAAAGCATAAGGGTATAGTTTAATAAACATCTGACAAAGTGGTTTTTACGAAAAACATGTCATTGCAACACTCAACTTGTTATTTTTGAAGTTATTCGAGCATAAAGAATAGTTTACATACATTACATACATTTTTACTTTTTATATTTTCACGGTCACTTAAACCCGTTCTTTCGTGCTGCGTCTGAGTGATGACATAAAGAGACATTCAGGCTTGCCACTGGTAAAAAAAACTGTCGATCGCCTTCAAGAACTTCGTAATTTGAATTTAAAAACAAAACAAAGTTTTTATCAAATTAACGCCATGAATCAAAGTAACCACAATCCACGGTATGTGATAACTGTGTGTATTATATTTATTATGAAAAGTGAAGTATTAAAATAGCAATCAGATTCGACTTGCGTTGTCTCATCGGCCGCCATTTCATAATTCTGGCAATATCCGTGGCAACACTGTACTCAGCCGCTTCCGATAAATGTCAAGCGTGTGTTTGTTTACCGTGCGTGTAAGCGTGGTTTGCAATGTACGTATTGTAACTTTGGACTTACATACAATATGGAGTACAAAAAAAACCTCGCCAAGATAAAAAAAATTACTAAAACTTCATTATATATTAATATTCAACCCACAATTATTTATCATTAATGAGCAAATTTCTTGCATGAAGAACCTGAAACTTTTGTCGTTGCATTCAAATTGACCGGCTCGATTCAGCCTCTCGGATACGAGCACAGCTGACGGCATGCGACTTTGCCAAATCCACACCATCTCTCCCGTCATGGCAAATGCGGCTAGCGAACGCAAAAATGAGTCCATTCAATCGATAATATATGCTCGAAATGTCCCGGAACCTATATTTTTTATGGAACATACGTGACCGTGACAGTTTTTTTTTAGTATCTATCGCTTTTCGCACAGCTCGTATCTATTCACGAACTATTATTATTTCCGTCTCAAAGATCAATCTGTACGGATTCCCTATATAGTGTGGGTTAAGTGCATTGATTTCGTGAATTAATTACTATTGTATTTAGCCGATAAGGCATGCGGAATTTTCGCGATCGTCATTTTGTATGCCTATACTATAGCACACAAAAAAAATCAATTTTTTTTTTCTAATAAGGAGGTTCATGCACATACTACCTCAATGTGAGCTACTGACACAACACACAACTCTTTCAATGTCCTATTTCACTAGGATTGTGGGTTACCGCTAAAAAATCATTCCATTCGTGTTAAATCATACAGAACTGGATGCTGGGGCGTATGAACAGTTTTTAGTTTCAAGAGACAAGGCGGACAGAGATAGAGTGAGAGACTCAACGTCAACCACGAACGCGACAACGAATATTTGACAATGAAAGAGAGCAAGGGAAATAACATCGAGGATGCACAGAGAGTGTATATTTGTACTGAAAACGTTGAAATATCGGATGAATTCTCTCGAAAACTTTATCGCCATATTCGTCCAGTTTCTTCAAGCGTCCTTCAACGAATTTATAATCGCTCTGGTAGGATCAAGTGCGAAGTGCCAAGACTTGTGCCACTCTTCTCGTCAATTAACTTCACCTGGCATTAATCAGCAAAAGCGCGTAGTGACAGGATCGACCAATAAAAGGAGGGACACAGGGAGACGAAAGAGACTAGAGAAATATACAGCTAAAGCAGCAATACGTTGCAGTAGTGCAAAATAACGTAGCATGTCCAACGCAGATCAGTCACGAATGTGTCCTTGATCCAGCTCAACCTACGGAATCGAACACAAACGAGATAAAAGTAGCGCAGCGAACTAGAGACCATTGGTGAATAGGAGAGGCAACAAAACTCAGTGAAAAGTAAGAGTAAGGAAGAGAAATGCAGAGAGATCGACGAAGAAGCAAACTATGATCGTGTCGTTACAAGATCGTTGAGCCAGCCAAGTGTATCAAGGATAAAACGAGACGAAAGATAACAAGAGAAGATGAAGTTCACCGTGTTCAATCTCGTACGAGATATACTCGTAGCTCGCTTCATCCCAATATGAAAAGGAAACTTTTCTATGAGATCACGTCGAGTGATCCTGCTTTCTTAACGACATTATTCCCCGGAAAAACTTTTTTCTTACATCGCAGTCGGAAGATACTAACGTCAGAAGTGAGTTTATATGAGTTCTCAAATGGAACGGATGACGCATTTCATTCCCCAAGTTGGAGTAAATAGACGGTGATGCAACGCATTTCGACTGATCGCGTCACGCCGCTATCTTATTGAGGTGTCGATGTAGTTCAATTTCATGCCGTGAACGACATTTCTTGTACACTTACATAATACCTACATTGTACTTAGCTATTTTGTAAATCATTTCATTTTTTTTGTACAATTGATCAATGGAAAACATATAACAAAAGCATTATTTTAATTACAACAAATAATAATTATTGTTTAAGGTAGTAGTCTCGCCACAGTCACGTTGATAAATTTATTCTCCGCTCAATCGATGAAAGCTTCGAAATATTGCGAAATATCCTTATAATGAAGGTTGTACATGTTATCGGAATGTAATGATGAAAACGCCTAATATGATGTTTACCGAACCCTCGCTTTTGTATCAGACTGTCCATTTCGGCTACTAATACGTAGATACTCTGCGTATACGGATATGCAGTCAATACTGTAATTTGGTTCTAGTTTGCACCAGTCTCTTCGTGGCGCTAGCGTCGCTAGACATTGCTTAATTTAAATATTCCTCTGTAATTGAGAATTAAAAAAAAAATCTGTAGAAAAGTTTTGAAGTTATTGCGTGAAATGTGAAATTTTTCTCTGCTCCCCATAAGAACACGTAAAATCATGAAATCTTTGATTGCCAATATCTCGAAAATGGAACAGTGAATCCTTTTGAAATTTTGCAGGTAATCATTTAATAGTGTTCTGAATGAGTTTGCAAAAATAAAAAAAAATCTATAGAAAAATGCCTTGGCGAGACTACGTTCTTAATGTAGCCCATAATTTTTTATACGGTAAAACCAACAACAATGTTTTCGAGGGATTTTTTTGTTACTTGGCGTATTTCTTTAACCTTTTTAAAGTACTGTTTACGACAATGTACTGGGTACCACAACAAAATCAATGTCGCCTGAAGAAGTTGTAGATCTTATTGGGTCTAGATGTCGATTTTTCGTTATTGTCGTTTGCAGAGGTGCCAAAAAAACTTTTCTGAAAAAGAGAAGAGGGCTTATGCATTTGCAAGCAATTTTCTAAATTCTGAAAGAATCAGAAACTACCGTCAAACGCCTTACCAAATACAAAAAAAATGTTACCAAAAAGCCAAAAAGACTGAATAAGTAAAAAAAACCACTAAAGTACTAAAAGAATTGCTTTTGGAAGAATTATTTAATACTTATGCGAGGGCGACATTTTGGAATAAAAGACGTTCTATTATACCACCACTAATTCTACTATTCTAATCGGAATATACTACAGAAATCTGAGTATGACGATCATTCGAAGTACAAAATTTCGCCGTGTGCGAATGAAACAGAAGTTGAGGGTCACCAAACCAGCTTATATCTCGTATACCATAATAACTCTTGAGGACAGTGGTGGGCTGTTCGCTACGAATTGAACACTCAACGAAAAGGAGTGGCTCCATATACAACAAATAACAAGCGACTTTCTAGGAGCGGGCTGCCAAGAGGCTTGCATTGCTGCTTTACCTGGAGCTGGTCATTGTGGAGAATACTCGAGCTGAAGATGAAGGAGAGTCGCATATATTTTTCGAGGAGAATGCGGCGTCGACGCGACCCTATTTTCCCTCTTCTTGTTTATCCTTTTGTCTCTGCAATATCCTCGTAGCTCACCTATAATACATGACGAACAGCCTGTAGCATTTTATGAAGTGTGGCCAAGTCCTTCGTTATCGAACGAAGAATGGATAGCGAATACACCGACATTTTGCAGCCGATGGATAAATTGCACTACAAATTGACGGCTCATTTTATGCATTTGAACGTACGTTCGTATATACCCTGCGGGCTTTCATGATCATATCCCATCCCTTTTTCATCTATGATTGTCACTGTACTATTCCAAGTTACTGACCATCTCCCCAGAGTGTTCCTTGCAGCCACTCTCTCCTAATAAACTATCTTGTCACTTCTGTGCAAGGGCACAGGGAAAGTGAAAAACTAACGTCGATTCGGTTGCATTACCGATGTAGAAATGTGACCGGGCATTCCCTACTTTGCGTCGGGCCCTGGCCACGGTTCCCTCGTCGGATTCACCTCATCGGGCCCTTTTCATGGAACAGTCCAGAAAGATCACACAATCCTTTTTTTTTGTGGATTTCTCGCTATGTTTGAAAATAGCAATGTTCTGGCTGAAATACATTGCGAGCAAGTACACTTTCACATTATGTATAGCCGGCCAGAACATTGACATTTCCTGAAAAGTGAAGCTTTAAGAACTGTCTAAAGCTGCTTTGCTTTTTACCCCATTAAAGATATTTATAATTGATTAGGCTGAAACTAATACGTCTGTTGTAATTCTATTCACCATTAGAAGCATTTTTTTTCATCGATGACAATCTACGAGAATAAAAACGCTCATCACAAATAATGGTATTACAACAAGTATTAATTTGAACATAAAGAATAATCAAATTATTTGAACAGACAGAAAAGTAAAGGAGGTGGTTCGTGATTTTTTTAATCGACGTCACCTTGTTGGGAAATATCGATGTTTTGGCCGGAAAGACATTATCCATTATCCATTTCGCCAACAATCCGCCAGGTGGCTTCGAACAAAGCGTTTCGCGTAACCATGCTACCGTCCTCCAACGATACAACTTCGTCCCGTTGTTATATCACGAACAGAAATGCTACGCTTACAGTGTACACATTCGCTTGTGGTTTTTGTGATACTTGTGAAATAATAGGTATCAATACGACCTGTATATTTAAAAATCTCTTGCAATTTGCCTCTTATCCTATCATTCCTCTCCCTGTCATTCTTTCTCTTTTTACACGTATTACGCACTCCGTATAAGGAGTCTCACTTCCTACGCGCGTGCGTACCACGTACCCTCTTTTTTTTCTCCGCTCGAACAATGAACAACGTATTTTAATCAACTATTTGCCCTATCTCATTCCTCATGTAAGCACGCATAAATATCCATACACATGAAATATATTTCGCTTCCTCCTTGTCCTGTTCTTCTTTTGCACTCTATGTCTGACAATCCCTCACTACGCAATCTCCGTCTGCATGTGGCCACAGTGATACGTGACTGCAAACATAGAGACGGGGTTTAAGAGGGTGTGCTCTCCAAGATGCGAAGTGTACGTAAATTGCGAAAGGATTGAGCAACTTGATCTCGGGGCTTGAAAAGCCTGAAGTGGTTGCCTCGTGATACGATGTGTATCGCGATGCGTTTTTCGCGACATTCACGAAGGTATACGGGTGAAACAGTGGCCTAAGTCGATAAGGCAACGCCTCGAACGAGCCTGCTTGAGTTATTGAGTAGTATTGAATCTGGAAGTACAGACGTTGGGTGCGGATAAGAACTGATATACGTATATACAGTCGTGTGAGAGCAATGCAGCGACTATTCGGTATCTCGTGTTTCTTTCTCGAGTGTACCGAAAAGCGTGACGCATAAGAGATATGGTACTCTGCCGATTTGACAATATATTCCTTTAACCCAGTAGAGCTTTAGGTCGTTGAATATCAATCGCTGTTCAAGGGGACTCGTTCGACGCTCTATTTTCTTACTGCCGTGGTGTCCGAAGCAGGTACAATCGGCTGAAGAAATACGAGAATAAGTCCCACTGGGATTCGATGCTGTATTTCGCGAAACCAGTGTGTATTTTGTCCTATAATTCGATTCAACTGAGATTTATCCCCTGAAAATATTCCCCCTATAGTTCCAATATACATATTTCCACCCCCCTTTCTCTTCCGCTCCTTTTCTATCTCCATTCTCGTTTTCGTTCAAAACAATTTCACGCTCTTTCCTTCCCTCACGTACCACAACCAGTTCGGCTGATTGAATTCCCGCATACCACGATGCTGATGCGTATTTTCTACCGATCAACCTGCAAATTCGCAGTGCGGTTTGTCACACGTGGAAACCGACGAGAGGATGCAGCGAGGACGAGAGAAGAAAAAACGGAATCTGGAGTGCGCGTAATGTGGCCGCAACACGATCCACATTACCGAATAGACTATACCGGTAGAATGACAGAGAAACAACGAGAGAATTTGAAAGAGAGAGAGAGAGAGAGGGAGAGCACGGCAAGCTCTCACACACACACACACA
Source organism: Ophion ventricosus (assembly GCA_963932345.1). Classification (NCBI taxonomy): domain Eukaryota; kingdom Metazoa; phylum Arthropoda; class Insecta; order Hymenoptera; family Ichneumonidae; genus Ophion; species Ophion ventricosus. The sequence continues at coordinate 25,301,546 of OZ010714.1, read as the reverse complement.
CACGCACACACACGAGAATGGGTGCAGCATGTAGAATCAGAAGGATGGGTGCTTCCGGATTCTCTATAGGTTTACGGACAGCCAACGTACGTATCTGCATATACATCTCTGCATATACATATACAAGAAAATGGATGAGTACGCTTTATGCGCACTCTGTGGGGGCGTCGTGGCGTCCAAAGCGCACCTCATACATTTACATACACCCAACGAACAAGCTAACCAACATTATCCCAGAGCAGCGCAGTACTAACTCTATCCCTTTGTCCTTTTCCCGTGCCCTTTCTCGATATGCCGCTTACGAACAACATTTATCAATCAATGAGATCGCTTGTGACACCCCTGATTCCAGTCCATTAGCGTTTTCTCTTTTGCACCGTGTATCTACCACACTTCTCGCCTCCAATGTAGACTATGGCATGTTATCGCGTTCATGCACACAGATGCAGGCGGCCGCGTATACATGGATATATGTGTATGCGTGTGAGTGTGTATACATATATATATATATATATATAAACGCGGTTACAGATGTGAGCAATTTTCGGTATCCCCGCGGTTCCGCTAGCCGTCGCTTCGTTACGCGCTAGCTCCAATTTTAATTAGAAACCTGGAGATACAGCGCGATACTAAGCAGGGTCGACGGGGCAAAGGAAGGCAGCAGAGGTCGCTTAGGGCATAAGCGTTGGAATCTGTATCACGAACCTCGTCTGTCCTGCTATACCAATTGCTCTGTACCCCGGCGGTATAATTGTGGTTGAGCTAACGTGCTCACAGGACGAAGTTCTATTCACCATCAAACGCAACCTCAACGCACACACTACCCAGAGTTCCGAAAGGCTTTCCCGTAACGCTTTTGGACGATGCGGTCGACATTGATCACATCTACTGCATGTTCTGCGTTCCGGTGCTTATTAGTTTCCGAACCTGGCTGTTTTTACGATGACGAAATTACAGGACCTGTATACTGTTGTTTTCCTTTCGCAAATTCTTAGCGATTTACGAATGTACGAAATTCGGGTAATGAATCTGTAGGTTAAGGTATCATTGCTCAATCCAGAACTGCGAACTGATTTGCTGTGCCCGCGCAGAAATTGTCATAGATACCTAATTGGATTACCATACTTCTCCCTACTTTCTGATAGGGATGCAATGGGTTATCGCATTGGATCCCTATACAAAAACGTCACGCTCGTACATTGGATTCTAATTGGAATTCCCAATTGAAATCCAACGTATGAATTCGATTTGAAGCCTAAAGGATTCCACATTATCGAACAGAATCTGATATGATTGTTGATGGATCCTTGCATTATGTAAATTGACTAAGCAAAATAGACAGATATACAAAATAAGTGGATCTTAAAAAACTATACATCAAGAATCGATTTGAATCACATCGCTAAAAATCTACTGTAATTATCATTTGTTAATCTTTTTACAGCACTTTGACATAATATCACCACACACGTACACGCTCATGAAGCGTGCAGGTTATGTTTGAACACGCCGAATCTTATCTCGTGACTTTTCACATGTTTTTGATTTCAACGTGGTTAGAAGTGTTCATCGGGGAACAGTGCAAAATCCAATTGGACCCCAATGAGGACTCCCTATATGCAGTGTTCCTAATAAACCCCTATAGAAATGTGGGTATATGTTGGAACTCCCCAACAACTTTGTGCACGGGATCACGAACGGATATATCTTTTTGGGAGATCCCACAAATTCTGGTTATTAATTTCATATAAAAAAAATCTCAAACTCTGTCAATTGGAAAATAGCGCGAAATTCAATTGAATTCCTTACGTGCGGCGTTTATATTAAATCCCTCTAGAGATGTGGTGGGGATCTGGGGACAACTACAAATTTCGATAGGTGGTAGATTCTAAGTGTACTTCGAAGCAAGAAAAAGTCGTTGGAATGTATTCGCAGCGCGGGAATTTGTCCGCGACATTGCTGCTGATCGTAAGCTGCCTGGTTGTGGGTCGTATATTCTTATCCATACGGAGAATAATCTAAGTGGATCTCGAAAGTCCTGGAATATCATTCTGAAAGATAAAGCTCTTATCGTAAGAACCATGTAGCTACGACATGCAAATTTTGATATCAGCGCTTCTATTGGCCTCGTGTCGATCCGGAATGATTTTATGGTAAAGAAAAAAATATCGTAGAATGCCCAGGGCTTCAACCGAGTGTCACCTGATTTGACAAATGCAGGGACTACCCTCTACGCGTCTCTGGCATTAGACGTTATACCTTCGCTGTCTTTCTTTCCCTCTAGGCACGTCTGTGAGCGGACTGTTGGAATTTATGTTGCGTCCGTGGTGTAAGCCGATTAGACACAGAGAAGATCGAAAGATAAAATGAAGCAGGGAGGCTAGGATGTTGTCGACGAGGTAGAGATATCAAAGAAATCCTCGGTGTGATACAAGATCTCTGCAATGGTTTTCGTACCTCCGCTTCGAGCTTGCTCCTACTCTTCTTATTTCTCCTCGGCGCTCGGAATCCTCCAGTCTATCTGTGGATATTTATCAATTCTGGGTGCATTATGCCACCATAGAGCCGGCTCTGATGCACTAGCCTATTCTTCCGTTGAATTCGTCGGCAAGCAGTGTGAATTGAGCGTGACAACATTCTCAACAACGGAAAAACTAAAACTTACCAAGCCTTTACATATTCATACGATAAGGGTAATGATGATGACATTTAAGAAGAGATTCAATAGAGCGTGGCTTTAGCAAAACGCTGAAAATGATTTTTGGCGTGCGTCCCATTTCTCGTACCACTACCCCACGATTCTCAGCTCCCACACCCTGGGAGAATAAGAATTGTCTATTTCCCATCCGCCACCGAGAATCTCGTAGGTACCTGCGGATTATACATCCAAGATGAAATTACAGTGGCATCTTAAACACAATATATGGCGCTTTGGATAATGACGATATGCACACTTAGGCTTAACATGATAAGCACTTATTGTCGCTTATACCGTATAGGTATACATACAATATCTAGACGGAATGGAATAGCTATGAAAATATATAATGAATGAATCAGGGTGTAACGATATAGCGTATATGATAAAGTATACTACATCTACGTAGGTACCAAAAATTCTCGAGAAATAAGTATAATCCTGTGCCTTATATAGCTCTCACACCTGAAAACGATCTGGAACATTGTATTACGAAAAACATTAATCACACATTACATGTAAGAAGCACGATAAAAAGAATAAAATTCAATACCAACACAGAAATAAATAACAAGCAAAAAAAATAAAGAACAATGGAGAAAAACGATAAACATTTCTACAAAAATAAGATACCGAAACAAGTACTGGGCCGAGGACTGCACAGTCTAGGTTGTTTAAGGAGGTTGCTCAGCTATCAATTAATGTTAAGAATTTGCTTAAATTTATTGACAACATTTGCGAATAGTTGTTACGACCCTGTGCAAAATTTCAAGTAATTAGATTGTATGATTATTGGCCAATTAGTTATTGAAGTTAGGCTCTTATACACGGATGTCATAGCAAAAGCGATCCCCCGTACAAAAATGGGACCAGGCATTCCCTACTTTGCGTCGGGCCCTGCGCAGGCTTTGCCTTGTCCGATTCACCTGACACTCTATGTTTGGAAATTGCAATGTTCTGGCTGAAATACATTGCGCGCAATTACTTTTTCACGTAATGTATAGCTGCCCAGAACATTGACATTTCCTGAAAAACGAAGCTTTAAGAACTATTTAAAACTGATTTGCGTTTTACCCCATCAAAGATTTTTATAATTGATTAGGATGAAACTAATACAACATCTGTTGTACTTTTGTTCACCATTATAAGCATTTTTTCTTCATCGACGATAATCTATGAAGATAATCTGTATAATTCCAAATATAATTAAAAATGGTTAACTCTATCGTACTTAATACTATGCATATAATATTAACTCACTTAAAAAGTTTTTCAATTATGTTTAATTATTTTTAAAGGATTATTTAATGGGGAATGAAGTAAATAGTTATTCAATTTATTGTTTAATAATGATTAATGATAAATTTATTCATTTCTGTGACGTTTGAATAATTTACATAATTTGTGTTCTCTTGAATTAGAGATTTTTTGAACAATAAGACCACCATTTGTGTCCGGTATCACACAGTGCATAAGCTGAGTTCCTGAAATGTTTTCGAAAATCAATCACGGAGACCGCTCATAGTATTATTGTGGTCTTCCGACGATGAAATCAGTCAGTGCATATAAAAAAACGATTCAACTCGAACGTTTTTTAACATTGACAGATGCTTGTCGCAAGCCATTCCGTTATAAGTGATAGTTCAAATTCGACGAATTGCAGCCGTGATCGAAATGGCTTTCTGATTTCATGGTATATGATGAGTTGAAAAAACGTTCGCATGAGAATCTTGATAAAAACTGATATTCTTGCTGAAAGACAAACCTTCATACCTTCGAAAATGTAAAGCTTCAAAAAAAAAATTAGATTAGAAGTTTAAAAAAAAAATAGAAAGAAAAATCTTATCACGATGGATCTGGCGGGAAAAATTGCTAAATTTATCATCTTTTTCACAAAAAAAAAAATCAAAAATCAAAAGTGGCGTTAAGTTAACTGAAAAATCATGTCGAAGATGACTTTGATTTATGTTTCATAAAGAACATTTCAAAACGAAGAATAAGAAAACAAAATTATCAGTCCATTTGTCAGAAAGTTATGAGCATTTAAAAAAAATACCGGGCGATTTTTTCAAAAATGCACTACGTATTTGCGATTATGTAAAAAAATTGAAAAAAATCACACAAGCGTTTTAAGATCAAAACAATAACATATTAAAGTTTCAGCCAAATCGAAAGGGGTTGGGCCGGAAAGTTGTCGATTTAGCGTGGAATGCCCCATATATATTGTAGAGTGTGTATGTGTACGAGCATGTACGTGTACGGGCTACGTAAGGCAGTAGTATAATTATCTGATCAGGCAACATTATAAATACCAGATGAGGCAGAATTATAAATGCCTAGTCAAGGAGCCTGGTCAGGCACCCACATAATATGATAGAATGTTACACTTTTTATCAGAGCGCTATAGGGTTGCCTTATAAGTGCCCTACCAGGGCTGTCAGGCAACCTGAAAGTCCTGAATCAGACCCTATCAAAATTTCCACGAGGGTTCCTAATGCAGCCTGGTTTTTTAAACTAAAACAAGAGTCCTGTCTTAAAAAAAGTTCCGTTCATCCTGAGATGTTCTCAGATCGAACTCAAAACAAGTCGATAACAGAAACGATAATCGTCTGTAAGGCCGTGAGCGCACGCGGTTCCTAGAGCAATTCTCCTGGACTGCTCTGATGGTGTTCTATCGTATATACTCTGCCGAATCAACTAGTGGCAATGGATAGAAGTACGCCATCTTCGCAGCGGTACCGCACGTGGTAATCCCGTAAGCTCGGATCTTCTACTGAGATTTAACCTGGCCCCTAAAGCCAATGTATTTCCGATACATTTGCATTTCCGTCTTATTCATTGGCGATGGATGTTCTACTTTGATACCCGACTCTTCATCGGTTTGTGCTTGCATACGAGCCTCGCTCACCCTTAGGTCATTCCATCCCTGAGGAAGACCATTTTCACGATGTATATGTAGAAATAGGTGTATATGTTTGGGTATTGCCTGGAATGAAAAAGAAGCGCTGTCGGACTTTTACGGTTTCGAATCTTAGCTCGTTCTATCGAGCTCCATTATGATCGGGTCCATGACGAGAAGACGAAAGAAGGGACCCAACCAAGCAAGAAGACTCAATATGCAGGTAGATTCGCTATCGTAGGAGGAAAAGTTATTTATCTCTCTGGATTTCATGACGCAAGTCTGTCAAGCCGAAACCCGAGACGTGTCTGTGGAAAATTTCCATGAAAATCTAGCTGACTCAGCTTGATTCCCATTATATCCACTTCAGACACACATGTCAGACGCGGTAATATACTCATGTGTGTGTGTGTATGTGTACGTGCGTGCGTGTGTGCGTGCATGTGTGCGTGCGTGCATGTGTGCGTGCGTGCGTGTGCGTGTGTGTGTGTGTGTGTGTGTGTGTGTGTGTGTGTGTGTGTGTGTGTGTGTGTGTGTGTGTGTGTGTGTGTGTGTGTGCCGTCTCTGGCATGATTAGATTATCAATATATCTCTTTTTAAAACTTTTAACAAGTTGAAAAAGTACGCCGAGTAATAAAAAATCCCCTCGAAATCATTGCTGTTTTTTTACCTCATAAAAAATTATGGCTTACCTTAAAAATGATTATTATTTGTTTTAATTAAAACAATGGTTTTATTATATTTTTCCATTGTTCAAATGTACAAAAAAATGAAATGGTTTATGAAATAGTCAAGTGCAATGTACATATTATGCAAGTATACAGGAAATGTATACAAAATTGTTAAACCTTAAAAATAATCTTATTAAAAATGTTTTATTTTCATTTAAAAAATCACCTTATAACAAATAATTGATATTACCATTATACAAAAATACATCGTATGAACCACACAAGTACACTGGAAATACTGTGCAAGGTCTTGGCGTGCATGGTTAAGAAGAAAAAGCTCGGGAGCATATAGAATACGCCGTTCTCTTTCTAACATTTTATCATCGGACCAAATTCCAGTACGCGGTCAAAATATATTTAATGTAATCTGTAATAGATGTGTGATTAAGTGGAATATTCATATTTTTATCTACCGTTCTTGAACTATTCAAATCACATAAGATTTCACGTTTGTGGAGACTGAAGGGCATTGATCGATCTGTACTTCACGGAACATTCATTTGATTACCATTCAAACAACCAGTTGAAATTCAGTTTCAGATCTAAAAAATACTTTCGCCAATCGCTACCACCTGACTAAGCAATTTTATTATTTAGAAATGTTGAAGTTGAATGCTGAGTTGCAAAGTTGAGAAGTTGAAGTCCTTCGCCAAGCTTTTTTTTCTTAACCATGCACGCCAAAACCTTGCACAGCATTTCCAGTGTACTGGTGTGGTTCATACAATGTGTTGATTTTTTAAATAAAAATAGAACATTCTTAATAACATTATTTCTAAGGTTTAACAATTTTGTATACAACATTTTCCGTATACTTGCATAATATGTACATTGCACTTGTCTATTTTATAAATCATTTCATTTTTTTTTGTACATTTGATGAATGGAAAAAATATAATAAAACCATTGTTTGAATTGAGACAAATAATAATTATTTTTAAGGTAAACCATCATTTTTTATGAGGTAAATTTTATTCATTGATTTTTTATTACTTGGCATACTTTTTTAACTTTTTAAAAGTTTTAATAAGAGATTTCATTTCTTTTTTTGAGAGGGAATTGTTTTTTTTTCCTTTCAGTTTTAATCCAAAGAGTCGTGAATTTAAAATATGTGTAAAGAGATTACACGCATAGAATTTACAAATAATATTTATCAGGGAAAGGTGTTTCAAAATATGTGAGGTTGTAGAACAAATCCATAGAATTGTCTCGGCAATGCCTAAATACATTGTTCATGTATTTCACTAATGCGAGACAAATCCATATTTTCAGCTCCCCGATACCTGAGGGTATATATTTTTGTTGTCTTCGAGCAAAGAAAAGTCCATATGTCTGACTTTTCAGTACCTGTAAATATACATTTTTTGTTACCTGTGTTCGATGCAAAATGATTTCACATCTTTGGCTTTCTCTTCTGTTTTGCTTTAAGTAATATTTAAATATCTTTAAATAAACTTCAGTAACCAAAGACAAAGTTTTCTCATCTGATTGACTTACGAGACATACATATTTTTGGCGTTTCGATACCCAAAGCCCTAAGAATTTTTCATTGCGGAAAGTTGACGCAAGACAAATTCATTTTTGTGCCCTTGCGATAATCGTACGAACAAATCTATATATTTAACTTCGTAATACCTAAAGACATTTCTCAGTCATTACGGTAGACGCGAGAAAATTCATGTTTCCGGCTCCTCGATACGTAGAGATATACATTTATTATGCCTTCGAGCAATGTATGAGTGATATGAGAAATATGACAGCAATGTCATATTTCTGTCTATTTAGTAACTGACCTTATGAAATTCTTTTAACTTGTGCTCGATGCAACAACCTTCAATATTTTTGGCTTTCCATTCTGTTTAGTATTAAATATTATATTATTTGATTGTGTCTCTGAACAATTTTCTGGTTAGCGGTACCCAAAGATGCATAGTTTTTGTTTAATACATTCAAGATAGTTTCTTTTTTTTGGATTTTCCACTCCTAATCTAAGGATTTTTCATTTCCTATGTTCGAGTAAGAAAAATTCATATTGTTGACCTCCCGATACCTGTAGGTGAGAATTTGTCGCTGTCTGCGATCGAGCAAGCAAATCCGTAGATTTGGTTTGGCGATACTTAATTTGTTTGTTTGTTGTGCGAAGCTTATTAATTTTTTCAGTCTTTCGATCCCTATGGACATACATCTTTCGTTGTCTCTAAGCAATGAAAAGTTCTTATTTCTGACTTGGTTCGTATTTTTTGTTGTCCAGTACTCTATATATATAAATATATGTGGATATATATATGAGGCGTTTCACCTACCCTGTGACCCCGCCCATTTTTTATTTTTCTGATTTGTTTTTGTAAAATTGTACCCTATAAAAGGAATATCCGCACCAATTTTTACATTTTTATCTCTTCTCTTTTAGGAGTTATAATTTTCCAAAAAATGTCGATTTCGGAACTTCTGCAAACGTTTAAACGCTGATAACCCGTGAACTAATTGAGATATTGACAAATGTCAGTGTATATATATTTTTCATTTTGAAGCATATTTTCGTGAAAAAATATGGAAAAATTATCATTTATACTGGAACATGTGTTTTTTGCTTCAAAAGTGGAAACAATTTTTTTAAAGATGATTGCCATTTTTTATTTTTTTCAAAAAATTCTCTAAAATAGCGTGACCCATTCTATGATTTTTGACGCTAGTCACATCGTGGGGCCATTTTTCCTTCTATTTTTTTGCGAATTAAACACATTTTTTTAGAAGATTTTTATTATTTTAGTCTCCAATAATGCTGTATATCTCCATTTTTATTTTAAATAATGCTAATAATAAAATCTTTATTTTTAATTTCTGCTTAAATTAACGAAAAAGAAGATTTTTTGTGCAAAATTAATTTTTTTCCCTAATAATAATATTGATCAATACAAGTATGACAATTTTCTATCGGATCTTATACTCATAACTATTGTAGTTTCAATCCTTTACGTAAATAAAATGAACTGAATTGAGAATGATATGGGAATACGTGAATTTAAAGAATAGTGAAATTTTTCATTCTTTTTTTAAATTCACGTATTCCCATATAATTCTTTATTTAGTTTATTTTATTTATGAAAAGGATAGGAACTGGAATAGTGATGACTGTTAGATCCGATTGAGAATTGTCTTACTAGTATTGGTCAATATTATTAGTGAAAAAAAAATTCATTTTGCACAAAAGATCTTATTTTTCGTTAATTTCAGCATAAATGAAAAATGAACCGTTTCATTATTAGCATTATTCAAGATTAAAATGGAGATATATAGCATTATTGGAGATTAAAATTATAAAAATATGATTATTTCGCAAAAAAAAATAGAAGGAAAAATGTTTTGATAAAAAATTTTGATAAAAATCAAAAATGGCAATCGTCCTAAAAAAAAATACTTTCCGCTTTCGAAGCAAAAAATACGTGGTTCAGTACAATTGATCATTTTTTCATACTTTTTCATAAAAGTATGACTCAAAATGAAAAAAATATATATACTGGCATTTGTCGATATCTCAATTACTTCGGAAGTTATCAGCGTTTAAACGTTTTCTAAACTTCCGAAACCAACATTTTTTGGAAAATGATAACTCCTAAAAGAGAGAGATAAAAAATTAAAAATTGGTGTGGGTATTTCTTTTATGCGGTACAATTTTATAAAAAAAAATCAGGAAAATAAAAAATGGCCGGGGTTACGGGCTACGTGAAATGGCGTGGAATGCCTCATATATATAGAGAATGGATATCGATTAAATCGAGGCTTGGATCGATTCTGATCGGCATTTAACGACTATAGAGATCGGGCATAACCCTAACTGACCAATCAACTGTTTCGAGACATTTACGGAAGCTTGGTGATGTTTGCGTATCCTACGAATTGAGTCAAAAGAATTTAATGAACTGAATTTCAGCTTGCGATTTGCTGCTCAAACGCCATCGAAACGAACCATTTTTCGAGCGAATGATTACTGGCGATGAAAAGTGGATCGTCTACAATAATGTTAGTCGAAGAAGTCCATGGTTGAAGCTCGGGGAGGCTGCTCAGACGGTCACAAAGGCTGAATTATACACGAAGAAGGTCATGCTCTGTATCTGGTCGGATTGGAAAGACATCGTCTATTATGAGCTGCTGTCTCCCAACAAAACGACTGACTCGACCAAGTACTGCTTATAACTGGCCAAATTGAAGCGCGTAATCGATCAGAAGTGGTCCGAAAGGGCGAACAGAAAGGGCGTAGTTTTCCACCAGGACAACGCTAGACCACATGTTTTTCTGATGATCCGGCAAAAGTTATAGCGGCTTGGGTGGGATGTTTTTGTGCACCCACCGTGTAGCCCGGACCTTGCACCTTCAGACTATCACTTGATCCAGGTACTACAGAACAGTTTGAATAATAAAACTTTTAGTTCCCTGGACGTCTTCAAAATCCACTTGGATGACTTCTTTACCCAATAATCTCAGGACTTCTACGAAGGAGGGCTAATGAAGCTCGTGGAGAGATAGCAGAAAGTCATTGAACAGAATGGATCATATTTATTTAATAAATATCGTTTTTTTTAATAAATATTTTGCATTTGAAATTGACTCGATTTTCTCAACGGAATTTTACATGGGCCTAATCTATATATATATATATATATATATATATATATATATGTATATATATATTTATCAATATTTTCACTCATTCTTATATGGTTTTCGAATATTTCCGATATTATTTCTGTGAAAACATAGGAGCAGGGTAGTTAACTTTCCACTAGACTGATTTGCCTATATATATATGCAGGGTGGTCCAATAACTATTAGCACCTTGGATATCTTCGAAACTATAAGGTTCACAGAAATATTTGCTGAAATGAAATTGCACAGTACGAAAGGGGCCATCCGATAGCGATAATAGTTTTTTTTTGCAGGTGGAGGTACTTCGGACATTTGAAGGTCAACTCCATTTTTTAGGTCATAGAAAGTACAGAAAGGCGATAATACTTACAGTTTCGGTAGTAAATAAAATTGTACTTTCTATGACCTTCAATGACCTTATGTTATAGGTCGTTGAACTCGTTTTAAGCTCCTCTTTCATGATACAGAAAAAAAACATACCGATCCATTTAAAAAAATGGAGTTGACCTTCAAATGTCCGAAGTACCTCTACCTGCAAAAAAACTATTATCGCTATCGAATGGCCCCTTCGTACTGTGCAATTTCATTTCAGCAAATATTTCTGTGAACCTTATAGTTTCGAAGGTATCCAAGGTGCTAATAGTTATTGATCCACCCTGTAATACAGTACTGGACAAAAAAGTACGCACTAGTCGAAATTCCTTACCGCACTGAAATTTACATAGCGCACTCAAAAATGAAGGTAATTGAATTTCTCAAGTGGCATTTTAAAGAGGACAAGTTTACCTTTATTTTGCTTTTTTTTAGAAAATTCTCTACGATTTTTTTTCGCCCCTGTGCGCAGTTTTGAACGTGGCAATTTTTCGGCTAGTTTTTGGCCTCCGAAAATTAACTGCGAAGTTTGTAGAAAAAATTTTTCTCGGTTTTTTCCATGGTAAACTTAAAAAGGATATCAAAACCTACGTTTTTATTTTTTAGGAAGTCTCGTACGATTTTTTTTGCCCCAGTATTGAATTTTTAGCTAAAAAAAAATGTTTCAGAAAAAACGCGTCATCGAAGAACTATAGGGTTTCATGAAATGTCAAGAGGGTAAAAAGTTGCATGGGTTCACACTGGAGTGGCTAGAATTTTTTCAGAATTTTTTTTTGAATTTTTTTTTACCATTTTTGGTTGGAACTTTGATGAGTGGAGAGACTCCACTTGGGAATTATGGGATCTAGGACAATATATTGAGAAAGGAAATGTGTTTAAATATTCATTTTTAATTAACAACAATTTTTTTTCATTTTTTTATTTTAATTTTCAAAAATAAAAAAAAACATCTAGAAAAATTGTAGTTAAAAATGAAAATATAATCAAATTTCCTTTCTTAATTGTCCTAGACCCCATAATTCCCAAGTGGAGCCTTTCCACTCATCAAAGTTCCAACCAAAAATGTAAAAAAAAAAAATTCTAAAAAATTCTAGCCACTCCAGTGTGAACCCATGCAACTTTTTACCTTCTTGACATTTCCCCTGAAACCCTATAGTTCTTCGATGGCGCCTTTTTTCTAAAACATGTATTTTTTAGCTAAAAATGCAATACTAGGGCGAAAAAAAATCGTACGAGACTTTCTAAAAAATAAAAATGTAGGTTTTGATATTCTTTTTAAGTTTCCCATGGAAAAAAACGAAGAAAACATTTACCACAAACTTTGCAGTTAATTTTCGACCGCCAAAAAATAGCCGAAAAATGGCGACGTTCAAAAGTGCGTACCGGGGCGAAAAAAAATCGTAGAGAATTTTCTAAAAAGTAAAAATAAAGGTAAACTTGTCCTCTTTAAAACGCCACTTGGGAAATTCAATTCCCTTCATTTTTGAGTCCGCTTTGTAAATATTAGTGCGGTAAGAATTTTCGACTAGTGCGTACTTTTTTGTCCAGTACTGTATATATATATATATATCGTTGAAAGAGCTCAATCTCGCATGATCAAGACGTCCAAAGCCACATAGCTCTACAGAGCGGCATATATGAAATATTCATTCCATTTGCATACTGGCCGGAAAAGTAAGATGAGACCCTGACTCCAAACCACGCTCGGTCGTTAACTCCGGCGAGGGCTCGTATAGTAACGGTTACGACCCGAATAACGTTGCATAGTAACGGACCGATGAATCGCTTCCCCAAGCCTGTCTACTTCAAGCGATCGATGTTGTACGTGCGTAGATTGGATGTATCGCACGTGAAACATTCAAGGTCATTCTCTGCCTTGTTCCCAGAACAGCCTGTAAAGTCTTGAGGTTCCGCCTGTTTAATAATTTACATTTCGTAGGGCTCGTTCAATGAAGTCTGTAAAAATGGCTAGGTATCGTTTGGCAGTAAATAATCGTAACCAAGTACAATCAAAACGGCTCAAAAATTTCAAGTACCCGCAACAAAATAGGTTATGTATATTTACTGAAGAATAATTTTGAAGATCCTTTTCAATCGTTTTTTGGAATTGATAGCTTTTTGCATGAAGTTTTTCGGGATCGTCAATGTCGATGATTTTTGCATTCCCCTTTATCCTAAAGTTTAGAAATTCCCGAATGATATTTCAATGTTCACGATATCATGCACGTACGATATAATGTATGCTTTACAATACTAATTCCTTATAATCTATCTTCGAGTTAACAGAAATAGCGCGAAAAGAGAGAGGGATGAAAACCAAAAGACACAGGAACGCGATAGCAGGAAACAAGAGAACTCTAGACACATTCCGCGTTCAATCGAACAATAGCACATACGGGATCCATTGTGCTTGTGATTGAAAGTCGTACAGATTAAATGTGAATGTCAGAGCAGAGCAATACGCAAATTCAAATTACAGCAAAAGCTCCTCGTGGTAAAGCCCATTTGACGAGATATCCACATATATACAAGCGTACATGAGTAGCTTTCACGTGAAATCGATCATTTTGGCATTACTGTACGGCTGTAGAGTTCGCCAACTTGCTCACCATCATACAGATGCTCACACACATCTATGATACAATTATTGACAGATAATATATTGCACACTAAAACTAAGCTTGAGAGACGAATAATGATTCATACTTCGTAGTAGCCGATTACCCATGCTTTGTGTGAATGGACCCCGTCAAAAAGTGCATTCTCTCTTTAATTCTGTGAATTTACCCGTCCCTTTTCTTTCAATGTATTTATGCATTTTCTTGGAACATCGCAACCGAGTGCTCATTCTCTTTTGAAGATGCCTCACGCCCCGCCGTTTTTATTTTTCACCGGAACCTTGATCAATGAATGGGGGATTTCGAGCGAAAATGTACAATTAGAGCATTTGCTTCTATTGTTAGCTGGTACTCAGGTAATTATCAGGTAATTACGTAAAAAACCCCGTCACGGCCGTTGTCATGTTCTAAAGACTCCAACCCTGGCAATTTTGTTGTAATTAAGCATTTTTATCTAAATACACATTGTCTACACATTTGAAAAATGGAAAATGTTTAAAAAAAATATACATCCTTGCCTGGACCCTCCCTATAAGCTCCTGAGGCCCCGTGTACTATTTTCCGAACAAAATCATGAACTCGTATGGACCCAGTTTTAAGTCACCTCGTTTGAACTATGACACAATGTCTTAGTATCTACTAGAACGAATTTTCCAACTAAGTTTAAAGTTTTAGATTACGTAACACATCAGTTCGACGCTTCTGTTTAGTCTATACTGACATTTTTCATTGTGGTAGCACTGATTCTACTACGGTAAAATGAGGTTCATATGAGAACATTCTCGAAATATCGAATCTAAATACTTTTTCCTTAACGTATTAAGGGAACTAGACAGCAAAAATAGGCTGAAAATGAGATAAAATTCAAATGGAATTTGTGAAGAATCGAAACATCATACATACATTTTCTTTTTTGCGATGTCTTTATTGGAGTTTTAGCTATTAAATTCAATGGTTAAGGTTTCAAAAATATAAATATGTAAGGAAGATATAGGCGGATAGACAAGACCACGCGTTTCATGCAGTGCTCTGTCATTGCCACGATTCCGGGTGGCCGGTTGATGTTTTCGGCGATTCCCAAACGCCATTCTCTTCAGGGGATGATTCTCCACAGACTGAACCTAACATTAAAAAAAAACATGACAATTAAAAGAAGGTGCCTAAAATTTGAAAAACATCGAAAAACGGATAACATTTGTTGTAATAAGAATATTAATAAATTGTTTTTTTTTACATAGACACCGGTTCATTTTGTAGAGGAAGTTGATATCTTTATTTAAAAAAAATCATGGCGATATCTCCAATCGTTCTTGAGTTATCGCGGCGAAACTAGTACAGAATGCTGTTTCGAGAAAAACGCGTTTAAGTTTGACTGGATGATATTGAAAAATCGCCAAAATTCTCGACAATTTGAGGAATGATAGTTTTTGACAGAATAATAATACATGAATTATTTTAGAATTTTGCTCTAAATACTTTAGTAGTTATAAAAATATGAATTTAACACGCTTGCTTATGGGAAAACAGCTTCAGTGCAGAGGTAAATAGTTGTAGAACGAATGGAACTAAACCGCCGTAAATTCTGAAAATATTATATCATCAAGATTTAGGATCACGCGATTGATTATGCTACGCTTCAAATGAATCGATTGAGTAATTGCCGAAAAATTAATTAAAGTAATAAGGAGTATAGCCGTTTTTAATGATCAATTAATAGAAATCGTTGGAAAACTCAATATACAGGGTGTCCATTTTATCTGTGCCACCCGAAATAACTCGGTAATTATCGACGTCACAAAAAAATGTTCCAGACAAAAGTTGTACGGTGTGAAGGGGGCCATCAAATGCGACCATTTTTTTTTTATTTCGGTGGAGGCGCTGACTCACAGTGAAGGTCAACTCCACTTTTTTAAAGGGAATGGTACATTTTTTTTCAACCATCTTGTAGAGCACCTCAAGCCGCATAAAAAACATTTGGGGGTCAAAGTCGTTCAAGGTCATTCAAGGTCAGTATCAATGAAAATCGGATCGATACCAAAAATATTTTCAAATTAATATTTTATTTCAATAGATGTTCAAAATAACCTCCACCAGCCTCCAAACATTTTTGCAGTCGGACAGTCAGACCTTGTTTCGATCGTAGAATGATTTCCGGAGTGATGCTGTTACACGCGTTGATGATGCGTTCTCGCATGTTCTCCGGTGTTGTGGGCATATCTTGATAAACGTTATCCTTTAACGTCCCCCATAAATAAAAATCGACTGGAGTTAAGTCCGGTGATCGAGCAGGCCAGCCTATTCGTGATCCTCGGCTAATCTGCTTATTTCCAAATTTTCGGTCGACAACATTGCGAGCTATCCGTGCAAAATGAGCTGGACATCATCATGTTGATACCAGAGTTTTTGTCGATCTCACAAGGTTAGATCTTCAAGCAGCACAGGTAATATTTCTTCCAGAAAAGCAGCGTACTTAGCTCCAGTCTGATTACCATCAATGAAGTGTGGACCAATAATTCTATTTTTCTATATGCCGCACCACACATTAACACTCCATGGTCGTTGATGGACAACTTGTCGTAGCCATCTGGGATTTTCATCCGCCCAATAGTGCATATTGTGCGTGTTCACTTGGCCATGGTTTGTGAACGTTGACTCGTCAGTAAATAAAATATCATTAAAGAATTGTTCGTTCCTCCGCAATTGCTGCTGTGCCCACTGACAGAAGTTGATGCGATTTCGAAAATCATTCGCTTCGAGAGCCTGATGCAACGACATTCGGTATGGATGGAAATGATGACGATTGAGGATATTCCACACACTTGATTTCGAAATCGGATATTGTTTCGACAGAGTCCTACAACTAACATGAGGGTTTACAGCAACGGCACCCAAGATATCAGTTTCTGCCTCTTCCGTGGTTTGCGTTTTAGTACGGTTTTTCTCAGCAGGATTAACACTACCCGTCGCGCGAAATAACGTGACTACCGCGTCAAACGTTCGTCGGCTTGGACACTGTCGATCTGGAAATTGCTCAGCATACAACAAACGCGCTCTTGTGGAATTTTTACTTGCTTCACCGTAACACAGTATCATGTCCACTTTTTCGAATTGACGGTACATTTTCAAACTATGAATAGCTCTTATCCAAATTCGAAATCAAACTGAACGACAACCTCGATTGAGCTACATACGATACAGATTAACGCGAGTTGGTAAACAAACAGAAGGTATTCGAAGTGTTGTCGATGACTACGATCTCCGATATCTCTCATTTTAAGCTAATTTCGAACACCTATTAAAATGAAATATAAATCTAAATATCTTGGATCACTACTAAATATTTGGCAGTGATTCGAGATATTTAGATTTGTATCATCGATACTGACCTTGAATGACCTTGAACGACTTTGACCCCCAAATGTTTTTTATGCGGCTTGAGGTGCTCCACAAGATGGTTGAAAAAAAAATGTACCATTCCCTTTAAAAAAGTGGTGGTGACCTTTACTGTGCGTCAGCGCCTCCACCGAAAAAAAATGGTCGCATTTGATGGCCCCCTTCACACCGTACAACTTTTGTCTGGAACATTTTTTTGTGACGTCGATAATTACCGAGTTATTTCGGGTGGTAGAGATAAAATGGACACCCTGTATATTGCGTTTTTGGGTAATTATTGATGATAATAGGATGATGATAACGTATTAATCAAATTTAAAAATTGAGAATTTTTTTCGGTTGTACAATTGAAACAGATGTACAGTCACTGATAAAACCTCAGTCAGCACACGCCAATATCGTCGAATTTAACTTCAATTATTATAAAAAGTGGAAAATTCACACTTCTAAGGGTTAATTTATTATTAAATTAGCTATTTGTAAGGCTAAACATGTAGGACATAACCTAGACTTGCAAATCCACGATTTGCCCATTTTGGACTATCTTTTTGCCCGACGGTCCATCCACTAACACCTTAAGTTCTCGCGCAGTTTTCTACGGCAGAAAAATTGCAACTTACGTACGTTAAAAATTCCCGGCGCTGTAGAAAGACTCCTAGAGTTCAGCTTTTTCTGTGGCAGCAATCGCGGAAAGTCGGTTTTTTCCACCCTAGCTGCTTTTGTCGATGCTTGCGATCTCTCGTCTGCATTCAACCAGCGTTCCTGGTCACACAACTTGCACATTTCAACGGCGCGCGCTCCGTATTCCAAGCGTAGTACTGTCATAATACCCAGCAAACGAATCGCATCGTTATTAAATAACAAAGTTGCCGTGTTTGTTGCGATGACAGCGATATCAATCCCGGTGAATGATGCTTTCGAAGCAGTTTTCCACACAATCGGATGAAGTTATTCGTTTGAATTTTGTGTATCATGTCCCGCGCATCTCGACAATAGTTCCTCGTCAGTTAAAGCTTCGTATACTGGTTTTATTGCTTTTTGGGCATCGGCATGCAGTGCAGGGTGGTGTTTGTAATCCTTCAGTGTGCCAACACATTTAGCTTTTTGCCACGTACCCCAGCTGCACACGTTAACCGTTAGCGGAGTATTGGAGTTTTATTGCTCTCCTAAACTCAATTTCGCGAATTTTTCAGTTTTCTTTGCGCCAAAATGTTTGGAAGAGATTGTAATAACAGAATACAAAGAAAACGAAAAAATCGAGATTTTTCGATGCCTAGTCCCGTTAAAGGAGATATCAATACACTGCAACCTCTCTAATCGGCACAGTGGCGGGATCAGATCCGCATCACACGGGCAAACATAGAGGTTGCGCACCATCCACTCAAGTCGACTCTGCGCAGCTAACGTAGTGGATAGCAGTACCACTCCAATCCCACTCTTATTGTCTAGCATGCTTCGAGCCTGACGCTAGGGCCTGACGCTTTTCCCCCATGCGCTACACCGATCGATATTCGGCACCTGGTGGGGGCTGATTTCATTCATGGAGGTGCTGTTCGGAGAGGTTGCAGTCTACAAAGAATACTAAAATCCGTTTGATGCGATCCGCACGATGCGTCCAATGCCGCCCTGTCGACGCTTACCTTAATCCCGCACGATGGCAAGCGGTATATCGTAACCAGAACCGTTAAAATGTTGTCATAGGGATATCATAGAATACTATTGTAAAGCGCCTTCTTTCCGAATAATTTATCTTTTAAAGAAATAATATCTATAATCTATAGCTCGCACACGAATATGTTGAGTGTGTAAAATTATCTGTCTAAATGTCCAAATATATTCAATGTACAGTCACGCAAAGCTTACAGTTTTATTATATGTATATGTTACTTTTCATGTTATTTCATCTATCTATGTAGGAACGTATTTTCAGTGTATACACAAATTTGTATTCACAATTCCATCAGCTGTATATAAATGATATATACCCATTAGTGTTTTCTTGTTAGCTACTTCTTTATTTCTACGTCATGAATTTATTGTATGCCTTTTTTATATAGGCTGTCCCAGGACGGAATGTCATCCCTTAAATGGGGGGTTGGGGGTGAAATTCCCAGATCAACCCCTGAATTATTATTAATTTAAAAAAACCGGCCAATCAGGCGCGCCCGCTGAGCGGGCATACGTCGGTGAGCAATACGCGCGTGTAGTGGTGCCTGGCGGAGCGGTGCTCCTACTGTGCGTACACTCGCGCTCGTCGGTGTGAGTGCTTGCAAGTGGTGTGGGTGCCTCACTGTATGTGCTTTCGTGGTGTGGGTAGGACACTGCGCCCGTTATCGGTGTGAGCGCTTGAGTGTAGTAGTGCTCTCTGTTTACGTGCACTCGTCGTATGGTGCGACGGAGAAGGCACTATCGGTGTGAGCGCTCGAATGTAGTAGTGCGCTTCTCCTAGCGTATTTCATTTTTCGTATTTTCAATCATCGAAAAATAAAGATCAATAAGTTTTTAAATAAACAAAAGTTTTTAATAAAACAATTAAACAATTGAATTTCTTTTGTTACCCCATTAGCCCACACATTTTGAGGGCATTTTGTAATTTTTATAATTTCAATTCGCATGAAAATTTGAATAAAATGAGAACATTATTCAATTTTATTTATTCGCAGGCATTTCTTCGCAACCTTCTCTGTCTTATCAGGCATAAAAAAACAAAAAACAAAACAAACAATAAAATCGTGAAGTGTAAAAAAATTAATTTGTATTGAAAAAAAAAACACGGAGATTATTTCACATGAAAAAGGAATAGTTGACATAAGGTTTATCGGGAAAATGTTTTTTAATCGATGTTCCCAGTTGATTTAATAAATAAATCGTTCATTAAAAATATTTTTTTGTTTGAAAAAAAAGTAGACACTTTCGCACACCGATAGTGGCCTTCTCCGTCGCACCATACGACGAGTGCACGTAAACAGAGAGCACTACACACTCAAGCGCTCACACCGATGCGGACGCAGAGTCCTACCCATGCCACGAAAGCACGCACAGCGAGGCACCCACTACCACATGCAAGCGCTCACACCGACGAGCGTGAGTGTACGCACGGTATGAGCACCTCTCCGCCAGGCACCACTACACGTGCGTATCGCTCACCGACGTAAGCCCGCTCATCGGGCGCGCCTGATTGGCCCGTCTTTAAAAATTAATAATAATTCAAGGGTTGATCGGGGAACCATACATGCTTATATCAATCGACTCAGAATTTCACGCCCAACCCCCCATTTCAGGGATGGCATTCCGTCCTGGGACAGCCTGTATGTGCGATTAAATTGTCAAATCATGTTTTCATGTTTAGCAACTTGTATAATACGCATATCCGAAAGACAATGAGGCGGGCTATTTCCATTCATCAGAATATGATACTCACTGCAATTATACGGGAAATATAGTCATAAAAATGCAGTAAGGATGTTTGCGGTTAAACTATCATCAGGTATAGCGAGATTGACCGATCACTTGCAGTTCGGATGGCTGCTTTTAAAGGGGTCACCACTCGTATTATGTCATTCCAAGCCGGTGCGCGGCGCCAAAACTGTATTCTGTGTTGTGCATCAAATATTTATCAGCAATGAAAGTGAATCCAATCAACGTTATTAAACTTCTACTGGCTGTATTGGAAGATATGAATATTGTACAAACGCTCGCAAACAACGCAGCTCGGGGGAGGGGGGAGGTTCGAACGAAACATTTAATAAATTCTATGCAAGCGTGAAAAAAGTTGAAATGATAGAGGAAGGAATACTTAAATTTCGTCAACCGTTTAAACAGTACCAAGCCAACGCTGTTGAAGACACTATACAGAAAAAAATGCAGCCAATACTGATGTGACACTGGTTTCAATGGCAATTACTTAACCAATGATTAAGGCCTTATATATCTTTGTATGCTCAGAAATCGAGGCTTTTTGGGGATTTCTTTTTGTTACCCGAGTAATTGTGCGAGCCTGTCTGAGATATGTGCTAGTAACTGGCTTGCCCAATTGAGCTCATATGAACTGACTAATGGCTGCCTCGATTGAGCTAGTAATATTCAAAATGTTTTGTTATCCAGCCTTTGCCTATTCACTGTCCAATCGATTTTCTCTATAGATGTCGCTGCGTTACAATAAAAATGCCACCTAGTAACTACTCCGTACTGGACTAGCCAACCATGGTTACAAATAACAAAGTGAGGTTATGTGTTTACACGTACTATCATCTAGGGAATGGCTTATGGCTGTCTAGCCAACCTGAGTTTTAGATGGCATTGCGAATAAACAAAATTCTCAAGTGAGCACCGCGCACAACCTAGCCAACATTAGCTTACTGCGACATGCACCCCTTAGCTAGTCACCGCTTCGGTGAACTTGATTACAGATGACGCTGCCTTACGATAAAAATACCGCCTGGTGACTGATTCGTACCTAGCTAGCTAATGATGGTCACAAGTGACAGAGTGAGGTTATGTGACTCGACATGTAGTTCCATCGAGCCATTGGCTCATGGCTGGCTAAGCAATTTGAGTAACAAATGGTGTTACGAATAAAAAAAAAATCTCAATCGGATATCTCGCGAAGACCTAGCCAACACTAGCCACCTGCAGCTGTGTTCTCTTTGATTCGCCAGTACCTAGTCAATCGTGATGAGTTTATGTAATGTTTATATCGTTATTAGTAGTTTATACAATGCATAGCATTTGTTGCAGTAACATCATCCTCATTAATTCGTCACTCGCCAGAATAAATGTTTGGACAAATACAATTTAAGGTTATGTAATTCTATGCAAAAAAAATAATCAATCCGATAATGTTATTTTAATTTGTTAATCAATCCATTTCTTAATAACGCAACTTTTTGCAAGTGTAGACGATGCGAAATTGATAAATTAACTAATTGAACTGGCTCAGTGACCAACGTTATGGATTTATCACACAGAAGTACCGGGATACATCCGAAATACAGCGGAATTTTTTAACACTAATATTCTACTAAATTAGAATTGCGACGTAGTATATAGGAGGTTATGCGCGTTGGTGGAATGCTGAGGCAGTTATAAGGCGAGCCTCAATAGGGCCTTATTAGGCCAAGCCCTAGTGGGGCCATATTAGGCAAAGACCTTACTATGGCCTGATCAGGCCGCAGTACGGTCTTCTTATTCCCTTCTTATTCCCGTACTACATCTCCACTGGTGCGATAGACATCCGGCATCGATCAGACGTATCTTATTACGGCATTCCAGACCGCAGCATGTTAGCGGCCTGAACACTGTCCAGGCTGCGGGATCAAAATTTCTAGTCGGATAGGTTTAAAACTGTAGCAACTGTGAGGTCGACACCAACGGGTTGACGGACGGATATTATTACACTCATAAGTGTTCCTTGTGTGTGAGGAGAAAGGAGAAATGTAGGCCCCTCATTATTATTCAAATAAGATAAACATTTTTATACAGTGTTTAATTTGGTCTTAACAAGCAAGATATCTTCAAGCAACATACGTCGACTTAGTAGAATACAAGAAATTTAAGAAAATTCTATCGTTAGGCGAATTGAATTTTGCGAGCTGTTTTCAAAGAAAACTCATTAATAATGTCGGTGAAATCCAGCTCCTAGAGTAAATCGCTCACTATTCTAACAAGGAACATCACTTTGGTGTTCCCCTCCGATTTTGTTGAAACTTTTTTTATGTGGAAGAGTATCAAAAACTAAGAAACACGTATTTTTTTATCGGCGGAAAAACGGTTTTAAGGGGTGAAACGCACCCTAAAAAATGGGGATGTTTTTCGTTTTTCGTCGATAACGTTTTAACGGTACGAGATATAAAAAAATTTCAAATTGCAACAACCTTTATTTTTTCGCGTACTATACATTGGAAATGAGAACGATGCAGATAACGACAAATTTCATATTGTTTTTTGCAAAAATGCAGTTTTTTCATACGTATCTCCGAGAATTTTGAATTGATCGGAATGTAAGTATGCGTACATGTAGAGGATGGAAAAGTAGCGCATACGTGTTTTTCCTTTTTCCGATATCTCATAATTAAGGGGTTGAAACTGCTCTTCGATTTTTTAGCCAAGAGCATCGTATAATCAGCTAGCCTTTTGGCATTCCGGGCTAAATTCACATCAATATAAGTTTGCATATTTGTTTGCGATTGCATATTTGTGAATTCCCCCCGTGAAAAAAAAATACGGGGTGAGCCACCCCTTTGTTTATCTTTTTCCCACCCTATATTAGAAAGGGGTGGACCTAATTGGAGGCAACCTGTTCTATTTTGATGAAAACACAAACATCTAGTTGACGTGGTTTTGCATTTTTTTCCAAATAGCAACCTTAAGGGGGTGAACTACCCTCTACCTGAACTTCCTTACCGCAGTCGTCTTTCCATGTTTAACATGTCTTTGCTAATTCAAAATATTTCTACCAACTCCGAATCAACGTTTCCTCATGTTGCGAAATCAATATGAGACCCGGAGAGGGTAATCCACCCCTCTCTATTTTCCTTTTCATAGGCAATTAAAAAATTTGCCACTCTATTTTGATGAATCTGCTTTCCCTCCGCTGACGATACGAATTCTATGGTTTTAGATACGTGTGGATATTAGCATTAATCTCAACAGGGGCGAAGGAAGGGGGACGCAGAGATCTGCCCCTTACTCCTCACTATTCTAATGTTTATGAGAAACTTGTATTCTATATGTGCACGAATAGGTACTTTTTTAAATTTAAATACTTTTTTGGCGGCGATACTTTTTTTCATTTCAAGAAAAAAATAGAGACGTAGAGATGCGATCATAGTGTTTATACTAGATATTTTCGTCATTCTGATTGTGAGACCCGCGAAAGAAAGTCAATATTCGTAATCTCCTCTCAAAGTGTTTTTCTACTTCACACGTATTTACACATAAAAAAAACATGTGCGATTTGCACAACTCCGAACGCTCAGCCGTCCCGTGAAATGACGTGATACGCGCCGACCTTAATGTTGTTTATTGAATACGCTTTTGGAATTTATATCGTAAGGCGAGAGATTAAAACGATCGTGCTGGATGAAAATATTATCAGGTGTTGTCATAAAAATATTATCAGGTGTTATCGGGTGTTATATTTCGCAGCACCTGATAATATTTTTATCCAGCATAATCGTTTTAATCTCTCGCCTTTCGACTATCTATTTTGATGTTTCCTTCAAAAGGCGGTAACCATTCACAGTGTACTAGTACAGACGTACGAGTACGTAACCGAGTTTCAAATTGTATTCTGTTTTTTGCGAACTTGGTGTGTTGGGCTGAAAATATTACCATAATGAAAGTCAACGCGATCAACGTTATTAAAATTTTACTGGCTACGTTTAAGGCTATGAATATTGCACAAACTCATATTAATAATGCAGAAATAGAACTGAAGGAAAATTTTGAGAAGATTTTATATGACTCTATGCAAGGCTACAATGGAGTTGAGATGATAGAGGAGCAGACTCTAGATTTTCAAGAACCGTTTGAAGAGTACGAAGCAATTGCCGTTGAAGATACTTTATGGCAAAAGGATGATATAGATGTTAATTCTGACGCTTGTTCGAGTGACGATGACTTAAGCTATGATTACAAAAGGAAAGCTGTGGAATACTGGAGATCTGGTAAAAAAAAGAATTACAGTATCGAAACCGTCAAACAAAAATATAAATCTGTCAGAAGCGTACAACAGCTGCGCCCTGGGCACATCAACTTAACAAAGGCGGCACTTATAAAGAAAAACTAGCTCGAATTTCCGAATACATATTACAGAATATGAAAACTGCTATAGATGCCGGTGTTATTATTCATGATATTGACCTTAAAAAGTGGGCTCTACAGGCACAGAAAGAGATAGGCCACGAGGGTGTACGATTTAAAGCTTCTCATACCTGGCTATGGAAATTTAAAAAACAGCATCGCATTGTTTCCAGAAAAGTAAACAAATTTGTAACGAGAAAAACTGTGGAGGAAGAAGCGTTTCTGCAGAAAAATGGAGAAAAATTTGTACATGATGTTAAATTACTGATCAAAAAGCATGGGTCGGAAAATGTATACAATTCGGACCAAAGCGGTTTTCAATTGGAAATCCATTCAGCACGAACTTTAGCGACTGAAGGAACCAAAAAAGTTGAATGTGTTGTAGAATCAATCTCTTCAACGACCCATAGCTACACGATCCAGCCTACAATAAACGCCAACGTGAAATTACTTTCTCCGCTTTTTATAGTTTTGAAGGAGGCAAAGGGTGAATTTGGACCAAGGGTAGAGAAAGAATTATTTAGGCCAGAAAACGTCGTGGTAACGGCATCAAAATCTGGAAAACTTACGTCCGGTACGTGTCAAAGGTTGATCGATATTTTTGCAAACATATACTTATAAATTCAAATTTGTTTTATGTTAATAGATCATTTTAAAATTTGGTTGGAGAAAGTTTTTTTCCCCAATGTCCCCAATTTCCCCAAAAAAATCATCCCAATGATTATCCCAAAAGGTAGAACTGGAAAAATTCAACCGCTTGATGTATTTGGATCCCGGATATGGAAGAATTTTGTGCGACATTTTTCAGATAGTGTGATACTACTGCATGCTGATATAAATTTACAATTGAAAAATAATATAATTAAATTGCAATCTCTTACACATAATCAACTAGCATCTCCACGTTATACAAATCTTCTTAAATATTCATGGTTTAAAAGTAATTATATAACAGAAAAGCCAGAACATTTTGAAAATCCAGTCGATTTCGGTTTCGGTCAATCAAAAACACACTGTGAAATATCTGGCTGCAATCATATAGCAGTTGTAAAGTGCTCGTGGTGTAAAAAGTCTATGTTTAAAGCATTTTTTCGAAGACTACCATTATTGTACGACGTAATTTTTGTTCTTGATAATGGGCGCTCTCCAGTGCAGTTCGACACCTCTGATATTGTGATTCTCAAGTATTTGATAGTACAGCTCCTTAGATTGGTCTCTTTGATGGTCCTTGTTATATAAATAATTAATTATGCAAATTGGACCAACTTATCTCTGAGACTGGATTCTAAATTATCTTTTACGAAGCTTTTACTAATTCCTCTGCTGCAGCGTACAAATTTGATACATCCATCTCCTCTAAATTATCGAGGAATCCAAATCGTGAACCTACAGCATCGTTTGTAACCTTTAGTCAGAGAAATCGATAGCTGATCGATCACTGGGATAAAACTTAACACTTGAAGTTTTTCTTTTGTTGATAGGTTGGCGTCTGGCGCTTTTCTATGTATAATCCAGCAGATTCGGCCTCACATTTCTTGTTCTGGTGTGTGTTTGTATTAACTGATCAGTACTTGATATTATCCGAGCTGCATCTTCGTATTTATGAAATTCATCTATTTTATTCTGTATACATTTATTATCGATGCACATAACTCTTATCAATAATTCTATTCATACATTCTATTATCGATGTACATGACTCTTATTAATGATGTATTGCAATCACGAGTATATAGGCGGCAACTGCCACATATATAATGAAATATTATTTTCTCTTGGTCATGATTTTTAATTCCACATCTTATCTTGCTTGTCCCTAAAGAGATACAATTTTCAAAAAACAAGAAATTGTTAACATTTTGTTGTTTCTTGTTTTTAATCATTTAAATAATTCGATACAATTATTTTAATCGAATTCATATAATTGTATAACGTGAAAGATATACAAAAAAAAACAAAAAACAAAAAAGGAAACTAGAAAAGAGAAAAGAAAAAAACGTCACAGTAGCAAAAAGTTGTCAAACTTGAAAAATTATTTAAAAAAAAAGAAAAATATGTAAATAAAAAGAGAACAAATGATTCAATTGATAAGTCCAACTCCCTCGTTCGATTTTTGACGTTAAAGTTAATCTACTGCAGGATAAATAGTTTCCACGCGCAAAAGCTTATATAATCACAAGACTGCCACGTATCCAGATAATGTTACAAAAAGGTACACTACAAATTTACGTAACCAAAAGTCAGTGAATTCATGTAAAAAAAATGGAGAAATATAACTGTAATCGAATTTAGGTGATGTCGGGATACGTTTCCAAGCTATTGAATGAGAAGGTAAAGCGGAAGGAGATGTATCCTGATGTCAGCTAAATTCGATTATAATTATAATGTATTCCCATTTCTTTCAAGTGAATAAATATACTGGTCAGGATAGCGTCTGCGCGAAGTACTAAAAATTTCATAGGCGTTTTTTAGCAGTTGTGAAAAACAATATAATTAAACAAAAACTTTCATCCAGATATACCTGTAAATTGTGAAAAATGAAGAGTTCCACGAAAATAAACGAAAGATGTTGGCTCCAATCCACGGGACATTTTCTACACTATCACACATGCCATACACGGAGAGAATTAAATGTTAAAAATTACCGTGCAGTAACGGTAACCAGATGACAACCCTGAAACTTCGCTTATTATTACTGAGTAAAACACAGATTTTCACGAAAATCAAATAAAATTTCTTCTTCAGATAGAAAATTTTACCAGATTTTCTAGTAAATTTTCATGTGTAACAAAATACGCAAAACTTAAATTTAAAAAATATATAATATCAGCGAAATTTTACTGTGCATTTTATTATTTTATGCCTTTCAAAAATGTCTATAAAAAAGTATCCTTTTTATAACAGTTATTTCAAGATTTATTATAAAATTTAATGAGTGTTATAGGAAAATGTATTGTGCTCTCGGTAAAAATTATCGTGCGCGCTACCCTTCTTGTATAGTAAAATTTTAGCTACGTATTTGAAATTTTCTCTAACGTGAGTTAAAAAAAACTTGTGGCATACGAATTATTATGTTTTTCTCAATTGTCACCACATTGAAATATATCACGATAATTTTTACCGTGAAATTCACGACAAAAATTACTTTTTAATTCTCTCCGTGTATATTCGTTTATAGAGAATTCATCGTGTTTGATGTTCTTCATTATTTTTACTGAAATGCGCTATAATCGTGATTCGTACTTTTATTATAATAGTAAAATGGTTTTTGAAAATAAAATATTGAGAAAAATGGTATTACTAGAGTTTGGTAATATTCTGTACGTTTCTAGTAAATTTGCTTGGCTTTTTCATGAAAAGTTATTTCACTTCTTTTGTACGTTTGAATTGAAAAATTAAAATCTAAATAAAACTATTGTTTGAAAAAAATCACAAATATTTCGAGGTTAATTAGAATCTTGTAGATAGTGATACAACCGATAATTTTTTGAGGGCATTTTTTATTACTTGTATCTTTTTTTTACTTGTTAAAGTTTTTTAGGGAGATTTTATATCTTTTTGAAACGGAAATACTTCATTTTCTATAGTTATAAACTTAACGTGGTTGCAGCGTCATTTGCTCACTCTAGTTCGTGTAGTATATATTTTTATTTGCATATCCATACGTTATATTTATTAGGATGGTGGATTATTTGGCCGACGCTACTTAAGGTCACTGAACAAATATTACGCTTCTTATTGTCTTCGAATTTCTAATTCGCCGTGCCTGAAAATGTATGTTTTTCCTATATTGAAAGAAATCAGTATGTTTATATATTTTGATATAAATGCCTAAGGACGACACTACAGTAAAATTTCAGTTATGCGTTTTTTAGGGGTACAGCAAGTATGACGTATGAGAATAACGTCGAAGTGAAATACAGTATGCACCTGTAACTCTTTAGCATTTGAAAATGGCAATTGGTGCATAATTCACGATGTTTCTTCAATAGCAATATGTCTATTACGATAATATTTGGTTTTCCAATTGAAAATTTGATTGGTAGTAACGAAGTAATGAGCCAACTCAAATTTTTTATTTTTTGTTTAATGCAAGTTTGTAACATCAAAGCTTTTCCGTTTTAGGCTAGCAGATAACAGACATGTTCGTATTAATAAGAGATATGTAATCACATTTAAGTACATGCATACATCGTACTGTCCCAGAATTTTACAGTGGAAAAAATCAAGGTACGGGTTGTAAAAATTGTTTCATACTAGTATGTTTTGTTGTATCTCAGAACACTGATTAAGGAGTTTCGGGACAATTAGTGAAGTGTTACCATTTGATTGAAATTTATACAGTTCTTTCAATAAATGTATACAAATTCTCTCTCATATACTGAATGCACCGTCCAAATTTTAAATCGATCGTCTACACCGTTCCTATAAAATTTACAATTAAAAGAACCCTTTTTAACATAAGGCGATATTTGAACTACCTACACGTATCGCTGAATGGCAGTTTTACGCACGAAATAGTGTGAAAAATGCTTAAAGTGTTATGAAAACTGTCAAATCACTCAGTACATTATGAGAAATTCGTCATCAATGTCGTAATGTTAAATGCTCTATTTTAAAAAGCGTTTAACATTTGGAGGGGATGTTCAGTATATGACAAAGGTTTACTGTAGAAATTTGAATTTCTTTTATTTGAACTGACTAGATTTTTCGTTGAATCAAATTTTTTCCTATTGCATTCCATTATTAAAATTATTTTTTTTATACAAATCAAGATCTATTCAATATCGCCTAACAACTAAATATTCCATTTATTCCTAATAAATCTGTGATTTGGTTCCACCTGGTAGTATAAGACAAAAGAGACAGACGGATAAATAGTACACGATTCAGTCTCTTAGCAATCTCATGGCTTTGTTTTCTTTAGAAGACTGTTGTAACATTCTGCAGATACGGAAAAGGGTTAGTATTTCTATGCATGAATAGTCGCGCCTGTTAATAAAAGGCACAACGAAAACTTTCTGTTTTACAAGCTTTTATTTAACTTCACTAGTTGTGAGATACAAAACGAAAAATCGATATTTCACTTACTTCCCGACTACTTATAGCTCTGAAATTTTGCAAACATGCATCTAAGAGGTGACGATGCATGATTCAACTTCAAAATAAATAATAAATAAATAAAAATAACGACTGTCTGGGAGATGCAAAACGGAAAATAGATATTTCACCCATTTCCCGACTACTTAGAGCTCTGAAATTTTGCAAACATGCATCTAAGAGGTGGCAATGCATGATTCAACTTAAAAAAAATAAAATTTTTTTTTTTAAGAATGTACTGAAAAGTATAATAGAAAATAATATTTCTTACCAAGGAATCTATATGTGACTATAAATAAAAGCTTGGAGCGCTCAACTTTTTAAAAGGTTAATAAATTTGATTTGAATTCGAAATTTGAAATTGAATTTGGCAAAATAGTAATTTGAGAAATTATTATCACACGTTTATACTCAGTTTACCGATTTTTGTTTAAGAAATCTAAGGTTGTTTTATAGTAAATTAAATACAGTTTATATGTTAATGGATTTATGTAAATTAAAGATTATATGTCTAAATTTTAAGCGCCCCAAGTTTTTATTTATAATCACATATAGATGACTTGGTAAGAAAAATTATTTTCTACTTTTCAGTACATTCAATAAAAGCTTGTTCTAAAAAAATTATTTTCTTACATATAAATTATTTTGTACTTTTTAACCTTTAATTTTTTAAAGTCGAATCATACAGTGACACCTCTTAACTGTTAGAGGCATGTTTGCAAAATTTCAGAGTTCGAAGTCGTCGGGAAGTGGGTGAAATATCGATTTTTCCATTTTGCATCTCATAGAAAGTCGTTATTTGTTTTTATTTTTTATTTTTTAAAAGTCAAATCATGCATTGTCACCTCTTAGATGCATGTTTATAAAATGTCAGCGCTCTAAGTAGTCGTGAAGTGGGTGAAATATCGATTTTCAGTTTTGCATCTAACAGAAAGTCGATATTTTTTTATTTTTTATTTTTTTAAGTTGAATCATGCATTGTCACCTCTTAGATGTATGTTTGCAAAATTTCAGAGTTCTAAGTAGTCGGGAAGTGGGTGAAATATCGATTTTCCATTTTTCATCTCACAACAGGTGAAGGTAAATAAAAGCTTGTAAAAAATAACGACTTTCTGTGAGATGCAAAACGGAAAATTGATATTTCACCCACTTCCCGACTACTTAGAACTCTGAAATTTTGCAAACATGCCTCTAAGAGGTGACACTGCATGATTCAACTTTAAAAAATTACAGACTAAAAAATAGAAAATAATTTATATGTAAAAAAAAATTATTTTTTAAAACAAGCTTTTATTTAATGTACTGAAAAGTAGAAAATATTTTTTCTTACCAAGTCACCTATATGTAACTATAAATAAAAGTTTGGGACGCACAACTTTTTAAATGTTTAATAAATTTGATTTGAATTTGAATTTTGAAATTGAATTTGGCACAATAGTAATTTGAGAAATTATTATCACACTCAGTTTCCCGACTTTTATTTAAGAAATCTGAGATCATTGTACAGTTAATTAAATACAATTTCTTGTAACTTCTAGCGTACGCAGTCTTCGCAAAGAATTCTTCTAGCATAACCAGTCTACGCAAGGAATTCTTCTAGCATAACCAGTCTACGCAAGAAATTCTTCTAGCGTAACCAGTCTACGCAAATAATTGATCTGGTGTCACCTGTCTACGCAAAGAATTCTTCTAGCGTAACCAGTCTACGCAGATAATTATTATGGCGTAACCAGTCTACACAAAGAATACACTACCAGATAGAAGAATATTACCATTATAATTGTTGAAAAGTTCTGCCATAAGCTGCGAACACCGCATCGATGTTACTGTCGATGGTTGTTTGGAGAAACTTGCAGTTTTTCCGGATGCGAATAAGAAATTGAGCACTGCATCATTCCAGATGGTCACGTGGTGGTGTACCATATTTGGCCCTATAAACATTAACATATTCTATTCATCACTTCAAAATGGGTGGGGAAAACACAAACTCAGATCGTACACTATTATGCCGATATAGTACTCATATGACTTTATAAATAAGATAATTTTATATTTACTCACCTTTTTCCTCAAACGTAAAATCCTCGTTTTGTCGACTGCGATCGTCGTTTCACTTCCAATCTGGGTGTCGGGATGTTTCCGAGCCACGTGACGTTTTTTATGCGTACGTCATGGTTATGCTGTTTCACGATATGATGCAGCAAAAACTTATGCAATTCGCTTTTAAAATAACACAATTCCCACTTAAACTCATTCGCACGTCCGTCCATTATGTAGTGAGGTTATGAAAAATCGCCTTATTGTCATATCAACTCACTTGACGCGTATTGTTTGTGGATCCGCGGCGAGAATCTGCGAGTATGTATAAACAAAAACGATGGAATTTTTCATTATAATATTATGACGTATACGGGGGTCGTTTGTTTATAAATAAATTTTGTAACTGTAAATAGGGCTGTTTTTTATGAACTTATATCCACTTTCGCTGCTTTTACACTTTCACTGCTTTTCCACTTTCGCGCTATAACCCTACTTGGAGGTTAACGCCGACAGAGGCCATACATTCGAAGAACCCGAATTTTGACGTTTCTAGCGTGCCATCGTTTGTTTATAGTAGCTTTGCCCTGAAGTGCACCAACGGTGCACTTCAGGCTGGAACGCTACGCGTTCCCCATGTTAACGCTTTCCCAAAATGACCCAAACAAAATCGATATGAAAAAAACATTTCATTGGTAAAATGTCATTACATTTTCGATTCGTCTCCGCGTTTTCGCGTAATGTCGATTATAAGTTAAAAAGTCGTCTGCTAAAGCCCATCTTGGTGTATAAAGAGTGCGCGGCGTGTCGTTGTCGTGACAGTCATTTTTTTTATTACTTGGCGTCGAGACGCTTCCGCGTCTCTTGATTAATGTGATTGTCATTTTTAAGATACTCAATATCAATTCTACAAATATGATATATATCCTACATGTTTTGCAATTAGCTCAGTAATTCATGATAGACATTCTCCATATATATATACCATATATACACCCTTGGCCAAAAATTTGGGACACCCTGCAATTTTTCTTTCCGGACAAAAAATTGAATATCTCGGCCAAAAAAAATCGGAAACCAATTTACCAAACGGGGTTTTGAAGAGAGTAAAGTCAGCTTCAATTTGCTTTTTTAATTTTATTTTTTCGATTTTTTTTGTGCCCGGTACGTCATGTTGAAAATGATGGGTTTTCACGATTTTCGCACCTCGCAAAGTCGTTCGCTGGACTTCGGAAAAATAGAAATCTCGCTATTTAGTGAAATGATCTTCGAAAAGGAAAGTTTCGTTTTTTTTTCAATTTCCAATTTTTTTTCGCAGAGAAATTTAGTTTTTCTTAAAAAAACGGCAGGTTTCCGTAAAGCCGGCATCGTGCGGCGTATCGTGAAAACTATGAGGTTGAGAATATTTGTCCTAAGGACTAAAAAGTTTTGTTTTGTTATTTTGGAGTTGTTAAATTTTTTCAGATTTTTTTGGCAACATTCTTTTTTGTCGCTAGTTTTGGTTGATCGTCGATGATTAATCTAACTTATTGCCGTTACTTTGAAACGAAGATGTTTTAAGGGAAATATTAAGAAGAGAAAAGCTACTGACATCTTTGACCACAAATATTGGGCACCCCCATAAAACATTGATATTTTCAAAAGTACATAAAGCTATTATAGTTTTGTTGCAATAAAGCTAAGTTCGCATCATCAAATATAAAATTAAACAACAAAGAACCGCTTTGAGTGAAGCGGTGTAGGAAAGCTCCTTACTCTTCGCCATTTTCGAAAACAAGGAATCGTGCTGTATTAATGAAATCGGAGAAAAGTCTACTCTGAGATGAGTAAATAAAGACGGGTAAAAGCTTTTGTAGCAATTTAAAAAATGCACATGTTGAGTAATTTTACGATCCAGATGTTTTGCAATTCACTCAAAGCGGTTCTTTATTGTTTAATTTTATATTTGATGATGCGAACTTAGCTTTAGTGCAACACAACTATAATAGCTTTATGTACTTTTGAAAATATCAACATTTTATAGGGGTACCCAATATTTGTGGCCAAAGATGTCAGTAGCTTTTCTCTTCTTGATATTTCCCTTAAAACATCTTCGTTGCAAAGTAACGGCAATAAATTAGTTAGATTAATCGTCGACGATCAACCAAAATTAGCGATAAAAAAGAATGTTGCCAAAAAAATCTGAAAAAAATTAACAACTCCAAAATAACAAAACAAAACTTTTTAGTCCTTAGGACAAATATTCTCAACCTCATAGTTTTCACGATACGCTGCACGATGCCGGCTTTACGGAAACCTGTCGTTTTTTTATGAAAAACTAAATTTCTCTGCGAAAAAAAATTGAAAAATTAAAAATAAAAAACGAAACTATAGCTAACACTTCCCTTTTCAAAGATCATTTCACTAAATAGCGAGATTTCTATTTTTCCGAAGTCCAGCGAACGACTTTGCGAGGTCCGAAAATCGTGAAAACCCATCATTTTCAAAATGACGTACCGGGCACAAAAAAAATCGAAAAAATAAAAATAAAAAAGCAAATTGACGCTGACTTTACTCTCTTCAAAACCCCGGTTGGTAAATTGGTTTCCGATTTTTTTTGGCCAAGATATTCAATTTTTTGTCCGGAAAGAAAAATTGCAGGGTGCCCCAAACTTTTGGCCAAGGGTGTATATATATCCATACATATTTATTTGCTTAAAAAATACCAAGTATCCGATAAATGTAAAATAGAAGAATAAAAACTTCGAATAATCCTAAATCTTCTATTAGAGGCTACAAGTTTACATGGTAAACTATAGTAACCTGTTGTACGAGTATACTCGTTATAATACAAATAAAAAATTATACCCCCAAGCAAATAGGCGCGTTAGATTTTGTGCAAAACAAAAGCCGTGTGAGCATAAAAAGATTGACTTAATTAGTATCTCAGTACTTTCAATTATGCACAAATTGGTTGTTGTCCGCTGCCGAGAATAAAAGATACCCATACAAAAAGAAAAAATTAACGAAAAATCGAATCATTTACCGTCAATACCAAAGAAACGTCCTATATTTATTTTACTTTTCCTAGTCCTATTCTACTTATGATTTTTTTTATCATTCTCGTCTTATTTTCCTTCTGGTGGAAGGGATCTTCAGGGTATACGTATTGTGTCTACATCGTTCAGAAAGAAAGTACAATCACCAAGTAGCATCGAAGCTACGCCACTCTGGGGATTTAAATTTAGCAGATCTTCGCTCCCTTCTCGCACTCTTTCCTTTTTCTGATTCCTTACTCTTCATCTTGCGCCACTTCTTCTTCTTCTGATTCTACTTCAAATTCTTCTGCCACCTCTTTGGTTTCTGATTCGTCTTCCGCTTCTTCTTCTCGTACAGCATTCTTCCAAGTGCATGGAATGCACTGGGGACACTTGGAATGAGTCTCCTCCAACTCGCATGAAAACTTTGGGGCCACGTACCGTCTCCTAAGCCGAGCGGCAATAAACGTATCGCGTCTCGGCTCCCCAAGCCTTCTGTCTTCTGTTCACACAAAATCTCAAGACTGAGCAGTAAAAACTAAACGGCGATATACTATCGCGGAGATAGATGAGTAAAAAATTGAAAGAGACAGAGAGAGTTTTGATACGACCGTAACAACGATTTTATATACAGGTTTTGGAACGACGTTCAATAGCAATGATGTCAGATTAGAGGTAGGTCGATAAGACCTACCTTTAAGGCTTTACAATTAATAAAACGATACATTTTATTAGCAGAACTTATAAACTTTAATTAAAATAATCAACAGACTTTACTCTTTCATAACCTAATGAGATAAAGCAGAAAAATACAACTCTTCTCATCAAAATAATAACCTTTTAAAACGATCTCTTTTGCCCCATTATGCCCCACCCTGGGGGTAAGATGGGGTTCCCTTATCGGACAAGACGCGGTACAAACAGTCTTCAGTACGTCTCTATTCGTTATTTTCACTAAAAGGACAAATATGAATAGACTCATCATCCCCATCTTCCTCAAGCCTGACAAGTAATGCATTCTTCGTAATACTGCGAATACAAGCCTTAGTAATAAAGACACTCAGTCGCTTTTCTTTTCACTCAAGACATTCAGTCCTTTTTCTTCAGTAAATTTGCGATGTTTGTTGTTGCGGACGGCTAACTGATATGCCAACTTCGGTAGGTTCTAAGTAGTTAGGCCAAATAATCGACTCTCCATCTCCTTAAAATAGACAAAAACTTCTTCTTCCTCTTTGGTGAAAGTAGTTTACATAGAGCCTAAAGGAATTGTGATACTGCAAATTTGGTTTTCATTTTTTCTAACTAACTTCACTTTGCGCTCTGGAGTAGTTTGAGGAAGGCCATAGCTGCTTAGCTAATTTATAACCTTTTTTCCATCTAACACATCTTGAATCGCCTTTTTCATAGCATTGGTAATTTTGAACCATTTTGTAAAAGTAGATAAAACGAAAATATGCAAAGATAAGAAAGTTTATGAAAGATATGGTGTGGGACAAGATGGGGTACCCCATACCCCATCATGACCCAATCGTACTTTTGAAATAAATATTTTTTTTAAGGTTATAAACCAGTCGCGACCGGTACAATACTGCACATATATTAAAGTTATTAAAACATGGTTCGCGATCAATTTATGATATAGTATCGATAATACAAATTCCACGACCAATCACGTATCCTATATATTCAAAAAATTAGATGAAATATTTTTTAAAAAATTGTTAAATCACCGAAAAATAATGTGCTGTTCCCTGTTTCCAACAAATGGATCACTGTAATCCTTTGTGGTAAGGAAACTAGATGGCGTTAGTAGAATCATCGAAGCTCTAATGGAACATCGATATAATGCGAGCTCTACATGATAGCATGAAACGGATTTATTAGGCGTAGTGGCGGGAAGTGCGTCTACTACACCGCAACGTTCGGATTGCCGATGTCACGGCCACTTGCATCGAATTTTCAACATTAGCATTCGAATTTTCGTAGCGAGCGGACGAATACTGTGTGCGAGCCAAAATGGAAAGTGTTGAAGAACTGTCGTGGTTGCATGCTTATTGGCAGAAAAAAATAAAGAAAAAGAACGAAACGGCAACTATGGATACATGACATATTCAAGCAGTGATCGCAGTACGGAGAATAACATAGGGGAGACCGAGGAGAGTTGTGACAATTTTTACTTTAACTAGCATATCTCAGTAAAAAAAATCATACATCTATGAACTCTATAACTTAACATAGCTAGTTCTATACTCTATTCGACACAAACATAAAAAACTATTTAGGTTTCTGAGAAAATTAATAAAAACCGAAACAACTCCCCGGGTCACAACTTTCCTGTATCGAGGTAAGTTGTGACACCTATGTATTTGGTGATTATGGTGAAAGAAATTTAATTTAAACACTGCTGTGGTGGATCAAAGAAAGATCTATCTATCTATATCTTCTATCTATCTATATATATATATATATATAAAAGGCAAAGTCCTGACTGACTGACTGACTCATCATCGCCCAGCCTAAACTGCTAAAGGTATAAACGTGAAATTTCGGGAGGGCGTTGATTTGATTTTGGAGGCATCGTTTAAGAAGGGATTTCTCGAAATTCAACCCTTAAGGGGGTGAAAGGGGGTGGCAAAGTTTGTATGGGAAATTATACTCCTTGCGTGTATCAATTTGAAGCCTGGAGCATATGTTCCTTAGAAGGTGTCGAAGTGCACTAAAAAAAGATTTTTCAAAAATTCAGTCTTGAGGGGGTGACATGGAGTGTAAAAGTTTTTATGGGAAATTATATTCTTAGCGTGTATCAACTTGAAACTTGGCAAATATGTTCCTTAAAAGGTGTAGAAGTAAACTAAGAAAGGATTTTTCGAAAATCAATTATTAAGGAGGTGAAATGGGGTGTAAAAGTTTATATGGAAAATTATATTCCTTGCGTGTATCAACTTGAACCTTAGAACATATGTACTTTAGAAGGTGTAGAAGTGTAAGGTCTAACCTTACACTTCTAAGTACCTAACTAAAAGTATAAAGTCTAAGGAAGGATTTTTCGAAATTCAACTCTTAAGCGGATGAAATAGGGCGTAAAAGTTTGTATGGAAAATTATATTCCTTGCCTGTACCCACTTGAAACTTGGAATATAAGTTCTTTAGAAGGTGTAGAAGTGCACTAAGAGAGAATTTTCCGAAAATCCACTCTTAAGGGGGTAAAATGGAGTATAAAAGTTTGTATGGGAAATTATATTTCTTGCGTGTATGTACTTGAAACTTGAAATATACATTCCTTAGAAGATGTAGAGCTGCATTAAAAAAGGATATTTCGAAAATCAACTGTTGAGGGGGTGAAATGGGGTGTAAAATTTTGTATGAAAAACTATCCTTGCATGGATCAACTTCAAAACTCGGTATTCTTCTAAACAAATAATAAAACGCATAATTCCGGATTTTTGGAAACCCCTAATGAGGGGTTCTACTTTTAATGAAGTTTCTATGGGCCAGATTCTACGTGGGCGAAGCCGCGGGCGAAAGCTAGTTAATAATAAACCTATTTAATAATAAACCTATTTAAAAGCTAGTTAATAATAAACCTATTTATTTCGCCTTAATCTTCGGTATGTAATTATAACCAACAATAACTGCCTATTTATTTTAACACTAATTAGACTCCTTTAATCATCTTTTGGCACATCATTACGAACTTAAATAACATTTAATGTTAATTATCAACATGAGAAGTACTTATAACAATAATAAAATATGGCATTTGTGTGAGATCAATCGAATTAAAATCAAATAAAAAAATCAAGTTCCGAAATCTAGTCCGACAAGCAATTATGACAAATATATCGACACTCTTCTCCAGTGCAAGCTTCCAAAACAGCGCACAAAACATTGTTGCCAGGGAAAAAACAAAATAGGAGAGTTGTGACAAGCTGTCACAACTCTCCTAGGTGCAAAAAATCGTGCTTCGGTCAGAATAATAACCCTTAACCGCCAAATATGAAGCGAACCCAAAAAAACAATAGCAGCCTATGAAACTTGAAAAGCCAATGCATATTAGAAAAAATGTCACAATAACGCTAACATAATACGTATCGAAAAATAAGATATCAAAATTTTAGCCGAAAACTTACTTTCAGCAGTTTTTTGGATGCAGACATCGTATAGCCGCAACCGTTTCGCGTGGGCTATCGCGTCGGCGCATATTGCATTTAATGGCGCGTCTACAAAGCAATAAATGCGTGACTTTCTAGTTCGCTAACGATCATAGGTTCCGAGAAATCGACTTTGTCACAACTCTTCTCTGTCACAAACCTCCTCGGTCTCCCCTCCCTGATTTCCTGATTTAATAAAGGACGTTGTAACATACTTCCAGTATTCCCGTACGTCTCATTCCGAGATTGCTGCTCTTCTTGATATCCTGAGGCCACATTTATTTGCGAGTGTGGCTACTGATCGACAATCCATATGACGTCATCGGCAGATGTCGGAGAAGTCCCTCCGAGAAACCGCGTCGACATTGCCGACTCTCCGATGCGTGCGATCCGTCCGGTGTGGATCGGTAGACGCACTTGTATGACTAACTACACTGTGACCTCTCTAATCGGGACAATGGCAGGATAGGCTCCGTATCACACTTGCGAACATAGAGGTTGCGCACCATGGACTTAAGCTGTCGCTGCGCAACTGACGTAGCGGATAGCAGTATCCCTCCCCAGCCGCTATTATCCTGCGGTCTGGAATACCGTAATAGGTCACGCCTGATCGATGCCGGATATCCACCGCATCAGTGGAACTGTAGTATGGGAATAAGAAAGCTACCTTACTGCGACCTGATCAGGGTGCCTTTTTACACCCGTATATCAGGCAATACCAATATGGCCCCACTAGGGCTTGGCCTAATAAGGCCCTATGGGGACATGCCTGATAACTGCCTCAGCATTCCAACAACGCATATAACCTCCTACATCCGACGGCGCAATTTTAATTTAGCAGCATATTTGCTTTGTAGTTTTGACGTTTTTTAAAGGTGATGTAGACTGGGATGAAAAAAATGTCATACAACCCGGATGCGTGTTAGATGATTCCGCTGTATTTCAAAATCTCAAAACACAGTACAAAATGTGTCATCGTTGTGTGAACAAGGTATGTATAACCTAAAAATATATAAGGACGTTTAATACGTTATTAATGATTAAATTCCTAAAAAAATTGTTGTTCACCAAGTTCACATCCGAAAAACACGAACTAATAATGTACGAGGTGTTTGAATCTAACGAGTGTATATTTTCCTCTATTTTCTATCAAAATATTTTGAGCAAGCCGTGGGAACAAAAACACTTCAAGATAAAACATAAATGGAACATTATTTATAATGAGCTCCATACTATTTTTAATTTATCTAATTATAACCTTTTTGTTACTTTCCTTAATAAAAAGTATAATGACAAATACCTTCTCGGTCTTGTATAAATACACTGTGAGGTGTGTATGCGTACGAGCATGTTTGTGTACTACCTATGTGAAGCAGTATTATAATGACCTGATCAGTCATCATTATAATGACCTGGTGGGGCAGCATTATAAACGCCTGGTCAGGCAACATGATAACGGCGCTATTGGGTTCCCTTATAAGTGTCCTACCAGGGGAGTCAGGCAACCTGAAAGCGTCCTGAATCAGACCCTCCCGTGTAGAAAATTGGCAGGGCATACCTAATACAATTCGGGGCCCTCAATGGATTATTTGTGGATTCCATATTAGGGTTTTCCGTAAGAGAACCGGACCGGATCCCTATTAGAGAATGATAGGGTAGATGGGTTGACTAAAATTATGGTCTAAGTATGGAGACGAAGTAAAAGCCTTTAAGGGGTGTAGTTGCAGATTCCCTAGTGGCGATTTTCCCAAAACTACTAGACTTTGCTATTAAAGGGGCAAATTAGTATAAATTGCTTGACTAAAGAATTTCGTGGTATAGAAATTATCGAGATCGACAAAATATAATAATTACACTGTGCGTTTAGTAGACGGGCCGTGATGCCTAGAACCAACACGCATGCTGTGCGTTCATTGGAAAAACGCGGGATCAAACGTGTCAAAATATGCGACAGAATTCTAAGCCTCAAATGTATTGAAATAACACATTTTTTTTTCACAGTGCACATACACGCACGTACGCATATGGCTGCGATAATTTTGATGAGGCTTCGTTGATGCAATTTTAAAGGCCCTGGTTATTTTGCCTCCAATGGCCCTCGGTAGCAAAGTGTGATCAGTCACTAATGGCCCATGTGAGGCTTCCAGACTAGGGCCTTAATAAAGTTAGGGAAAATTAAGATGGGCCCGATCAAAGCCAAACTCAATTTCTGCATGGGCTATTGAAATTTCTATGTGGGCTACACCGATCGATATTTGGTACCTAGTGGGTACCTAGTAGGGGTTGATTTCATTCATGAAGGTGCCGATCGCAGAGGTTGCGGTGTATACTAAAATCCATTTGCTAAAATACGCTTAGCTGTAATCGTAAGCGAATGAATTTATGGTAATTTAAAGATGTTTTGTATTTTTTTCTTCTTGGTATCTTATTTTATTGCTGACCAATTTGTCTATAATATAAATAAGAGTAGGGACACTGATATTACTCTGTTCCAT
Source organism: Ophion ventricosus (assembly GCA_963932345.1). NCBI lineage: Eukaryota > Metazoa > Arthropoda > Insecta > Hymenoptera > Ichneumonidae > Ophion > Ophion ventricosus. The sequence continues at coordinate 25,259,591 of OZ010714.1, read as the reverse complement.
ACGACCTCGTGTCATCGTTATGCGCCCAACGGTCCTTATACAAATTAAAAGTTTCCTCCGCTAGCCGACTATCCCCATTACCATTGTTTGAAAACCTCTATGTAGGACCGTAAACGTAAAGCTCTAACGATGTTGAACGCGTGCGAACCGCAATAAAAAAAAAAGATATGGCTTATTTACGAATGCCAAGAGGGCAAGGTCGAGCCCTCGGGATTATTTGAATCGCAGGCTTAGCACGTGAGGAAAAAACAAGTCCTTCAAGAAGAGATCGAGTAAAAGAATATTCTGAACAGTCTGGAGAACATTCCGTGCGCGGTCAGCGCTGGAAATTTCATTTTCAGAAAAGTATCATTCGGTGTTCTCTAGCTTAACTCGAATCGAGAGATTGTTTCTACGAACTGAGTATCGGATGCGATCGGTGGCGATCGCTATCGTTCCCCGAATAAGCTGCGATAATCGAAAACGGTAGAGGGCCACTGGAATATACGATGAGGATAAATACTTGTATTGAAGATGATAGAACTTGTGAAGGAAGAAAATTGGAGACGAAAAGAGAAGTTGGAAAGTCAGGAGGTAGTGAGAGATAGAGAAAGAGAAGGTACAGCACTGTACAAGAAGTATGGCGAATTGCCCAGGAGCTACTTGGTGGTCCAGTATCGGAAAACGGAAGTTAAGTAAGACGCCCCCGTATGGCACCGTGCCGTAGAAAACGAATAGTTCAAGCAATAAATCTAGAAGATGGTGAGCGCAGCTACCGAGGTTTTGGTGCAAGCTTTCGTTCTCCCTTTCTCTAGCTCGCTTTATCTTTCTCTTGCTTCCCCTTTGTCTTTTTCTCTCTCTATCTCTCTGTTTGGGTTTCTGGGCGGTAGCCACTGAGATCGCTTTGGCATATGTAGGTACACATATAGACGTGTCCAAAGTGCACAGTATAAAGTAGCAAAGGAGGGATGAGCTTCGTAGGAACGGCGTACTACTGGATAGAAGGGCACACGAACTCCTGGTTGCTTCTCCGTATTGTGTTTTACTTTATAATGCGAATGTCCGCCTCGTTCTCGACCAGATAGCTCGTTGGTGGCAGAGCACCACTGCAGATTTTTCAACAACCAACCGCCGTCCGCTATCCTTAGGTTTCCCTGCAGATTTTCGTTATCTTTATGGACCGTGGTCACGTACGAGCATATATACTTTTCGAGCTTGTCTTAGGGTCCTTCACCCCTCACATTGCTCGAGTGAATTTACAAGAGTTTTGAGGAGACATTTTCTGATACTGCGTATCGACGTGGGAAGAACCCACAGAGAATTTACATACACTGAGAGAAAATTCCATGGTATTAAAAACCAGCGGCAATGGCGAAAGAGGGGATAGTAAAATTCCCTATAGTTTATTAAAACCACAATCATAATATGGTTAGCACAACTATAAACGAAAAGTATATCTAAACATGATTTAGGTGGCGCGGTTGACTATATATTATCCCCCAAATACTTATTTACTATTGTAAAAGGCTCGACCATATAGATATGGTTGATTCAATCATATCATAAAATCGGCCCATAAATACCAATGTTGTTTACTGCACGTTGGATTTTGCTCATGTCGAACTTCTACTATTCTATCGAAATTTGAATAATTGAGATGGTTAACATCAACGTTTGTCGAGTATAATTTCCTGAAAGACATTATAGATAGTGGATTTCCTTCGAAATGTTACACAATATGATTAGTGTATTGCAAAAATGGGATATCAGTTTAACACTTCTTCTCGCAGTTCACCTTCTGTTCTTTCAGGGCATACATTCCTCGGCAAATAGTAGGTTGTATCATATAATATGGTACAAATCACTATTATATGCTACAAAACCATTTCGATGCACCAAAAATCGATTCAAGCAGAAACTTATATTATCCAAAAAGATCTGTGCAAAATTTCACCTAATTCTGAGGTGACCGCCATTAGGACGTACAGTCCGAACTACTTTAGTCTGTTATGCGGTATCTGCGACTAAGGCTATGTGTCACATTCACCGACCGGCCACGAGTGCGAGAAAGATAGCTGATTGGCAGATTTCTAGTGGTTGCCTAGACGGTTGATATTTTGGAAAAAAGAAAAGAAACACATTCCGCTCTGTTGAACGTCGAACATCTTTCTCTTCGATTGCCCAAAACGTGGTCCGTCTAGGAGAAAAGTTGAACGCAGGATTTTTTCCGACTGGACGTGTGAGCCATGTTCTTAATATGCTACAAGCACTCGATATCGTAGTAGCAGCGTGCGTAGTATAGGCAGAAGATAGGCGTAGGTTGTAGGTTTGATTTCATGTGTAGGCGAAATATATTCTTCGAAATAAATCATTTCAGGAGACAAAGGAATGACGAAATGATAATAAAAATCTACAGATATCATACAAAGTTCAACTATTTCATGGCATTGAAAATGTAATCAGACTTTTCGGGTGATAAAAAAGGTACATACAAATAATATGAGTTGCTCTCACTCTCTAACTCTCTTACTCTCTAACTCCCTCACTCTCTAACTCTCTCACTCTCTCACTCTCTCACTCTCTAACTCTCTCACTCTCTCACTCTCTCACCCTCTTCTCACATTCTCATTCTCTTCTCGTATTCTCACACACTTACTAATCCATCCAGCCATCACAAACCCAAACGAAACCCAAACAAACAAACCGAAACAAACCAACCCAAACAAACGAGCAAACCCAACCAAACAAGCAAACCCAAAGAAAGCCAAACAAACCCAAACAAACTCAACGGACCCAAACAAACCCTAACAAACCCCAACGAACCCAAACAACCCCGAACCCACACAAGCCCCAACGAACCCCAACAAACCCTAACGAACCCAAACAAACCTGAACCCAAAAAAACAAACCCAAACCAACAGACCCAAACCTGCCAATATTGTAATGTACAAACCAAAATTAAAACTTGCAACTCGTAACCACAAGTGACTCTACATGTAATATAGCATTTTTCAACAAAGCACAAGCATTTAGCATGTCGCAGCTCCCCCCACCCCCACTACAACACAGCGGCAGTAGAGTGGGGATAGCGTTAGTTTCATGTAACATCTCGCTAAATTAGACCCCCTATATACATCTTTAAAAACATTTTTAATTCTAAAATTTAGTGAAAAGCATGTCACTGAAAGTATTGTCCATCGCTAGCCACTACTTTTCGCCATTTTTCTGGCAGCATTTTAACTCGACGTCGGAAAAACGACACGTGTTTTGAGTGCATCCAAGAGTCGACCCATTTTTTGGCATTTTCATAAGAATGGAAGTGCTGCTCAGGTACGCCATGTGCCATCGATTGGAACAAGTAATAATCGGAAGGGGTAATGTCTGGTGAATACGACGTGTGGGATAGGACGTTCCATTTAAGTGTTCCCAAATCGGTTTTTGCCGGTACTGCAACATATGTGGTCGAGCGTTGTCATGCTGCAAAATCACCTTGTCGTGCCTCTGCTCGTATAACGGCCGTTTTTCCTTCAATGCTCGGCTCAAACGCATCAATTATAGTCGATAGGGATATTCTGCGATGATTTCCTTCGGTTTGGGCAGCTCATAATAATCTACACCCAGCTCATCCCACTAAATGCAGAGGAGAAACTTGGATCCATGAATATTCGGTTTTGCCATTTAATGAAAACCTACTATATTATATAGCATCGAGCAATCAACGTATGCTCGTCGCATTGGTGGCCGCGGTTAACATATATGAATAAGTTATGCAACTGCGAAAATATCAAAAAAAGCCATACCATATTTTTGGCAGTAACTATGACTATAAAATATTATTGTTCCCTTAGGAAAATAAAAAATATGGTTAAAAACACCGTACAATTCTCTCAGTGTACATTTGCGTGCGTGTGCATGTGCGTGAGCGTGTATGTCTGATGAGACTGGATTGATACATTTTTTACCTAACCAAGAAGGAGCAAGAGAATAAAAGAAACACAAAGGCCTAAGTTGGACGTCGATCGCGTGACTATTTTGGGTGGTACAGCCTTGGGAATTTACATGAAATGGATAAAGTAAAATATCGCATCGTGATAAAATTCCTTTAGTTAAAAGGGGTAATTCCAACTGCAATTGAAGCTGAATTGAATTCAGTGTACAGAGATGCTGCGCTTTCCTTTACAACTGTAAAAGCCTGGGCCGCTGAGTTCAAACGTGGGAAGATAAGCAGCTCAAACGGGGAATGCTTTGGACTAGGTCAAGGACCGCAAAAACGACGGTGGTGGCCGATTACATTCATCGAAACGTGATACACGACTGTCGATTAACTTTGCGAGAGATAGCGGATGCTACTGACCGCGAAGGGTTAGCGAGTACAACACTTCATATGATTGACGCATGTGCTAGCGGAGAAACAACCGTGAACGACATCTGTCGGAATTTCGCTACGGAATTGTGCATAGATATTCTTATAGATTGCTTCTAGCATTTTCAAAATAGTATGAACAAGTCTTTTTTCATGGAGTATTCTTTCAGTTTTGAGACTTGACAGTTACTATACCGTCGGTATCAACATTTGCTCAGGGTATATACCGCACGGCAATTACCCGGTTGGGTTTATTCCGGAGTCTTTCAAGACTCGTAACTGAAAAGGTATTAAAAAAAAGACTTTTCTCTGGTATTTTGAAAAGCTCCCGATGTAAGCTGTGATAAGAATAAATAATAAAAATAAGGTTTCTATTTTGAAATGTTTAAGTTTACTGTTACATGATCTTGGTGAATAGATCTAAGGTCAAACTGAAATTTTCATATGTTTCCCTTCTTGAAACGAAACATTTTCATTTGAGGAATTTTTGAATATATCCCGCTTTCTAAGATATAAGCTTATTACATCTTACCTGAGACAACCAGTGTATACAAAATAGTCATGTATATACACTAAGCGCCACAATTGGAGAATGACTCATTTTTCGTAAAAAAAATAGACCTTTCTTGAATGGCACTATCTCCATGTAGAATAATCGTAGATGAAAACAAAAAAAAGGATTGTTAAGAATAAATCTTCGTCTTAAAAAATCACGGTTAAAAAAGCGTTCGTATTTTTTTAAATTAGATTAATGTTTGTGAAATAACACAAATCAGCAATTGAAACATGTTGCGCACATTTATGGTTGTGCATAAGAAAAGGATTTTTTTGTTTAACCTTAAATCTCCGTCAGTAGTTCTAAGGGTCATATATTCTGCTTTAAGTACATTTTTAGCGAACTCTGTACGATTTTTCTCCAAGCTATCGACTGCCAAAGTGAAAAATACATATTTCGGCTATGAAAGGTCATTGGACGGGCAAAACAGCTCGCGCAGCATCCACAAGGGGAGCGTTAGGAAGCTGAGTTCTTTTACCTAACTTCTAGAAATAAACTTTTTTTGTTATTGTAGAATAGAATTTTAAAAAGTATGTAAATGTTGGAGTATTATGCTTTTTTGTTCTTCAAAGTGTCGTAACTCTATAAAAAAAACCAATATATCTTCAAAGTCTTTCTGTCGTTTTTGAGTCGAGGATATGCTGAAATACTGTGCACAAAGTTGGATACTTTCGCTTTGCCTTTCCTCCTGCCCCGAGGTCGAAAGCATGTCGAGATTTTTCAATCGTCCCGTTTTCGCACGGAATGTTAACTTGAACTGAAAAACATGCAAATTCGAAGAGTCCCCCCGATGCTTTGGGTTTTCTCATACTCAGTTCCTAATGTTGAATGTTGCGCGGCGTTTCACATACACACTGATTGCAACACTCGTCTGCTCGTGCTGCAAACTCGCAACTCGTTAGAAAAAGTTTTTTCGTACTCATCATAATATACTATTATGCTTATAACTGAAGAACCAATCCGGAATGAAATAAAGAACGATAATAATCCGAAACACCTTATTCGAAACAACCTGTATATATAGCTATTTTACTACCGATGTTTAAGCAGGCATCCGTCTACCTCATTTCGGATATTCAATACGTGTATACATATGAATACCAAGCATAGTAGACGCGCGGTCAGTGAACGGCTTCGGCGATCTTTCATATTGAGTGTATTTGTGCGTTAACGACTTTGGGTGCGTGTGTATGTGGATCTCTGCACTCGTTTATGCGTATGGAATATTTGGGACAAATGGGACAATTGCTTGCTGCATTATTGGTAGCAAAATAGCTCACACAGAACGATAGAGGACGGATGTGGAAATAAAACTGGTCGATACGGCCTCGAGTTTTTCTCGGCTATTCGGACAGACTAGGGACACATTTTTTTCGATTGCCTCACATGATGTCATATTTACCCCAAACGAAAGAGGGAGAAAGGGAGAGAGAGAGAAAGAGAGAGCGCGAGAGAGAGAAAGTGAGGGAGAGGGAAAGAGACAGACAGAGACAGAGACAGAGATAGGGAGTGAGAGAGATGCGGAGAGTTGAGGGCGAGAAGATGTCTGCTTCACCCTCTTAAGATTAAAGAATCATGGAGCTTCTTTCAAACATTCGTTTTCCGCTTTCGTTCTATTATTTTCGTATACCTTTGGTATTACAAAAGTGCTGTCCCTCCTCTGCTGTCAATTGTTTTTCACTACCATCTGGTTCCTTTTTTCCCCGGAGAATCGGAAAATGAAACTTAGAAAAGCTGGTCCCGCTGGAACCTCTCTCTTGCCCCGCCCCCCACTTTCCCTAATCGAAATTGTTAATCCTTAGAAATAATCTTATTAGAAATGTTTCCTTTTTATTGAAGAAATCACCTTATAAAAATAATCGATATCATCATTATAGAAAAATACATCGTATGAACCACACAAGTACACTGGAAATGCTGTGCAATGTCTTGGCGTGCATGGTTAAGAAAAAAAAGTTTCGCCAAGGATTTTGACTTCTCAACTATTCAACTCTTAGGTTTAAAACAATGAAATTGCTTAGCCAGGTCGTGGCGATTGACGATAGTATTTTTTCGATCATGGTGATATGCTCGTCCTGGAAAGTGAATTTTGCATGATTCTACTTCTAAGGAATAAAATTAATCTCCAACCTCTTCACATAACCACATAAAACACCTTGTTACCTTCAACTGGTTATATAAATGATAATTAAATTAATGATCCCATAGCGTACAGATCGGGTCGATGGCGTGCCCTTTAGTTGCTACAAACGTTACATTTTATGTGATTGAAATAATTTAAAACGTTAGATAAAAATACGATTGCTCTACTTAAGCACACAAATATTACAGACTGCATTAAATATATTTTGTCCGCTGACTGGCAATTAATGCAATGTTAAAATATTAAAAATAAATAAATATATTATACCGCAAACGTTCTTATACAGATGCCGAAAGAACGGAACATTCTATATCTTCTATAAAAACCGAGATTTTTTTTCTTAACCATTCATGTTAAAACCTTGCACAACATTTCCAGTTTATTTAAGTGGTTCATACGATGTATTTTTTTTAAATATTGATGTCAATAACTTGTTAAAAGATGATTTTTCAATAAAAAAAATAAGACATTTTCAATAAGATTATTCATAAGGTTTAACAATTTCGTATAGCAAATTTCCTATACACTTGCATAATACGCCCATTGTACTTGGCTATTTTATAAATCATTGTATTTTATACATTTGATTAATGGAAATAATATAATAACACCATTGTTTGAATTAAAACAAATAATAATTATTTTTAAGGTCAACCATAATTCTTTATAAGGTAAAAAAAACAATGATTTCGAGCAGATTTTGTACTACCGTATACAGGTCTACGCCCGTTAGAATAATAAATTCACATCACTTTATACAGGGCTGCATTCATTTTCTCGCAATCCAATAATTTCTCAAACGCAACAAACTTTCTTTGAATAATGTAGCGGTATGGATAACTTATGGAGTATTTACGGGCCATCTGTCTAAAGTGTGACTATTTTTTAAGGGCCTGTATTATAGCTTTCAAACAAAGGCTCACATATGGTCGGGGAAAATTAGTCTTCACCCAAAGCCCTAATTAAATTCCCACACGGGTGATTCATTATTTTTTTTTCGGAACATCAATTATGCAAAACAAAACTTCAAAACTGCACAACCGTTATCTCTGTCGCCCTCACAAGAACTCGATTAATGTACTCCTTACCCTTAATCCTTATCGTAAAAATCAATTCTATTTTTCTACCACAAATTCATGCAAAAGTCCTAAAACGTGTAATTTTTTTTGCGCGTTCAATTTCTTATCAGAAGATCAAAAGAATGGAATGCCGATAGACTGCATGGTAACTTACAAGGAACATCACTTAAGTGTCTGCCTTCGATTTTGGTGAAACTCATATATGTGATAAAGCATTGGAAACTATTAGACACCTATTTTTTTTTATCTGCAGAAAAACGGTTTTAAGGGGGGAAACCGCCACTCAAAGAAAGGCGTGTTGAGGGCTGAATTTGCAGTTTCACCTAGAAGCAATCCACCGATCTAAATGAAACAAAAACGAAAACTCTTCTAATGTAAAGCGATGAAAAATCCACTATGAAAGTGTTGAGAAAAAATCAAATTAAGGGGTAAACCACCCCTCCGTTTGCCTTTTTTCACCCCACATTTAAGAGGGTTGCATGAAATGAATAAAACAGATATCATTTTGAAGGGGAATTAAAATTCAAGTTTACGTGTTTTTGCGTTTTTGCCGGACAACGTATTTAAGGGGGTAAACCGCCCCTAACAAATTTATTTATCACAGTCGTGTTTTCAGTGTTTAAAGTGTATCCGCTGATTCAAAATATTCCTATAAGCTACAATTTAATGTTTTCTCATGTTTCGAAATTATTACGTTCGTTTTAAGGGTTATATACCCCCTCTGACGAGGAACATCATTGAAGTATCCGCTTTCGATTTTGTTGAAACTCATATATGTGATAAAGCATTGAAAACTATGAGACACGTATTTTTTTTTGTATTGGCAGAAAAACGGTGTTAAGGGGAGAAATCGCCCCCCAAATTATGTAGTTTCGCGCACGAGCAGTCCACCGATCTGAATGAAACAAATTCGAAAATTCGTCTAATGTAAAGCGATGAAAAATCCACTATAAGAGTGTTGATAAAAAATCTAATTAAGGGGTGAACCGACCCTCATTTGCTTTTTTCTCAGCCCACACTTGGGGTGGTTGCATGAACGAAAATGTTTTGAATGTATTTTGACATATTTCATTTGGGAGTCATATCAGCCGATTTAATTAATATTACCTTTGAAAAGTATCGCAGTCATGTGTCGTGAAATAATATTCTTGTGACATGTACTTTTTGTTCATATGATAACTATCCACAATTATGCCTCATAATTCCTGCAATAATGATAGCAGTTATATCATAATTTACATTTGAGGAATAATATAATTAAAAGGCAATCACTTACACACAATCAGCTCTCATCACCGCGGTATTTTAATCTTTTTAAAAATCCATGGTACAAAAGTAATTATATATCTAAGAAACCAGAACATTTTGAAAATCCTGTTACCTTTGGTTTTGGTGAATCGAAAACACATTGTGAAATACCCGATTGCAATCATTTGGCCATTATCAGATGTGCACGGTGCAAAAAGTCGTTCTGTTCAAGGATTTTTTTTACGACTATCATTATTGCAGGAATCATGAGCCATAATTGTTGATAGTAATCACATGAACAAAAAGTACATGTCACAAGAAAATTATTTCATGACATATGACTGTGATACTTTTCACAAGTAGTATTAATTAAATCGGCTGATATGACTCCCAAATGAAATATGTAAAAATACATTTCAAACATGTTAGTTCACCTGTTGTAAAACCGTCAGTTTCATTAATATGTTTAATTAAATAACCGGTAAAATAATAAAAATATACATTCCTTGGAAAAACCACGTCGCTGGCTAAATGATCGCTTGATCCAGGCGCATCATCGTTCCGGAATATACGAAGTGAGCCTTATAACTTATTCTGGAAACTATTATAATTAAAATTATAATAAAAGCATATGTTTATTACTATGGAGATGCTTAATGAACGAGCATATTAGAGTCGGATCTTTACTCATAAGATTTAAAGTTTCGACACAAAAATGTAAATCTTATGAGTAAAGGGTAGCCCCACCTCCCCACTCCCGGCGTACCGCTCCTAAAGTTCAAAACGAATATGCCTGCACACACAAACATAAAATTCATATTACCGATAAAATGATAGCAGTTTTAACGAAATGCGTGAAACGTTTTTTGAAACTTCGAATGAAAAGAAATTAGAGGGGGTAGTTTACGTTTAAGACGGACGTAATAATTTAAAAACACGAGAGAACATTGAATTGTAGCTTATAAGAATATTGTGAATCAGCAGATACATGTTAAACACAGAAAACACGACGGTGATAAACAAATTTATGTTAGGGGTGGTTTACCCCCTGAAGTTTGGCGTCCAGCAAAAATTGAAAAATGCGTAAACTTAAATTTTGATCCTCCTTCAAAATGATAACTGTTTTATTGATTTTCATGCAACCACCCCAAATGTGGGCTGAGAAAAAAGCCAATGGAGAGTCGGTTCACCCCTTAATTAGATTTTTTATCAACACTCTTATAGTGGATTTTTATCGCTTTACGTTAGACGAATTTTCGATTTTGTTTCATTCAGATCGGTGGACTGCTTGTGGGTGAAGCTGCATAATTTGGCGGGTGATTTCCCCCCTTAACACCTTTTTCCTGCTGATACTAAAAAATACGCGTCTCATAGTTTTCAATGCTTTATCAAATATATGAGTTTCAACAAAATCGAAAGCGGATACTTCAATGATGTTCCTCGTCAGAGGGGGTATATAACCCTTAAAACGAACGTAATAATTTCGAAACATGAGAAAACATTAAATTGTAGCTTATAGGAATATTTAGAATCAGCGGATACACTTTAAACACAGAAAACACGACTGTGATGAATAAATTTGTTAGGGGCGGTTTACCCCCTTCAATTTGCTGTCCGGCAAAAACGCAAAAACACGTAAACTTGAATTTTGATTTCCCTTCAAAATGATACCTGTTTTATTCATTTCCATGCAACCCTCTTAAGTGTGGGGTGAAAAAAAGGCAAATGGGGGGGGGCCGTTTACCCCTTAATTTGATTTTTTTCTGAACACTTTCATAGTGGATTTTTCGTCGCTTTACATTAGAAGAGTTTTCGTTTTTGTTTCATTTAGATCGGTGGATTGCTTCCTGGTGAAACTGCAAAATCACCCCTCAACACGTCTTTCTTTGTGGGTCGGTTTCCCCCCTTAAAACCGTTTTTCCGCAGATAAAAAAAAATACGTGTCTAATAGTTTTCAATGCTTTATCACATATATGAGTTTCAACAAAATCGAAGGCGAATACTTAAGTGATGTTCTTTGTTAGGAACTTTTATGCCCACGACAAGAGCCGCAAAAGTTGGGCTCGGTGTTCAGTATCATTTTTGCACGCGATTTCAATGCTGGTGAGTATTGTCGAGATTGTAGGGCGAGGTTAAAAGGGGGGGATAACGCCTTCATAAGAGTGAGGCTATTAACGGGGCAGTTTGCTGTGTCGGCGTGAGATTAGTTTGGTTCGCGCGGGTGCGCATAACGTCTGAGAGCCCAAAAAATCCCCTGGCTTTTGTTTCGTACCGGCAAACAACGATTTGAATTCAAACGACGTCTATATTCGTCTCCACGGTTATCTACACTTCGTTACTCTCAATGATCGTCCAACTCTCGTATTTACTCGAAAAAAAAACAAAAAAAGAAGAAAAGCATGAAGCTATCACGATTTCCTATAAAAAGGTTTGGACCAGCTTGGCATCAGAACGCATACGGATGCACCAAGGACAAAAAAAAATCAACGGAAATCATTTTTATGTAAAAAAGGTCGACATAACTTAGTTTTTGTACAAAAAAAGATATACAATAAAGAAATAAATAATACAATAGTGTTCAAAGAATTGTCGTTGCCATAATGATACATAGTCTGAGGTTATTACGATGGTTGAATTTTAACTTGACATTAGGGGTGTATATTAATTTTAAGGGATTTTTAAGAGATGGCGTAACCAGTACTATATCGTATTGGATCATATTGCTTTCAGTTTTCAGTATGCGTTATTTTGTATGGTGATTGTGCTTTATCAATTTCGACGTGTGAGTACCGGTTTCGACGCTATAAAACGGTAATTTTAACAACGAAGATAAGGAACGTTCAGGCAGGCCGAAAAAGTTTTAAGATGGAGAAGTCAAAGTTGTACTCAATGAAGACCCGAGTTAAACGCAAGAAGAACTTGCAGAAACATTAAATGTTGATTAACATCAAATGTTACCAACAACAATTGATGCAATTGAGCCGAGAATTCAAGAAAAAAAACGGCCAGATTATGCAAAAAGACACGACAAAGTGTTTTTCCAGCACAACAACGCTCGGCCTCATGTTGCGAAACGGATCAAGGAAACGTTAGAAGCGCTTAACTGGGATGTTCCACCACACCCGGCATATTCTCTAGATATTGCTCCTTCCGATTACCATCTCTTTCGATCGATGGCTCATGTCTTGTCTGTGCAGCGCTTCTATTCTTATGAGGATACCACAAAATAGGTCAAAAGATGATGAATTTGTAACCATTTTTTCACAATAAACCCGTATTTTTACCAAAGAAATCTCTTAAAATTAAAGGCCACTCTTAATATTATGCACCCCGATTTCTACATGATTTATAAAAATTGGAAGGAAATTATATACCCGAATTTATGACATAAATCTGAACTTTCGGAATACAACGGCAAAGAAAGATTCAATAACTTTGAGAATACTTTAGTCTGATTGTTATATTGGGCTGTTGAATTGCTGTAGATTTAATGATTTTCCAAACTGAAAGAACTCTGGTTGGATAATTTAGTAAGAGGCTAACTTCTGGAGCCTGTAAGATGATGTGATGATATACTCACTCCTCCCTGAGGACCGTCCGCTCCACTGCTCATAACATCCAGTCACTATTGCAATCGACCTTAGGCAATTCCCTCCTGATATCGCGATTTCTTATAACATCTCCTATTTCTTAATCCTTATGGCATCGAATCGTTTATATCGATAGATGTCACCATGAGCTGATCCTGTGTGGCGGTCTCCGCAACGCTTTAGATGATAGCTGCAAGATGGCACGTCGGTTTCGTAAAAACGTGGCTCGCCAGCAAAAGTAAAAAAAAAGAACTCAACGGTTGAGAGTTTTGCCAATATATAGATGGAGCGCGGTCACGTCAAACGAACTCAACTACTTACGTTTTCTTAAGGTGTTCATTTCACAAAATCAAATATTTAACAATTGAGTGATTTTCGTCTACAATTAAGTAAAAATCCATCGTAGTATTCTGGTAAAATTTAAAGCCAAGTTACCGAACTCTTAACAAAAAATTACGATTGTAAAAATCATTTAATTTATGCAGCACTTTAAGTAGGTGACATGCTGGCCACATTCCTATCTAATAATTTATATACTGCATAACTTATATTTGATATAAACTACGCTAAGCATGTAAAAAATTCTGACGATTCCGTAATGACTTCCGTAATGAATTCCGTAATAAAAATCGAATATTTAAAGAAAATATGAATGATAAAATTTAGAAAAATGTGACGAGTAGAAGATTTTTCGTAACCGCAACTTCCCAGAAAACATGTAAAAATGTCTAAATCTACCAAACAAATGCGAAATGTTCCATTCAAATTCATCGTTGGTTATAATGATTGATAGTAACTTATTTCTATTAAGCGCCACTACAATCTACTAATGATTCAAAAGGACCGTGGCTTATGCGCCCATGAAATACGAACCTCCGCGAAAAGAATACCTTAAAACCAATATTTATTATTCGTTACTTTTTTAAATTAATATTATTTTAATTTTTTTCCAGTGTTCCAACGTATACCCTTGCGGGTTCTTACGTTTTACCCTTAATAATTGAACCCTTTCCTATTACTCCCAACCCGTACTTCGCTAATCTAACGTAACTTCTGTTACGTCCACAGCCGTCTTAAGCTACACCGTACCGCATTTGCCGAGGGTACGGGGAAACTACGGAGAACCCGTACCGGTGTAGACAGCCCCATATCCTTCTGATTCTCTGGTGCACATACTTTTACTCAAGTATCTGCACCAAGGTATCAGAAGTATTGGCCTTCCGCTCACTGGTTGATGCGCCAGTCGATGCATGGCTGAGCGGTCACCGCTTCGCGCATTGGCCATGCTCAATGCTGCTTAACTCGAAGTACCGCTCGAGCCGAGTCGCCACCGCACATTTGCCAGCATCGGTGTTTTGAATTAATACATATTTTTCTTTATTCCCAGCTGTTCGCGCTCAATAATTCTCTAGCTTCGCGCTCGTAGATGGTCGTCTACATTTTCGTTCGGCAGAGTACGCTTGCTTTGTTTACCGCCGCACCCTTTTTTTTTGCATCGCATGTTTTCTTCGACGTCGCCCATGGTCTCTGTAGGGCCTCAACGCTCGCTCGAGCAGTGCGTATCCCGTCGCCTCGAGCGAAGCACATGTCAAACACCTCGCGAAATGTATCGAACATAGTATAAATAGATATTATAGTTTGTTTGTTTTATACGCCAATTAAAAAGTAAACTTCATGACTCATTCGTGAAGCCTCTACCCATGCATGGAACGCCAGCTACTCTATTTGTAATTATTTTGCACCCGACAGTTACAAAATTTGTAACCCCACCCGTAGTGTTTCACAATTAAGCTGAAGGTGTGCTTAACCTACAAAAGAAAGAAAAACGTGATCTCTATAAAACATGTCCGTGACACACAGTCCTCCGAGTTCAACCTTTGCAAACGAAGCTGCATCCGCCTCACAAACAGACATTGTGAATCAAGGAGCATTGTTCTTGCAATCCGGTATGGACATTACCAGTGAGGAAAGTTCACAACACATCGGGAACATATAAATATCGGGCGAAACTTCCGCCTTTCCGACCCAATCTACCAGAACGTAAATTGTGTCTATACCTGTGATCAAATTGGACCAGGACTGGTCCATTTAAACCGCGCGCGTAAACCGAATCGGTAAAATTTTTTTTTCTAAGTTGGTACAACCTTCTTTGACATTCGTGTGAAGTTTGAACGGGATACGTCCATTAGTGTGGGTTTGGCAGCCATTAGTTTACGACGCGAAAAGTTTGTCTGGCGATTTTTACTATGGAAAAAAAAATTGAACAACGAGTTTGCTTGAAATTTTGTGTTTCCAATGGAATTACGGCTACGGAATCATTGAAAATGTTGCAGAAGTGTTTTGGAGAGTCTACTCTATCGAGAACGCAAGTATTTGAGTGGCATAAAGCATTCAGTGAGGGTCGCGAGGTCGTGGAAAACTTGCCTCATGCGAGTCGTCCATCGACTTCTGTTAACGACGATAACATAAAAAAAGTGAAGAAAATTGTGCTCGAAAATCGTCGTATTGGCATTAGAGAGATAGCAGAGGCTCTCAAGGCCGGATTTGTGGGCAGACAATTCATGGATTTTTCACCACGATAATGCGAAACAAAAGTCATCGCTCAGCCACCGTACTCGCCAGTTTTGGTTCCCTGTGACTTTTTCCTGTTTCCGAAACTCAAATATCCGCTTCGGGGAACGCGCCATGAGTCGATTGAGGCCATAAAAAGAAATTCGCGGAAGGAACTAAAGGCCATCCCGGCCGAGGCCTATAAGAAGTGTATGGAAAATTGGATTAACCGTTGACATGCTTGTATTGGCTCAAAAGGAGCCTATTTTGAAGGCGATAATAAAGATTTGTATTAAAATACATAAAAATGTTGTCTTTTTTAACCAGTCCGGGTCAAATTTGATCACAGGGTACATCAATCGGAGAACTACTGACGATTATAGAAAATACAATTTCGCCCTCGTAGCACTAAATCTTAAGACAGTGCAACAACTATGTGACTTCCCATATGCAGACCATCAGAGCAAGATAAGTATAAAGCTTTCAAATATATATCGATACTTCGTCATACTGACTCCAAAAGAAAACAAATTCTAACATTTCTTAACGATTTACAACTCGATAAGACAAATCCATTTCAGATGTTACGGGAAACGAGGGAATTGGTAGGCGAAATAGTGAATGACGAATAACTTCGCACCTGATTCATGCAATGCATGCCGACAAACGTTTGGGCAGTCCTGATGGGCAGTACTGCTCTTCCCCTAATGAAATTGGCAGAAATAGATGATCGAATCGCATATATAGGTCCGAGTGTAACACTACGTCAACTACACAATCTTATACAACAGAAAAAATGTTGCATTATTATCGTAAAGTTTGGAAAAGCTCTGTTTTAGACGAAATCATCAGCCAAAACAACAAAAACTTTAACAGACAGAGGCGAAGATCTTGTTTTTCTTCCCGCAGCATTTCCAACCCTTCGTAACCTAGCATATGCTACTACTACGCTAGATTTGGCAAGGAAGTGATTCGGTGAACCATACCTTGCTCCTTCCAACCAGCACGCAAATAACAAAACAAGCTCAGTCGTGCATGACAAAACAATGAATTTGGGTTCCTAATAGACTCTGGGTCCGTTGTCATTGTAATGGCACGAGAATTTAAAGGGCCAGTCCACTTTGGAGCCACGAAAAAAGGCTATTTTCGCGATTTTTTTTTGAGGATTTTATAAAAGATATGAATATAAAAGTTGTTGGGCTTGAAAAATAAAGTCTTGAAATACATTTAAAAAAAAATTTTAATTCATTTTTAGTCATTTTTAAGTACAAAAACTATAGTTTAACGTAACGCCTCAAAAATAGATGGGCTAGGTAGCTCCATCACAACTCGGCAACGGCTTGTCTGAAACAAAAAAATCAAAGTCCATTAGATTCAGTATGACACCAGCTACAAAATGACCCTCGGATATAAAGTTTTATCAAAAAATAAAAAAATGGCAGATGAAAACGAAAAAAGTAAAAAAAAAACGCGTTTGTTTCGCAGTTTTTCGCAAAAAAAAGAGTAAAAATCAAAATTTTAAAACCATCGAGGGTCATCTTGTTGCGAATCATGTTTACAATATGTGGTTCAAATTTCAAGAGAATCGGTTTATTAGTTTTAGAGATTCGATGGAGCTAGATTTTGAAAACGTTGCTTCGAGAAAAACGCGTTTGAAATTTATACTATGAAAAACTCTTACCTAAACTGAATCGGCAATATTGACACAATATTGACACAATATTTCTGAATGTTTGTACTTTCGAAAACAGTAAAAAAAATTGATTTTTTGAAATTTTCAAAGTGGACTGGCCCCTTAACAAAGAAAAATTTAAGCTTTATGCCATAAAGACTACAGAAATTGACACCTTCAGCGAAAAGATCCTCACACTTGACCTGCCCCTTCGTCGGCAATCTGGCATTTATCATTACCGAAGTAAATTCTCCAATTGTGGGAGCCGCTTTTATTGCGCACCATGGTCTTCTAATTGACCTTCAGAATCGACGCTTTATTGACTCTGTCATTCAGCTCACATCAAAAGGAATCATCACAGACTTCGATACACAGAATCTAAACGGTTTAAATTAGTACAGGGTACACAGCATATCTTGAACAGTTTCCAAACATTATTCAGCAATCGTCTTTCAAAAAGATGGGACATAACAGCGCGGTCGCACATTACATGGGTGAACATGCTTTTTCATCAAAAGCGTTCATTTATTATTATTTGCAGTGCTGCCACATTAAGGTAGTTCTGTAGGTGCACGTATGAGCTAAAAGTTTCCGCCGCAGCGTATAGTAAAATCCAATACCTATATGATGCTGTTGGTTGTAAACTGTTAACAGAGCTTATAAACTCTGTATATCCTACAAAGCGGCGCTGCAATCGTATATATAATAATTCACAAGCTTTGCTAATATTTGGCAATAAAAAACGTTCACTTGTCAAAAATATTGTGTTTTTTCTTACCTAGTATTTAAAAGTTAGAAATGCAATAAATTTCGAAATCGTCAATTACACCATCCGAAGCTGCTTGAAGTTTCATCTTATCGTGTTATTTTTCAGTTATGTCCACTAGTAATTCAAATCAGACTGATACAACTAAAGATAAGATGAATAACAACAAAAAAAAATGCAAATCGGCCCGTATCTTCTAAACCAGTTCGCGGCCCATGATGCCAATTTTTTCTGTATGTCCACACTAACAACAGAAAATTCAGAAAAAATTAGAGCAAAATCAAACGTGACATACTTTTTGAAAATCGATTTTTTTCATTTATTATATAATTTTTCTACGAAATTTTTTTTTTTATTGTTAAAGTCCAAAGTTCATTCAAAATCAAAAATATTTTGTCTGATAATTTTTTTTGCCTGGGTCATAGTTTTTAAGGTACATCTAGTTGAAAACTGATTCTCATTTTTCAAAAATTGAGATATTTAGAGCAGGACTCATAAAAAAAATCTGAAAAAAATCACAGACACTCCTAGTAGGTACCTTTTGATAATAAAAAAATTGCAGGACTCTGAAAAATAGTGAGGGTTTTGACCTTGCTGGAAACCAGTGGAATGCCTCATATATATTTATATATATATGAGCATAATCAATGCATGAATGGATCTGTGCTAGATATATACGAAAATCCAAAGGAGAAAAAGTATAATTAATTCGTCTGCTAAACTATTCCAACACGCGATTCTTCCGATTACTCTGATGGTTTGTGCTAGTTTGCATTTTCAATGTGAATAGAACGCAAAAATAATATATTCCGGATTTCCTTCTGAACAAATACGTAACCGTTTGTCAGTTTGAGCTGGCCCCCTCCTGCCGCTTCCTACGTATGTAACATTGATCCAAGCCGTTATTGCGAAATACCTTAGTTAGCATCCTTTATTATTCAAAGGTAGTGAAAGGTAAGTGAAATCACTCACCTTTTGAACAACGTTGTTCTCATTCATCCGAATAATGAATCCATTCAGCAATATTTAATCAGTGATGGGCAACTGATGCGTAACATGTATGACCTTTGGTTGCCTCGATCAATATTTCATATGCGTATAGTACGTAGCAATGTTTAAAGATAAGCCTGATGATGGAAGCTCGAAGACCGTGTAAACACAAATCACCAATTAATTATACGCAGCATAATTAAATGCTTTTGACCATCATCAAAGAGAATTACTGTAATTCTTCCGAAATCAACAAAAAATACTGTATGCACGGCATTAATATAGGTATACATATAATAATCACAAACAAAGTTTAGACATTGAGCTTGCCAACATTACTTTTCTACTGAATGCCTGGATCAGCATACTATCCGATCGCATCCTGTTACCAATTACGCTTCTTCCTCGTTAATACGTACAAATAAGTGGCGGTTAAAGTTACAGCCCTCATAACTTACGTCAGTGTGTTTTACGGGCTGCCACCCCTCGTGGTCATGTGGAGTGATCTCTCCTCGAGCCGGCTATTACGTCGCTCTTACTTTGTCACCCCTTCATGTTGGTTACATGCGTTCACAAGTTCGCTCTCACTCTTCTCGTTTCTGTCTCTTTTTTTTCTCTGTCGCATATATATGTATATATCAGGAGATGCGGCAGCTGCTCGACGCCAAGTACGTAAGGACAATAGGCTACCCGTCTGTTTTTACGCGAAAAAGCCGGACGTGAAATCTAATATCTATATCTCAATGAGCACGCTGTAAAATGAATTTCCGACGACATTTTCATTATATACATAATTCCGACCTAAGCGTTTTAAGGTCCTATTCTAGTGTGAACACCCATTTTCAAGGTGATTTTTTGGGAATTATATTTAGAAAAACCGTTAATTCTACAGTCTTAGTATTTTTTTAAAATTAGTTTTGTTCCAGCCGTACAGGGTCTTTTCCCCTTTTTACGTGCCCCAACCTACCTAAATTTCCACATCCTCCACATCTTCCATTCCACAATTCCCCCGTCTACCACCTATTCCACTCACTCCCACCTTGCGGCCGGAGCCGACTTCCCCCTCTGTATCGTATACACCATGACATAGCTGCCATGGGCATCGGGAAACTGCGGAAAACCTATACCGATACAGCCAGTCCCAAGTTCGTCTCCCAGTCACGGAATTAGTCGTCTTTCGCCGACAAATGTCGAAGAAAAACATTTCACGACGAAAGGGACATGACTGGCATTCGAACCCGCGATCTCCTGATCCGCTGGCCAGCATGCTAACCACTAGACCAATGCACCGGGTTCTACAGTGTTAGTATTTTACAGTTATATTTATACATGTTGGATATGACATCGTAAATTTTCGTAAAGCATTTTATTCGGAATTGTACATGATATTTGATGTTGCGCAGGTCAAGTCACAAACATTTTTTATCTCTGATTTTTACAATAAAATGTTCACTTCTCGCGGACCGGAAAAATAGTAATTATAAAGCAATCAAAAAGATGGAGGGCCGAACGATAGCTCGACATGTACTCTATATGAGTGCAAAATGGCAAGTCGATCGGCCTAGTAGTTTGTGAAAAAAATACACGCACGACGATACAAAAATTTCGCGAAATGACCTGCGTAACATCAAATGTCATGTACAATTTTGAATAGAATGCTTTGGAAGAATTTCAGTTTTTACTTCAAACATGTATAAATATAACTGTGAAATACTAATAATTTAGATTTAACCGTTTCTCTAAATTTTATTTCCAAAAGATTAACTTGAAAATGGGTGTTCACACTAGAAGACGGCCTCGATGTACCTATTTACGACCCAAGCGGCTCACGAGGGGACGTCACCATAGCCGGGAAACGGACTTGAATGAGGATTTCACCGTTTATAGTACTCAACTAGAAATGTGTTACAGCAAAAAAATACGATGCAATGATCAGCCGTTTACGGGAGAAATTACAGTAAAACATTCGACGCAACTCATGTACCAGTTCGGTGACTCGTTTCATACTAAGGCGGCGCGGCCGAGTGGTTAGCGCTTACGCCTGGCGCGCAGGCGCTCCATGTTCAAATCAAATGGTATATGAACTGCGTCGAACTTTTTACTGTCATTTTTTCCCGTAAACGGCTGAGCGTTGCATCGTATGGCCTTGCTATAATACATTTTTAGTGGAGTACTCTAATAGGAAAAAGCTTCGCCCATATCCGTTTCCCGGCTATGACGATGTCCCGTTGTCAGCCGTAGTAGAGGTATCCTCATCACGCCCATAAAAATAGCAGGAAAGGTTTTATAGAGTCTAACTTGCAGATTTCTGGATAGCTCAGTGAATCTAGTATAGCGCGTATACGTCTTTGTCGATGGACATATTTTTATTCGCCTTTTGTATACATTCGTCTTGGTAGAATTTGTTTGATTAAATTTTCAAGAGAGTTTAATAGGGTCGATATTTTATTTTCTATTTTGTAAAAAGTTCACGATGAAGAATTCGACAATCGGCTTTGTTCAGAATTCGGGTACATGCGTAAAAAATCCATGTATAATCTTGCATTTCAATTTGCAATTTTGTAGTTTCTACAGTGAGTAATTATAGTTTATACTTACCTACTTTAGCATTCATTATTCGGAGTTGATAATAAAAACTCTTTTAATACGTATAAACAAAAGTACATTCCTATGTCATTCTACATGTAACTGCAGAGTATGCAATGTCTACACTGAGTTACGAAAATGTATATCCTCGCACCTTGTTCCGTTTATAATTAGAAGTAGATAATAAAAACTGGACTTATGAATATAAGCAAAAAAACGGCATGGAAAATATCTTCACTTTACGCAAAACAATGAAAAACCAAATATATCGAATTTGTTTACATTGATGACAGGCACTGGAAAATGCATACTACATCTAAAGGTATACATTTTTCATACCTGAGTATTGAGGAGCTGAAAATATGCATTGTTCATACATAGCTCGAAAATAAACAAAAATTACATCTGTAGATATCGAGGAACTGAAAATATGAAATTTTCTTGCATGGTTCATCGATAATGAAAAATTCATACCTTTAGGAATCAAGGAGGCAAGAATATTAACTTTCCTTACATTGCTCAAAGGCAAGCAATATTTTATGTGTCCCGGTCGCAGGAAGTGAAACATATAATTTTTTTTTGCATCGTTCGCAATCCATGAAAAATTCATCTTTTAGGAATGGAGGAGTCAAAATATGTACTTTTCTTAAGAAGACAAGCAAAAGTGTATACCTTTCTAAGCGGCACAGTGGCTGGATCGGTTCCGCAGCACAGTTGCAAGCATAGAGATTGCGCACCATCCACTCAAGCTGATTTGACTCAAGCCGACTCAAGCGCAGCTATCGTACCGAATAGCAGTACCCTTCCAATCCCACTCTTATTGTCTACCATGCTTCGAGCCTGACGCTAGGGCCTGACACTTCTCCCACCATGAGTTACACCGATCAATATTCGGCTCCGAGTGGGGGGTGATTTCATTTATGGAGGTGCCGTTCCGAGAGGTTGCAGTGTATATCTTTATGTATCGACGAGATTAACCATCGCGACATCCAGACGTCTGAGCGAAATGTAATTTCAAATTACACTTTTTAAATACGAGGCTCATCTGAAAAGTTTTCGGCCTTTTTAAGAAAAACACATATTTCGAAGCAAAACAATATTTATTGCTCGACGTAATCTCCATTCAACTTGATACATTTAGTCTAACATTTCTTTGAAACCGTCAGAAAAAAATTTATTGTCTAACCGTGATAAATACTGGTTTACGATTTTTTTTTCAAATTGGAAACAGAAAAAATTCTAAATCTATTTTCAACAAAAATCACTTCCTGATGGACCCGCAAATTGAATTTCCTTTCAATTGCGCAAAGATTCTTGTGAATCAGTTCATCCGTTGAAGCCCTAGAGCGCCCCGCGCGCTGAAATATGTTGTTTCCAGACAAACGCATTCAAAGTTTAATGTTTACGCTGTACATCCTAAAATACTTTAGATAAGAAAACATCTTTCTACCCATGTGTTCTAAACACGTTGAGGATGCAAATTATGTGAAACAAAAATCGACTTTACCATCGTCACGAAAGGTAACCTACCCTTGAGACCCGAAGAGATTATTTGAGGCAACTCACTTGTGGCTGACCAAGCGACCTGGCCACAAATCTTACTTGTAGCAACGGCTCAAGGCTTATTCAACTACTATTAAGTTTCGCCTCACTCCTGTTTGTCAAAACTGAATGAAAATGGAATAATATTTTATGCATTTCTTGAAATAAAATTCCTAGTGGTATGTTGAGAATTTTTTTTTCTACCAATCTATTATAGAAATGTATGACTCACTGAATGAATGATTTCAACGATTACACATTTTGAGTACTATAATCGGGTCGTGGCAGGCTGAAATGTACATAGGGTCATTGAAAATCCAAGCGGTTGCAGCCACAAACTAGTGGTTTCAAGAGCCTGTGGAAAATAGATCGCCGGCAAGCCACAGGTACATGGCCTAATTTTTTTAACGATCACTCTCATATTCGAGACTTTGCATTGACGGACTGTTTGAGAGTAAGTGTGTATGGATGGTTGAGTATGCGAAGTATTTGATTCTAATTCACAGGCACTTGAAGACTTACACCCCTGGTTCACCAACGAATGGAAACTATTAGAGACTGCAAGGGAAATACGCGCCGTCACCGTTTTATTTGCACGAAATACGCTGCTTATACCCGAGCTTGTACCCTACGGTTATAGGGTAGGCTTTTATTCCAAGACCATTGAGAAATAGACGATTTAGTGGTCCCGTTACATTACTAATAATAATAATCTGGAGATATTTCGCCAGAAACTAAAATGAATTATCGACTGAGAGTCTCCAATGATTACCATTATAATTGACTTAAATGAATGAGATCCTTGTCTATTGGTAAGGTGCGCACGGATAAAAAGTGCCAGTAACCAGTAGTTAATTGATCCATAGATGGCAATTTTTCCCGCGCCAATCACTTTCATGATTGGATACTGCTTCGGCTATACAAGACATTGATTTTAAAAATTCACAACATGCAGCGTTTATCCTATCTCGTGCTACAGTACACCGGCCAGTGAATGGTCGAGGACCAGTGAATAGACGAAAGCTGATTTATATTTCAAATAAGTAAAGAATATGAATTGTCGATTAAAAATCGAATCACTATAATTTAGCACAAAAATCACGGTTCTCATTACAACCAATTTCTTACAAGGAACATCACTTAAGGGCGGGGTAAAGTTAATTCGGCGAAAAAAAGGCATGTTTTTAAGATTTTTTTTTGGCGTAACGGATAGTGTTCGTTTATTGAAAAATTTACATATAATACAGTAAATTTACATATTACAAACATTTGAACAACATTCTCCTAAATTTGCATTGCAAAATATTCAAAATTGAGCGAGTGAAAATTAAACCCCGGAGGCGCCTCGAAAGAAAGTTGGTTTGCGGTGTGCACCATAACTCGCAACAGAATCATCTGAAACAAAAAAATCAAAATGCATTTGTTAAAGGAGATGTTTCTCGAGGTAATGACGGGAGGATTTTTTTTTTTTTCGATTTTTCGATTTTTCGTAGCACTTGGGAGCCAAAAACCCGATTTTCGCTTAAAAAAATCGGCTAATTTGTTGTTGAAAAATTAGTAATTATTAAAAAAAACAAAAAAGCTCTCGACAATACCTGGTGAATTATGTGAAGAAGTACTGTGCAAAATTTCAAAGCGATTGGTCCAGTAGATTTTGAGTTATCGTGCACACGGACTTCAAATATGACAAGTCTCAGAAAAACGGTTTGAAAAACGCAGAAGAGTTTGGTCGCTTAGCGCTCATTGCACATAAGTTTGAGAACACTTCTCCATTGCATAAAAATCTGAGAAAATTCATGCATATTAAAGGTACTCAAAAGATTAATTTTGCTCATAATAATTCCAAAATGTTATTAACAAAATGATGAAAAAAAAAATTAGTCAACAAATTTCCCCGCAACCCAATTTTTTTTCGTGATTCGTTCATTTTTCTGAATACGTATGAATTTTTTCAGATTTTTCAATTATCTTTGAATTTTTAGAAATTCAAAATAAAACTCGATAATTTTCTTATACTCACTCAAAGTCGTCGATGCCAGGTCCGTAGAGCAAAAGGCTTCCATCAAGATGATCGAGAGCATCTTTTTGCGTTTGTCTACGCAAAACTCTTTCTTCTTTACTGTCGTGCGCCGCTTGCTTCTCTGCTCTACTAATTCGCTCTACTAACTCAAACTGTTAGTGTGACTTGCTACTGCTCAGCACGGCATACAGCGGTCAACTGATGTACAGACTAATGTGTATACTAATATACACCATGCCTCGAATATACATAACGGGACCGGAACAGGCCCGTTTATCAAGAAATTTATTCGGGGTCGAAAAATACAATAGCGCGCCGCGCAGCTGCCGCCCAGGTATAAAACCCGGCATGGAGCAATAGACGCTCAAATACTCATAACTTCGTCAATTTTACTCCGATCGACTTGAAATTTTAACACAATATTCTTGAGATATTATGCATTCATTTAAAAAATTTAAAAAAAATAAAAAAAAAAATTTAAATACTTTACCCCGCCCTTAAGTGTCCGCCCTCGATTTTGTTGAAACTCATATATGTTATAAACCATTGAAAACTATTAGACACGTATTTTTTTATCTGCTTTCACTATATTCACTATATTCGCTATAAAAATTTTAAGAAAAAATAAAATTAAGGGGTAAACTACCTCTCCATTTGCTTTTTTTCACCCCACACTTAGGAGGGCTGCATGAAAATTAATAAAACAGGTAACTTTTTGAAGGGGGGTCAAAATTCAAGTTTAGGTGTTTTTGCGTTTTTACCTGACAGCAAATTTAAGGGGGTAAACCGCCCCAAACATAAATTTGTTTATCACAGTTGTGTTTTCTGTGTTTAAAGTGTATCCGCTGATTCAAAATATTCCTATAAGCTACAATTTAATATTTCGTCATGTTTCGAAATTATTACATTCGTCTTAAGGGTTAACTAACCCGTCTGACGAGGAGAAACATCACTGAAGTATCCGCTTTCGATTTTGTGGAAACTCATATATGTGATAAAGCGTTGAAAACTATTACACACGTATTTTTTTATATCGGCAGAAAAACAGTTTTATGGGGGGAAACCACCCTCGAAGGACAGCGTGTCACGGGGTAATTATGCCCCGTGACCCGCATTTCACCCACAGACAGTCCACCGATCTGAATGAAACAAAAACGACAATTCGTCTAATGGAAAGCGATGAAAAATCCACTAGCAGAGTGTTGAGAAAAAATTGAATTAAGGGGTGAACCACCCCTCCATTTGCCCTTTTTTCACCCCACACTTGGGATGGTTGCGTAAAAATCAATAAAACAATTATCATTTTGAAGGAGGATCAAAATTTATGTTTACGTGTTTTTCCGTTTTTTTCCGGATGCCAAACTTTGGAGGGTAAACCACCCCTAACATAAATTTGTTTATCACCGTCGTGTTTTCTGTGTTTAACATGTATCCGCTCATTCATAATATTCTTATAAGCTACAATTTAATGTTTTCTCGTGTTCTGAAATTATTACGTCCGTCTTAAGGGTAAACTACCCCCTCTAATTTCATTTCATTCGCAGATCCAAAAATTTTTTTACTCATTTCGTTGAAACTGATACCATTTCATCGGTAATAAATGAATGAATTTTATGTTTGTATATGACGAACGTAATAATTTCGAAACATGAGAAAATATGATTAGGTGTTCAACTTTGCCTCCGCCGTTTTTTTCCGAAATTTGAGGTTTTATTCGTAAAAAGTGATTACCTATTCATGGTTCAAAGTACTGTCCATCGCTAGCTACTACTTTCCATGGTTCAAAGTACTGTCCATCGCTAGCTACTACTTTTTCCCATCTTTTTGGCAATTGTCGGATACCATCTCGAAAAAAACGATTCCATCTCGCAGAAATCTTCCACCGCCTTGCCGGTCCTCGACGTCAAAATCACCGCTCTTGAAGCGTTGAAACCACTCACGACATGTTCTTTCACTAAGAGCAGACTCACCGTAATTATTATACTTGAGAGCATTCGATGCGCCTCAGCCGCTTTTTTCTTCAAATGGAAGCAGAAAATCAAAACTTCTCGCAAATGACGAGAATTTGGCTCTAATACTGACATCTTCGATCGAGAGTAAATTTATGATGCAAAGACAAATTCACTAATGTGGTGCTAACGTTATGTTGACAGATATCCGAGCTTACTGTGTGACATTTTTTATCTGCCTATTTCGACCAGCACTTACCGCTGCAGCCATCTATAAAAAAACGGCGCAAGCAAAGTTGTACACCTAATAAATTATATTTCGCTGTCTCGTCCTCTATATCAACACGTAGTCACGCTAGTTGTACTACCTTTTGTCACAGTTGCGTTTAAAACAATAGAATTTTTGCGCCCTTGCATCTTAAGAGGCGCCCCATATTCCGATCGTCATTACGGTTTTCTATGCGTCTAACGTCACACGTTGAATTTTGTCAGGCTAACTTTTAATTATGGAATTCGAGGAGAATTGCAGGGGGAAAAGTAAGAAGAGGAAAAGCAGTCGGTCCAAGGGTAATGAGACCTTGGAAAAATTATACCATTTGCTGAAAAGAGAGGTTCGAACGCGCGGACCTTCGCCACCAGATGAGCGACGTCACCGTCGCCCGAGATCGAATTCTTGGGAATCCCAAAAAGAAAATCGGACGTCTAGAAGACATCGGGTATCTCGTTCTCAAAGAAGAAGTAAATCCCGAGCGAGTTCCTCAAGGCACAGGGACGACTATGGCGATGGTGAGCATAACCCGAGAGGCATGTCACATCGTGGTCGTCCCAGACGGGACTGGAGAACCTCAATCTACCGGAGTATGAGCATCGAGGGTGCTGGAATTCGGGATGAGCTTGACGATGGCGAGCATAGCCTGCGAGACATGTCACATCGTGGTCTTCCTACTGGTACGGGCGGTGAGCGCTTCGAGCGATGAACGTCACGTCATGTTTATGGGTATGTTAAAACTTGCCATATGTTACACGGAAAAAAACTCAGCCCATCCGAGTACCTTTGAGAATGACCAGGAGAAATCTTCGAAAGACCAAAGCGCTGAAAATATAAAGGCCCAGGTACTCGACGGTGATAAAACTGAGGCATCTACCGCCGAGGTCCTCGACGAAACAGTTCTCGCTCTTCTCGGTAGAGATCCAATGAAAGCTGGGCAACCCGGCCCGACTATCAATCCAGCGGTTGCCGTTATGTGGTCGAAGATTATAAAATCGGGCTTATCAAAGGATATTAAACAGGAGCTGATTAAAAAATACCCGTCTGCTGAGAACTGTGCAGTTCTAAAAGCACCGGGACTTAACGCCGAAGTAAAATCAGCTGTGAGCGTTACAGCTATACGAAAGGACTTATACCAAGCAATCGCTCAGACCCAATTAAGTGCTGGGATTGCAGCTATCGGGTTTTGTTTAACCGAGATGTTTAATCAGGAAAAAGCTGGGGAGTGCCAGCACAAGGCGCAACTGATCACTTCTATGAGTGATGCGGGGAAAATCTTAACAGATTTACACCACGAGGTTTCGTTGACAAGAAGGTCGTTCATTGTGCCGAGCCTTAACCCCGTGACAAAAGCAATTGCGGACGATAGCGCAGTGGACACCTTACTGTTTGGCGAGGGCTTTGCAGATAATCTAAGAGCGGCCAAAGCAGTAGAAAAATCGGGCCAGGATTTGGCAAACACCGGAAAGCCAACGCCCGAGACTAAAAAAGCCCAACCAGCAACATTCAGGCCTTCCCAGGGCGGACGGTATCAGTGCAGCGGGTCGTCCCAAAATTTAAACTCGAGGGGCCTCTCCCAGAGGAACTGGCAGAATTCTCGACAGGAGAGGCAAAAGCCCCGGTATCAGCGCACCCAACAGAAGAACAGGCCCCGGAAATAGAGGTGAGCCGAATCGCCGAACGTCTTCAACAATTTACGCGAGCGTGGATGAAAATTACATCCGATCGCTTCGCTCTGGGATGCGTTAACGGGTATGAAATTCCCTTTAACTTGGAGGTTTACCAAAATAACGCGCCCATCGAGCCTAAGTTGTCGCTACAGGAGCAAACCCATCTCGACAAAGCCATAAACGACCTGAGGGAAGAAGGAGCTATTTCCCCGTGCGAACCCTGTGAAGGACAATTTATATCATCATACTTTTTAGTGGATATATCGTCAGGGGGGAAAAGGTTCATTCTGAACTCGCGCAAACTAAATCAGTTTATGACACCTCGTCACTTTAAAATGGAAGATAGACGAACAGTCCTCCGTCTGTTGTCGAAAAATTGGTTCCTGGCATCAAAAAGTATAGAAAATTCCTGTGATTTAGTTACAAAGGAACAA
The DNA here is from genome assembly GCA_963932345.1 of Ophion ventricosus. Taxonomy (NCBI): domain Eukaryota; kingdom Metazoa; phylum Arthropoda; class Insecta; order Hymenoptera; family Ichneumonidae; genus Ophion; species Ophion ventricosus. Next base: position 25,230,186 of record OZ010714.1, on the reverse strand, counting down.
TGTTTGAATTCAACTGTCTGCCCTTCGGATTGTGCACTGCACCATACGTTTTTACAAAACTGTTAAAGCCCGTAGTTCAGTATTTAAGAGCCACCGGCTTTATTTCAGTAGTGTATATAGATGACATCCTGCTAATATCGAGGTCCGAAGCGGAATGCTTAAAGAATGTCGAATGGATGAGTCATATCTTTGAGTCACTGAGATTCATACTAAATCATGATAAATGCCAATTGACACCGAGCCACCGGTGTCAATACCTTGGCTTTATATTCGATACCCGGAAAATGGCAGTTTCATTGACTCAAAAGAAACGAGAGTCAATTTTAAAATTAGTGTCATCCTTTCGGAATAAGAAAGGATGACGTCAAATTCGAAAGATGTCAAATTCGAGATTTTGCTCAGTTCATCGGAGTGCTCGTAGCAGCAATTCCAGCTGTTAGTTATGGGTGGTTATATACCAAAGAATTAGAACGCGAAAAGTTCAGGGCACTCATGGAAGTAGATAACTTTGACGAATAAATGAGCCTCGAGAGTAGCTTGAAACCAGATTTCGACTGGCGGACTAGGAATATTATGACAATAAATAACCCTATTAGGTCATACAGATTCAAATTAAAAATATTCACGGACGCATTTCGCTCTGGATGGGGAGCATTCTGCAAAGGGGAAAAGCACATGGGTGGTTGAACTTATCCGAGCAAGAACATCACATTAATTTTTTGGAATTATGAGCAGCGTTTTACGGCCGTAAATGTTTTGCAAGTACAAGTCGAGCGGGCGAAATCCGGCTCAGGATCGACAACCGTGATATCATACATAAATAGGACGGGAACGTGCGGTACCCGAAACTCAGCAACTTATGTAAACGCATCTGGAAATGGTGTGAAGAGCGCGAAATGTGGATTTTTGCCTAATATTTCTGCTCTAAAGACAATATAGAAGCCGACATAGAGTCAAGAGTCGTGCCACGAGAAACGGAATGGGAACTATGAGATTGGGCATTTAATCAAATCCAATCAAGGTTCGGAAAATTTGACGTAGATCTCTTCGCCTCTTACGTAAACGCAAAATGTCGGAATTTTATCTCATGGCACAGTGATCCGGACGCGATCGCAATGGATGCATTTACTGTTTCGTGGTCAGAATATTTCTTTTACGCCTTTTTGCCATTTTCATTGGTATTACGGGTGTTGCAAAAAATCTAAATGGATAACACAGCGGGGGTGGTGGTCGCTCCGTACTGGCCGACCCAACCGTGGTTTCCCCTATTTAAATCTTTAATAGTATCGGACGAAATTGTTCTAGAGCCACACGAAAATATGCTTTCCTGCCTTTTCAGAGGTTCCCACGCACTGGACACGACGCTTACCCTGGTCGCCGCCCGCTTATCAGGCAAGCGTTTGGACTAAAAGGTGTCCTGGACGAAACATCGATCATTATGATGGAATCTCTGTTGGAGGGAACAGTCAAACAATGCAACAAAGCGCTGCGACTTTGGTGGATATTTTGTCATGAAGAAAAGGTTTCTCCGTTCGAATACTCCATTGCGCGAGCGCAACAATTTTTTGCATCCCTTGCCAGGAAAGTAAAATCTTATAGCACGCTGAATATGTATAGATCAGCAATTTCGTTCCTATCATCAAACGAGCTAGGAAAAGATTCAAGACCGGTTTTTCAAAGGTATAGCAGTAGCGAAGCTGCAAAAGCCGAAATATCCGTTGATAAGGGACCCGGATCCAGTCCTAAAATACTTAGTGACACTGTATTCCAACACGGAATTATCAATGGAAAACCTCACGAAGAAATTAGTGACATTACTTGCCCTGATTATCGCACAGCGCGTCCAAACACTATCGCTAATCAAAATGGAAAATATCACGATAACGGAAACGCTGGTTCAAATAAAAATACCGAATCGCACGAAAACGTCCGGACGACATAGGAGTCAGCCTCTTTTGAATGTCCCTTTTTCAAGGAAAAACCAGCGCTCTGCGCTCGTCTACTCTCCAGCAGTACATCCATCAAACCACAAAACTGCGCCAAAAAGAGTCCAATATGTGGATTACATTTAGACGACCTCACGGACAAGCATCATCGCAAACGATCAGTCGGTGGATAAAAGAAACGCTCGAAAAAGCGGGTATCGATACCAAAATATTCAGCGCACATAGCACTCGACATGCTGCTACATCGTCCACATGTCCGCAACTTGATGTTTAAAATCAAGTTACCCTATCAATTAAATAAAAAGTTCTATCTAACGCGCGTATAAGATAAGAGGCATTTAGAAGGTCATATGTTTAAATCGCCACATGCTTTGAACAACTACGTGTTGATATAGAGGACGAGACAGCGAAATACAATTGAAGCTTGAACGAACTTACCTTAAGTGATGTTGGACTGTAATTGTATGAGCTGTCTCGTCCGAATATATCAACCCCCTCCCGGAAATTCGCATACTCTTTACCCAAGTCCCATTTATGAAGAAACTGCGATTTAAAGGCTTTAAAATATAATGAAGATCGGAATATGGGGCGCCTTCTAAGATGCGAGGGTGCAAAAATTCTATTGTTTTAAACTCAACTGTGACAAAAGGTAGTACAACTAGTGTGACTACGTGTTGATATATTCGGACGAGACAGGTCATACAATTACAGTCGAACTTCACTTAAGGTAAGTTCGTTCAACCTTCAATTATAGCTTATAGGAACATTTTGAATCAGCAGATACACTTTAAACACAGAAAACACGACCGTGATAAATGAATTTATGTTAGGGACAGTTTACGCCCTTAAATTTGCTGTCCGGCAAAAGCGCAAAAACACGTAAACTTGAATTTTGACCCCCTTTCAAAATGATACCTGTTTTATTCACTTTCATGCAACCTTCTTAAGTGTAGGGTGAGAAAAAGGGAAATGCAGGGGTGGTTTACCTCAAACAACAAAGTATACCTCCGTACATAAGAACCAAAAAGCCCACATTTACTGAAAATATTCATTTATTAACAAAACATATTTATTGCAGGAATTGATATATTATACTAACATTTTTGTTAACTAAATATGGCTTCTTCTTTAGTTTCTCTGAGATAAAATAACCATAAAAATCAGCCCTGAAATAACAAATAACACTTAAGGGGTTACGTGGGTTTAAAAATTGCAATAAATCCATTTTTTTATTTTATTATCTAATAGTACAATATATCTAGAATATTCTCCCAAAGTTTTAAGTCAATCGGAGTAAAAGTCTAGGAGAGAAAGCCATTGGGAACTCCCCCCGTTGGAAAAAACCGGCCGGGAGCGACGCAGGTATACGCATTTTTCTCAAAACTCTATTTTTGTAGTCGGTGGACACGATTTCTCAAAAACTAATGCACCGATCTTATTGAAATTTTGCACACTTCTTCAAAATAGCATTGACTAGTGATTGAACGAAGGTTTTTTTTTTTATCACAACTGATTTAACAAGGCTATACGTAGTGTAAATTGTACCAAAAATTGAACTATTTTGCATACAGCTCTGCCAAAAATTCAAATTTCAATTTTTTTTAAATCCTTCGTTCAATCAAGAGCTATAGTTGTCTACTAGAAGAAAAAATATGGTTTTTGTAATTTCTGATAAAGCTATCATGAGTTATCCTGACCACCACGAGGATACTTTTTTTAGAGATCTCCGGAAACCAGGTCCCACCAGCCGAATTTCCTAAATTTTTCATGAATTTTTAAAAAATATTGTTGAAATGTTGCTCTTTTATGTGCTTAACATTTTGAATAAAATAATTTATATATTATATTTTTTAAAAATAGAGAAAATATGTTTTTTTGGCTTGGAAACCCACGTAACCCCTTAACGAATACATATTATAATGTAAATTCTCATGGTAATTTACGGACAATTAACGCTTCTTCGTTAAAAAAATTGAACATTAATTAACGCTTCTCTTATTATTATTTTGACAATTAAAGCTTATTCGTTTTGTCCTTCTACGATCAAATCAACCTTGAAATGAGATAACACTGAATTTAATGCTTAACTACCGCACATAGTAAGCGGAAAGATCTTTTCCGAAGTTAAAAATGCTAGCAGTCTTTGCTATAGTAGCAGATTTGGGTTTCGGTGATATTAAAACTACATCGGATACATAAACCGGTCCTTTATCTTTGTTATTTGGCGTTGTAGTATGTTCAGCAGAAGCTTTTTCATGAAGGTTCGTAATGCGAGTTTCAAGAGTTGATAGTTTGAGGCTGTATTTTTCTGCGGATTTTCAAATATACATAACGTTTTATCCAGGATTGCTTTTCTTGCAGATGCCATAGCCTTTTCACTTAGTATCTCTCCGATTCTAGTCCCCTTTCTTTTATAATTTTGGAGCATGGTTCTGAAATAATAAACTTTTTGGGGATATAAACAATTATTTTCAAAAATTCAGATATGGAGTAAATTCTTACTGTATGAATGTGCTCCAACGCATTCAAGGCATTTTTTTTGTTTTTAGAAAAAGTGTATAACCGACTCCCCATAAGAAACGAAACAAACGATAAACTAATGAATGTTCATTAACTACAATGAATTACAAACATATTTAAGCTAAAATTAGAGTAAGGGAGGTCTGGGCAAAGTAAACACCTTAAGGTTTCCGTTATTATTGCCGATAATGTATAATAGAGAAAATTAAAACAATTATCTGAGATGAGTCTTTATTTAATCAACTTTATTTAATGAACTTAAATCAAATAACAAAAATGTCAAAGTATCCACTTTGTCCGAGGGTTCGGGCAAAGTGGATACGGCATAAGGGCGGAGTGGATAACAACAAAGAAATCTTTGGAAATGTATATTACTAACACAATGATCTGTATAAGGTAGCGTAAGCTAACTCGTCCTTTTTGGCTGTTTCTTTGATGGATTCTCCAGCTTTACATGAATGTGTTGCTGTTTGCATGACGTCTGCATTCCAAGAAGCTTGCGTCGTCTTTTTTTTTGTATCTTTTTACCATCTGAAACGAAATATACAGATTATTATATATAATGAAATTCTCTATAATCACCGGGCAAAGTGAATACGGTATTCACGTGCCCTTTTCACTTTGCCCCACGTGGTCACTCCTGAGGTTGTCCCGTTTCAAATAGAAAACTATTGCTTTGGGTCTTATTTTCTACACAGTGTATAAAGCTATATTAACATACATTGTAACCACCTAAAAACAAAGGACCATAAATAAATAACTTTCTTGTTATTAGCAAAACACTTACCTTGATGAATCAATATTTTTCAAGCAAAAACACAAATCGTCGTCTCCTGGACGGTGCATGACACGGCCACTTACCAAAGTAATGTGCTATATTAATGTGGCGACCGGCAAACGCATAATTTGCGAATGGTGGCGAGTATTCGCTTTGCCTGGGGTATTCGCTTTACCTGGACTTCCCCTTGATAGACAAATTTGAGTTACATGCAAAATTTACTTATGCAGTGCCAGAACACATTGAGTCTTGTCCCAAAGAGAGCGGCGACCGCAATAACGTTTCACTCCGCGAACTGAGTGTGCATATGAGTGTGTGGCACGTACGCAAAGATGAATGCGTCGACGTGCTACATACTTTAGATATGGCTACTGTATGTGCCCTTGCACGTATCCATCCCACGTTCCCCTATAGTCCGTATTAGCTCGGAAATCGCCTTTTCTGTCATTGTGCTACAGCATACTCGCAGTAGCTAAAAACCATTGGTTGAATCGGCACACGACATCAACAGTTTGGAAATAAAGCAAGCCAGATTGTTAGAAAGTCACGGGACGGAGAAGAGACCAGAAAAACTGGTTACGCAAGTTAAGAGAAAGAACGCAGAGCTTCGTGAAAAGAGAAAAGAAGCAGAACGAAGGTATAACAACACTTTGAGTGGCGATAAAAGAACCACCCTCCGACCATATAAAAGCGGAAAGGTACGGATAGTTATTTGACGACGCTACAAGAAGCCCCAAGAGCTCTATCTACAAAGTAATGGCATATCTGCTTAACTAAATAAATGAAGATCGCGAATTACGTGCTTCGCGTCGAGAACTCAGCTGCGGGCACAAGTTATGTACATGGCTTTTGTACACAACGCCGATATACTGCGTTCTTTCCGCGATCTTATGGAAGAAGTTCGGAGACCAACAAGCACAAAATCATAAATTCACAAGCACGAAGTTCCACGATAAAGAAAACATCTTCCCTTTTGGGGACAAAAATCAATTGGACGAAGGTTTTTTCTCCATGTCTCTAACTTCACACTTTGAATTTTTCACAGTTTCACACGTCAAAAAAATTCTTCAAAATTGTAAATAGGACGGCAAGCAGTACATTGAGCTTGTCTACGTCCCGAGTCGAAAATACAACTCATCACTGTTTAGCCCTGATCTAGTAAAATTATATCTGAAATCGCTAGTACCTAACCTTTTCAGTTAGTAACTTTCCAGTCTCGTAACACTTTGTCGTCTAGTAACTGGGTACAAAAAAAAATAGGTGGTGACTAGAAAAAAAATATATCCCGCAGCTGTATAATATTTCTTTTCTAAATAAAGTGCAAACATATTTTTCACATTATTTATATCACGGCGTAATTCTACGATTTTCTTCGTCATCTGACAATTTGTGGTATAATATTTGGGCTGCAAATATTTTCATTTTATTAATTTGAAATTATATCAGAAAAATGCTTACGTGTGAAGTGGATTCGATTCCGGTACCTCTAGGAGATAAATGCACGACGTTGTCCACTAACCCAATTCTACCTAGTTAATTCATTAATTTTGCATCGTCTACACATGCAAAAAGTTGCGTTATTAAGACATGGATGGATTAACAGATTTAAGCAATATTATCGAATTGATTGCTTTTTTGGCATTGACAGTTACATTCACATAGAATTGCACATTATTTCTATCACTGCGTAATTTTATCATTTTCTTCGTCGTCTGCCAATTTTGGTTACGATATTTGCACTGCAAATATATCAATTTATTCAGTTGGAATTATATCAGAGAAACGCTTATGGCGAGGTGGTTTCGATCCCGGTACTTCTGGGTGATGAATGCATGACGCTCTCCACTGAGCTTAGTTAATCCTCCACTACTTAGTTAAGTTACTGACTTTGCATCGTCTACATATGTTACCATGAAAAAAATTGCGGTACTGAGAAATTGGTGGATTAACAAATGTAAATAGCATTATCGGACTGATGACTTTTTTTTTGCATAGAGAGCTACATTCGCATAAAGGGTGTCTCAATATGACCTGCCATTTTACATTGCGCGCCATTTTTTTATGGCGAACATAGAGTACTAATCTTTGACAACTGGCATCAGGAAGTATCGAGTTTATTTATGGAGAATTACACGAACGAGCAATGCATAGAAATTCTGAAATTGCAATGTGAAACAATGCAGTTAATGCTTGAATGCTGAATAAAGTTTCATGGTCGTGTTATCTCGCGTCATAGCGATGTGAATTGGCCACAAAGATCATGCGATTTGACGCAATTCGACTTCTTTCGTTGGGGTTTTCTGAAAGGAAAAGTGTATGCCACTGATCCACAGATTATTTCGGAGCTCAAGGAAGCAATTGGACGGACCATTAATGAAATTAGTCCGCAGTTATGCCAAAATGTTATTGAAAATTTCATCAAAAGAGTGAACGTTTGCAAACAGGGACAAGGCGGCATTTATCGGATATTGTGTTCCACACATAACCACCATGTTTGTACCTTATATGAAAATATAAATATTCATAATTTTCAAAGAAATAATACGTTTTATTAATAAATCAAAATGTCAGGTCAGTTTGAGACACCCTTTAGAATAACATAACCTCAAATTGTATTTGTCCAAACATTTATTCTGGCTAGTGACGAATTAATGAGTACGATCTTACTACAACGAATCCTATCCATTTTATAAAGTACTAATAGCGGTATAAACGTTATATAAACTAATTACGATCGACTAGGTAGTGACCAATTAAAGAGAACATAGCCGCAGTTGGCTAGTGTCGACAAGGTCATCGCGTCAAGGCCATCATTTGAATTGCTTAGCCGGCAATGTTGGCTAGATCATAGCGAGATACCCACTTGAGAATTTCGTTCACTCGCAAAGCCATCTGAAACTCAAATTGGCTAGCCAGTCATGAGTGATTCGTTAGATAATACCACATAACTTCACTTTGTTATTCGTAAGCATGGTTGGCTAGTCTAGTATGGCCTAGTCACTAGGTGGCATTTTTGTTCTAACGTAGCGACATCTATAGTGAAAATCGTTTGCACAGTGAGTAGGCAAGAGCTGGATAAAAAAACATGTAGAATACCACTAGTTCATATCGAGTCAGCCATAAGTCAGTTGGTATGAGCTCAATTGGGCGCGCCAGTTACTAGCACGTATCTTAGACAGGCTAGCACAATTTCTACTCGGGATAATACTTTGCACTAAAGGGACCTAAAAGCCAAACATTTATGAAATTCCATACATTGCTCGAAGACAACAAAAAATGTGTACATGTGGCTATGGAGGACCTGGAAATATGTATTTGTCTCGCATGAATCACAACGAATAAAATATGTATATAAGCATCGCACAAGGAAACATATGGATTCATATGCTCGATCGCAGACAATGACAAATTCATGGCTTTAGCATGGCATTGGCATCGCAGGCCAAATATATCGATTTGTTCGTTCGATCACAAGCAATCAAAAATTCACACGCTCAGATATTGGGAGGTCACAAATATGAATTTTTCTTCCATCGAACCTAGGCAATGAAAAATTCTTACAGCTTTACGTATTGAAAGGGTAGCAATATAAAATATAAATTTCTCTTAAATCAAGCAGACAAAAATCTACAGATATTACACAGAGTGCAACTATTTCATGGCATTGAAAATTACATAAAAAAATGTGGGTTTGTCAGACTTTTCGGGTGATAAAAAAAGGTACATGCAAATAATATGAGTTGCTCTCTCTCTCTCTCTCTCTCTCTCTCTCTCTCTCTCTCTCTCTCTCTCTCTCCCTCTCTCCCTCTCTCCCTCTCGTCCTCTTTCGCCCTCTCTCGCCCTCTCTCTGAAGGCGTGAATCCTGTTTCTTCAGTCGCGTGATATCTTTTTACTTCAAAACTCTTTCCAGTCGTGTCGACACATGCGTATTTATGCGTGAGTACAAAGTAGAAATATCGGATGTACTCTATGTAAAGAATAGAGTTTCCTGATTCTGAAGAGGGTGTCCGATGGCCCGGTGCCCAAAATTTTCGAAATTACACTTCAGCCAAATGCGCACTCGCCTCTCACAATTTCCTACTGTAAAATAGTGTCCCGAAGAATGCTTCGGCAGGCATTGGTGACGCGATACATCATGTCCATTCACGTGAAAGCTCCTTTTAGAAAACCCCATGAAAAAAAAATCCAGTGAAGTGAGATGAGAAAACCCGAAAAGCCACGCAAATGAATAGTATCGACGAAGCCATCAATTTGAAAATACCGGCTTCGGGTGGGTTCTGACGTCTACTACAGAATGTAATGGTGTGCTATCGAGCTTGAGCCACATCCTATGCCTGGAATGCAAGTGGGTCTCTTTCAGCGGCTGCAGCAATTAGTTCTGGGTGAATTGCAAATATCTCCGGCCGTTGATCTGCCCAGGAAGAAGACAGGACCAAAAAGCCCCATACCACACGTGGATTCCATACCCCAGACCATACCATACGTTGAAACGGCACCGATACTGGTGATCAACGTCACGTATCCATCGTGGATTTTCCACTGACCAATAGAACGAAGTATAGGCCCCATTGTTACAAAGATATGCTCCACTGCTAAAAAAAACGTAATAAACAAAAATCGGCTGGTCGGTCCGTTCAAATCTGCCGAATTTCTGACTGATGAAGAACAGTCTCATATTCCTCATTCACTTTATTTGACGCCTGCATATGCGTGATATAATACAGCGATATCGAATGGCGCCGAGAATTCAACGCGTGGTTAATTGGGCATCTGCTAATTACCACTCATTCTTTCGAAGACTGAGACGCGGCTCATTGTGTATCATACCTAATACAACAAAGGTACGATTTTCATGATGGTTTCACCTATCTCTTTAATGAGATATGTGGCCGTTTGTAGATTTGCGTTCTATTCGCTGAATAGAAGAATTACTTGGATGATTCCGGTTTCAAAAACGTCGTCGATAGAGTTCTGCAGTTCTACGATAATTACGGCGACATTTTCTGACGATTCAAAGAATGTTGATGATTTAATTCGCTTAATAATCGCGCATTGTTGGGAGGCGAAGAATCGCCGGCGTTGAAATTATTGAGGAACAATAAGATATAAACGAGTTACGTAGCGATTCCTCATGACGAGACCCTTTCAGTCGCGCCTACTTACTATTCGGGATAATTGGTACTTCCATAATCTCGAAAAGGGAGTAGATAGCATATGGGCATAATCGACATCCCCAGTATGTATTGCGCGTTCTTTTTTTTACATAATTTGATAAAGAAGCTTAAGAAACGTGCAGTTATCCGAGTAGAAATTGTGCAAGCCTGTCTGAGTTATGTGCTAGTAACTGGCTCGCCCAATTGAGCTCGTACTAACTGGCTAATGGCTACCTCACTATGAGCTCGTAATATTCTGAACATTTTGTTATCCAGCCCTTGTCTATTCACTACCCAATCGATTTTCAATATAGACGTCGTTGCGTTTCAATAGAAATGCCAACTAGTACCTAGGCTATACTGGACTGGCCAACCGTGGTTACGAATAACAAAGTGAGGTTATGAGAGTACACGTACTATCAGCTAGCGAATGGCTAATGGCTGGCTAACCAAACTTGAGTTTTGGATGGCGTTGCACATGAATGAAATTCTCAAGTGGGTATCTCGTCATGATCTGGCCAACGCTAACTAACTGCGGCTATGCAACCTTTGGCTAGTAACTGTCTAGCTGATCTTGATTACAGATGTCGCTGCCTTACGATAAAAATATCACCTAGTGACTAAGTCGTACCTGGCTAGCCAATGATGGTCACAAATGACAAAGTGAGGTTATACGGTTACTTGTGGTTCCATCGAGGGATTGGCGCATAGCTGGCAAAATTTGAGTTACGGATGGCGTTGCGAATGAAAAAAAAAAATTCTCAAGTAGGCATCCCGCGATTACCTAGACAACACGAGCCATCTGCGGCTATGTTCTCTTTGATTAGTCACTACCCAGTCGATCGTCATTATTTGATATAATATTTATATCCCTATTAGTAGTTGGGATAATGGATACCATTCGCTGCCGTAACATCGTGCTCATTCGTTTATCACTATTCAGAATAAATGTTTGGAAAAAACGATTAGAGGTTACGTATTATGCGAATGTAGCTCTCAACGCAAAAAAAAAGTAATCAATCCGATAATGTTATTTACATTTGTTAATCCACTGATTGCTCAATGACGTAACTTTTAACATGGTAACATATGTAGATGATGCAAAATTAATAAATTAACTAAGTAGAACTGGCTCAATGGACAGCGTAATGGAATCATCGCCCAGAGGTGCCCGGTTCGAAACCACCCCACACGTAAACGCTTTTCTGATACAATTTCAAATTAACAAACTCATATATTCGCAGCGCAAATATCATAACCATAGTTAACAGATGACGAAGAATATCGTAAAATTGCGCAGTGATATAAATAATGTGCAAACAAATATTTGTACCTAGCATCTAGCGACAAATTAAACAGGTCGCGACTAGATAAAAAATATACAGCTACGAGATACTTTTATTGTCTGGTCACCGCCTAATTTTCTGTACCCAGTCACACGTACATGACGAAAGCATTACAAGGCTGAATAGTTACTGGCTAATATGGCTAGCTAGTAGCGATTTGAAATTTGATTTCACTAGCTCCGGTCTCGACGGTAATGAGTTGTATTTTCTACTCGGCTAGTGATTGCCATCACAATCAACGCATTCTTGGAATCTAACTCGTAATGAATGCATGTTCTGCTTATGATATTATTATGTATCGACAAACAGGCTGCAATTATTCATGTATTTATATCCTACAGAAGTAGTATATCTAGAGGGGTTGTAGCTCAAATGACGGCGGACGGGGTGCAGAGAAAGAGCCTAAGCCTGCGATGAGAGGCTCGTCGTAAGAGGTGACAACGGTTGTAGGAGAGGGGGAAGGCGATCATAAATATGGAGACTATGGAGAAGTTTGTAGCTAGCATAGACGAAGTGGGTAGGGTTTTGCCGCCATAAAATTCGGAAATGAGAGATCATCGTTGCAATCCTATAAATTGTATAATTTATTATAGACGTGAAAATGATCAGTTTTGTTGCATATGGGAACTGTGCAGCTGTTTAAAATATTTAGCCACATGTAAAAAGCTGATGCAATAATTTAAAGCACGGGCTGACAATTGAAAATGAGGGTCAAATAGGGTTAAATAGTAGGGCGAAAGTATAAAATGTTATTAGTATCAGCTGCGTGTAGGACGTCGTGTTACAAAAAAAAAGAATAATTACGTTTGGATCTTCTCTTACACCACTGTGATAACACCACTGTAAACGTCTAAAATTAAGCGATTTTTAGCGATTGTTTTTTTTGGGTGGAAGGACAAGTAAAAGGAAAATAGTATTCAAGGATGTTATTAGTCATATCTTTAAGTGAACAAAATGGTGACGCTGGAACCATTTTCGCGAGGCATGTTGAATCTGAGACGCTCTTCGGCACGCAGTATGACGCAAATTTAAATGTATAAAAAAATTTAAATTCTATTCATCTAAATGAGTATAGGTAGAGAAATACGTAGGAGATTTTGAAAATATTAATTTTTCTGTAATTGGCAAGCATTTAAGGTAAATATTCAATTTTCGACAGAAAAAAAGGACAATCATATGTTAATAAATAATGTTATAATTAACTCATGGAAAATCTGGTACGTATTTCTCTTCGGAATATTATTTTACACATGTGTTCAAAATTTGGAGTGAATAGAATGAAAATTTTTGGAGTTATGCGTGCCGTTTTAAAAAATTGTGTTCCGAGAAAAACGCGTTTACAGTTTTGAGATGTGTTATAGACGTGAAAAAATGAAAAATTTAGCCGTTTAAAATGTTATACCATTGATCAGGTATCCCAGGACCATAAAGCTGCCCTTCTCTGTTCAAATATTCATCCTCATTTTTTTCCTGGTTCATTTTATGCTGGTGCGTGTTTCTTTTGCCGCATCTGTCAAAGACAGCTCAGCGTGTTTTATCCGTCTAGCATTTGTCTAGCATCAAGACAAAAATTGTAAGCTTGGAGGTTGATACCCATCTCCAAGACTTTCATAATTCGTAGGATATTAGTCAGCCGTCGTTAATATTGCACACGGCAATATCAGTTGCTACATTTAATACTTTTTTGCCAATTGAGTGGGCCTTTCGAGCCAAGCTCCAAACAGTAGCATTGAAACTTTCGTTGCTGTTTTGCGTGTAGCCTCTTAAGCAACGATTTAGTCACTCATTGTAGCTTAGAACAAGTCTAAAGCTACAAATAAATGGTAAAAAAAATGTCCATCAAGTCTTGTTGCCAACCACTGCTACCGGGCAGTGGCTGACCCGTGTGCGGGCCTTTTTATACAGGTACCAAACTTTTTTCCCTTATTCTAAATGGTTCAAAGCATCTCGTAAGCCAATTTAAGAAAAATTAATTTTATGAAAATTCTACACTGGTATTACCCTTTAAATCTGAAAGATTACGTTATGATATTGGTATGTGGGAATATATATATAGTTAACTTCCCCAAGAAACCCCGCGGGTCTTGACAAAGGTCAAGTTGAAACACGTTCCAAATATATTGCTCCTAAAGTATTAGGGCCTCCATATTAGTATACTACGGGATCCTTTGATAGAACATCATCGAAGCGATGACCAAGTAATTTCGTATCACCCATTCGCAAAGTTTCGGAATACATCTGAGATGCGGGATCATATTAATAGCGTGGAGATTGTGGAAAGTGCTGCGAGAAAGCAAATGTTCGAAGTGTTTGAGGAAAAGGCTCTCCAACAGGTTTCAGTTTGCGTATGACGGAGTGATGGCCGAGGATGAGTTTAAAATGTGAGATTATTAAAGGGGCACATCCGAATAGACGGCGGAAAAGTAGGTGAATTCTGGGAATTATTTTGACCATCACCGAACGATACACACCAAAATTGAATCTTACAAATTGTAACCACAAATGACTCTACATGTAATGCAGCATTTTGCAACAAATCACAGGCAATTGGCATGTTGCAGTCCCCCCCCCCCTTGCTGCAACACAGTGGTAGTGGAGTGGGGGTAGCATTTGTTTCGTATGACATCTCGCTAAATCCGATCCCCTATATACATCTTTTTAAAAGCACTTTAGCATTGAAAATGCTTTTATAAACGTATATAGGGAGTCTGATTGAGCTTTATCTTTTTGAAAGCATTTTAGCATTGAAAATGGAGAGCTGCGACATGCTCAATGCCTGTGATTTGTTGAAAAATGCTGCATTATGCTGGTTTGTTGGGGTTTGTTGAGGTTTGTTGGGGTTTGCTGAGGTTTGTTGAGGTTTGTTGAGATTTGTTGAGATTTGTTGGGATTTGTTGGGGTTTGTTGAGGTTTGTTGAGGTTTGTTGGCGTTTTTTGAGGTTTGTTGGGGTTTATTGAGGTTTGTTGGGGTTTGTTGGGGCTTGTTGGAGTTTGTTGGGGTTTGTTGGGGTTTGGTGAGGTTTGTTGAGGTTTGTTGAGGTTTGTTGGAGTTTGTTGAGGTTTGGTGAGGTTTTTTGGGGTTTGTTGGGGTTTGTTGAGGTTTGTTAGGTTGTGTTGGGGTTTGTTCAGGTTTGTTAGGGTTTGGTTTGGTTTGGTTTGGTTTAGTTTGGCTTGATTTGGTTTGGATGGATGGATGGATGGATAGTGAGATTGTGAGAATGTGAGTGAGAGAATGAGAGAGTTAGAGAGTTAGAGAGTGAGAGGGTCAGAGAGTGAGAGAGATTTTATCATCCGAAAAATCTGATTACATTTTCAATGCCATGAAATATTTGCACTTTGTTTATATCTGTAGAGTTCCAATGTTAAGATTTACTTACTATCAATCAGCGATACCAGCCTGACATAAAATCCCTCCAGCATATTTTTTTTATTTCTTTGAACTATTTCGAACTGCCCTCTTCTGACTCCGAGGAACTACGTCGGTTGGTGGCTGCGGTTCATACATCGCCCTCCTCCCTGCAGAGCTCCTTGGCTTGTGGCCCAATGTTTATGCTTCTCACTTCCATATTTTTCAAGAGGAGTCAGAATCCCTCGTTAAACGTACACATGGCTATATGAGTGGCAATGTCTAAAAATGTTCGCCATAAAAGGATACCTAATCCTTGTTATCCATTTTGCCGAAATTGTACATCACCATCTCACTTTTAACAGTTTACAGGCTATTGCAACGTTGATAAAATTGAAAAGTGCATTATGCAATAGCTCAAAACCGAACGTATGTTCAACTTAAAATCGTCAGTATGCTGTATATTGCAACCAAAGCACAACTTTCATATCTTTCCACGGTATGGTTATTACCACGAAACTGGCGCTTTTAGCCGAATAGGTGATTACTACGAGTTCGAGAAAAGTTTCTATCCATGTTTTAAGCTGCAGGGTATTCGAAATTCGATATCGTACTGAAGCTTTCCACTCATAATAATAACTAATACTCTCAGATACATTCGGAAATATTTCCGAATACATATTATTATATTGTATCTATGTTTATAGGTCTTATGAAAGCAAGGAATATACACTAATCGGTGAAAGAAGGCGAATAAGATATAAAAAGTGATGGGGGCAGGCGTGCGCCACAGCAGGCTCGGACGAAATATTCGGGATGTGTCAATAAAATTTCAATAAAAGGAGCATACATCGAAGTTACGATATTCGACCGTTTCCGAGAAAACGGAGGAAGAAGTGTGCGTAAACTGCTTTTCTATCGGCTCGTTTCAGCTGTTAGCACGGGCCGTCGGTAGAGCAGCGGGCAACCGGCCTGGACTCATAACCGCGGGATCGATTCTTGTTCGGACGACTTTTTTGTTTGTTATTATTGTCATTCTGCAGCATGTTATATTAATTTTCATTCATTTGAGAATAATTTGTCTTGAAAACCACTTATCTTTTATTATTCTAGAGGATGTAATATTACTTTTATGAGGAATGAATTAACGTCAACCCTTGCAAATAGAAAGAACTTGTGACGTATTCCAATACCAATATTCCTTATTTCCATTATATCGCTTATAAAAGTAATATTATATCCTCTAATATAATGGGTAATAAGTTTATTTCAAGAAATAAAAAATCACCACAAAAAAGAAAAAAATTAATATGGCATGCTTTAGAATGATGAAAATAAGAAACGGAAAATAATGAACTAAATTGAAAACATATCCAACCGAGACTCGATCCAGCGATGCCGCGGTTACGTATCCGGGCCGTTGCCTACTACGCTACCGGCGGCTCGTGCTAACAGCTGAAACGAACTGGTATAACCCATGCAGAAATTGTCGTAGGTATCCAATTGGATTCCAATACTTTTCTCTATTTCATGTTAGGGACCCAATAGGTCATCGCATTGGATCCCTATAATAAAACGTCACGCTCGTACATTGGATTCTAATCGGCATTCCCCATTAAAATCCAGTGTACGAATCCAATTTGAATCCTAAAGTATTCCCACATTATCGAATAGAATCCCATACGATAGTTAATCCCATCTCGTTCTGTACGTTGAATTTTCTGAAGAAAATATATAGATATGCAAAATGAGTGGATATTAATGACGTCCCGAGCAGAAAATTGATAGGGTATTCCTAGTACAAATCGGGGCTTTTAAGGGATTTTTTGTGAATTCCCTAGTAGGGATTTCCGTAAAAGAGCCAAACCCTTATTAGGGAATGGCAGGATAGGCAGGTTGACTAAAACTATGGTCTAAGTACGGAGACCAAGCAACGGCCTTTAAGGGGTGTAGTTGTAGATTCCCTAGTAGCGATACCCCCAATATTACCAGTCTTTCCTATTATAGAGGTAAACCAGTATAAATTGATTGACTCAAAAATATAAAAAATAAAAAATATATGTAGAGGAAATCTAATCGATCTAACATAGCTGGCATATAATTCCTCTGTCTCTCTCCCTCTCTCTACCTGTCTGACTCCCATTATTGCTTTACAACTTGCCCGTGATTACATTTTTCAAAAACTCAATACGTGTTTTTTTTAAATTATTAAAACCTACCGTAGAATCAACAATTTTTTTTTATTTTGACGTTGTTGAATTATAAGGGTTAATTAGAGGTGTATCTTCATCTTATAGGGCTAAAATTCTTACTTCATATTTGGGTGAATTTTTGAAAGTATTAGGGTTTTATACAATGTTTAATAATTTAATTGTTCCATTTATCAAAATTCATTTTACGGATCATGGTAGTTGACAACTTCACGCACGTGGACATGAGCTAGATACGAAATTTCCAATGATGGAGCATTGGATAACATTGGTAGGAGAAATAACCGTGACTGGACGAATCGAGATTTCATCTCCGGAGAATAATTCGAGGGAACTGGCACCGTGAGACGACGTGGACTAGTGCAGGGTGGGAATTACGTCGAAGGGGTTGTACAATTGGATGATACGCTTAATCGATCCTGAGGGAACGAGCGAGAAAGAGCATTCGTGTCTGTAGCTCGTGATTAACGATACAGTGTACAAAACCGGAGAGATATTACATCGGAGAAACATTGGGCATAACCCCCAAGAGGAAGATCGACTAAATCAACCCTCTTCGTTTCGTCGTTCCTCATCCCCATGAGAGAAACATACAGACAGGGAAAGAGAGAAAAAGAGGCACATAGAGAGCGAGGGAGGGAAAGAGAGAGGGAAAGAGAGAGAGAGAGAGAGAGAGAGAGAGAGAGAGAAGCATAAATTGACTTTTCTCTTTGCGAAACTTTTTTACTGTTCGTGGGTCGTATCGGGACAGAGAATATCGAATTAACGATACAACGAAACATTATCGGTATATGTGTATATACCTTGGAATATCGATTACTTGAAATCGAATATCGATGAAAAAAAAACCCACCCCGAATTGGTTATGTCAGTGAATAGCTACCGTGTTATCCAAGTGTGAAGGACTCAATGATCGAACACGGCAGACAAATTTTTTTCACGTAACTTTACCGGTTATCCGAACGAAGCTATAGGTTGTCGCTGGCTTGTAACGACTGGCGAGAAAAACAACGAAGTTATTGGATCCTGCATTCTTCGCCTCACCTCAAATATTCTACCAAATTGTATGCAGCGATTTTCTCTTTCTAGGCAGTCTAGTTCTCCGGGACATTTAACGAACAACCGAAAAATTGGTCCATATCGAATATAGCGATACACCAATTCATTGGCTTATAATTAATTACTATATTACACGAGATGAACATGTAACGAATAAAGATATTAGTCGGGAATGTTTCAACACTTTCCTTTTATTGATATTACCACTCATACATTAACTAAAAAATATATAATTGTAATATGAAATAAAATCGTAATATTCCTTTTTTTTCATGACTAATGAATCGGTTACGCAAGGTTCTATAACAGAGAAAACGTGAAGACAATTTGGTTTTATCATAATAACTGTACTATTTAATAATCATATAGTTGAGGAGGATTCTAATAATTTTTTTATTGCTTCGAAATTATATTGTTTAAGAGCTTATATATGCGGATGTTCATGCAAGGTATTAGTTGTTTATGCTTTTTGCCACGAACACCGAGATTTTTCACCAGGGGGACATTTCTCGTATTGTGGCAACTCATGAAATAAGCACTTGAAACCTTTTCTCCTTTATAAAAATTATTGCATCCTATTTTTGGTATCCTAATATCTCATTTGAGGGAGTATCCTAATCTAGAAATGAAAGAAAAAAAAATTTCTTGCACTTTCTTAAAGTATAGAGTTTTAAGAATATGTCCTCACAAGGAAATTTCGAAATTCGTAATATTTACAAATTCATAACGATTCAAGTACGGCCGGATTGAGAGGCCGCATCGGCGCGAATCGGACAATCAAAAGATAGAATCTTCTGATTCGGAAGATAGAAGCTTCTGATTCGGGAGATAGCATCTTCTGATTCGGAAGATAGAATTTTCGGATTCCGAAGATAGAATAGTGTGATTAAAAAGATAAAATCATCTGATTCAGAAGATAGAATCTTCTGATTCCGAAGATGGAATCTTTTGATTCAAAAGATAGAATTTTCTGATGCAAAAGATAGAATCTTCTGATTCAGAAGATATAATCTTCTAATTCAGAAGATATAATCTTCTGATTCAGAAGATATAATCTTCTGATTCAGAAGATATAATCTTCTGATTCAGAAGATATAATCTTCTGATTCAGAAGATATAATCTTCTGATTCAGAAGATATAATCTTCTGTTTCAGAAGATATAATCTTCTGATTCAGAAGATATAGTCTTCTGATTCAGAAGATATAGTCTTCTGATTCAGAAGATATAATCTTCTGATTCAGAAGATAGAATCTTCTGACTCAGAAGATAGAACCTTCTGACTGTAGGTAGAACTTACCTTGTAGGTAGCTAGAACTGCTCGCAGGGAAGAACGAGCTTCAGAAAATCATAATTTCGAAGTCGAGGAAGATACACTTTATGAGGCAGGAATAGCTGATTAACATAACGTAAGTATAACATGCCATTATACTAGTTCGATGGATGCGGTTGTCTGAAATTGTACTCAAAACGTTAAACCCGTTTTTCTCGAAACTACTTTTTCCAACGTGTTAGACATAGAATTTTGAGTTCTCTACAACCAAATGGCTTCAAATTTGGTATATACCTTCAGTATATATCCTTCTATCGTTCCTACGTCAGACATTGCGAAATTATTATTCTTATTATAGACAAAAATAACTTGGAAAAATAGGGTGAAAAATTAACTACTTTTCGGAGAGTCACCAATTTCTTTTTCTCTTTGGTACCTGCCATAATGGCATTCTTATTGATCAAGAAAATTGATTTTATTTCTGTTTCGGATGAATGAAAACTTTGGAATCATGTGAACCGCCTCAACTCTTTTATCACAGCCATATTTTGTGGCCCATAACTTTAAAAAAATGTATGCACAACATTTTTTTTTTAAGTTCTTGAAACATCAATAAAAAGACTGTGAAAAAATGGATATTAAAAATAATTTTTTTTTATCAAGCCTGAAGGAACGCCCGAAATTTAGCCTTCTGGACTAGAATACTGCTTTGAGCTAAATGATTTAAAAAATATTTTTCCGAAATTCCACAGCTAGAGGCCTTGATCTTTAATTACTATAGTTCACAGCAAATACATACTGAAAATAAATATCTCACCTGAGAATTTACGAAGCTGATTATTTGAAACAGAATCAAGGAAGCGCCCTATAAATTTGAAAAGAAAGAAACACACATGACCAAAGTCGAAAAATGTTGCGTGCCCTCCTCACCACAATAATAGAAGAAACTTCCACGTGAATTCTGTGTAGTCTAAAACACTGCTGGATATTTTTTCTATACCGTGTATGAATAGAAAGAGAGACAATTTCAGCACTGAGCACGTGTGACCATATTTTTCCTTTTATACGAGGACTAGAGATAAGGAGAGTAGGAGAGAGCTAAAGGGATTGAGACGACAGCGAACATTTCTCCCACCTATCTATATGATGGTATATCCGCTACCTGGAGCCAAAGTACATTTTCGAGTGAAAACTCTTTTCCCTATCTCAGAACTTGTATATGGACTCAGTAAAGATAGGTGCCAAAAGACGTGAAAGGGTAGTAAGAGGGGCCGTGTAGAACACGACGAAGGTCGTATACCTTTTCCTTCCTTTCGGTATACTTCATGCTTTACATACGTATCTACGGCGTTACAGACTGCTCGTATCCTCCATTGCACACACATACACACACACACACACACACACACACACACGCGCGCGCGCGCGCGTCCATACACACAGTCATTTCAACTATCTTAAGTATGCCTGTACATTTATAGGTATATATGAGTGTCGATCGTCTACAGTGGGTTACATATATATCAAGCTGTTAGTGCGGTAGTGCTGTGATGCCGAGTAATTAAAGCGGACTATGTGAAAACTTTTTTTTATCTAAATGAAATGTATTTTCTAATTTAGCCTCCCTTCAAATTTGTTCCTCTGAAAAATATTAGGAGTGTGCATTAAGGGATTTTTTTGTAAAGATATGACTTTATTGTAAAAAAATTATTACAACCTGCGCAGAAATTGTCGTAGCGATCTAATCGAAATCACATTCTTGTCCTCAGTTCCTGATAGGGATCCAATGAGTCATCGCGTTGGATTCCTATACTAAAACGTCACGCTCGTACATTAGATTCTAATCGGGATTCCGAATTTAAATCCAAAGTAAGAATCCAATTCGAATCCTAAAGGATTGCTACATTATCGAACAGAATCCGATACGATTCTTGATAGATCCCATCGCATTTTATACGTTGCATTTTCGAAACAAAATATGCAGATATACAAAATGAGTGAACCTTCAAAAGGTATAAATCTTATGTTAAAAAGTGTAAATTGCTTGAAAAATTATATCTTAAAAATCGATTTTAATCCCAACAGTGAAGATCTACTTTGATTATCGTTCGTTGTTTATTTTACTGCACTTTGATATACTTTCACCACACGCGTACACGCTGTCGACACGTGCAGGTTATGTTTCAACACGTCGAATTTTTCCTCATGACTTTTCAAAGAATTCTCAAATGGCGTTCATCGGGGAACAGTGTAGAATCCAATTGGATCCCAATGAGGACTCTATATGCAATGTCCCTAACAAATCCCTATAGAGATGTCGATGCATATTGGGACTCCCCAACAAATTTGTACACGGGATCACGAAAGGATATTTTTTTTTGGGACATCCACCCAATTATGATGTTGAAGTTTGCGACGTTGAACGCAACAAGAGATAACTTTTCTTCAATCGCTCATATTTTTTTCACTATAACAGGGTACGAAAATTTCTCAAATTATTTTTCCTATCTTTAGTAGAGATCTACAAGCCCAATAAACGAAGAGAAAAATTTAGATTATGATAAAAATGAAGACATAAAAAAAAGATTTTTCGTAGCATTCCAACGACGCAAACTTTAACGCCATAAAAAATTGCAGTTGCGAATTTCAAAAGAAAAAAAAATCTCCGAAAAAAACCAATCGGGAAATAGCGTGGAATCCGTTTGGATTACAATGTAGATTCTCTACGTGCAGCATCCCTATCAGACCCCTATAGGGACGGGGTACGGTATGGGGACTCCCCAACAAATTCCGGTATGGGAAGTTGATCATTCGATAGTACATTGTGTAGCAAGGAGGCAATGTTCCTTACTTGACGGTGCACACGAGTATTACAAACAAAACCAGTTAAATACATATTGCTGCAAGCACGCGCAGAAGCTATATTGCATACGGAACCCTGATAGCCACGTATTGCTTTTGTACCGGTCTGGTGGAGTACGTTGTACCAGTAGGATACAATTTCTGAATCGTACGCTTGGTTATCTGGCGAAGTTGTATTGTACACGGAAGCTGTATCGCGCGCGCCGAGGGGGGCGGAGGGGGCAGAGGCCCCCCGTAACACACCAAACGTAGTTCTTAAATGCATCACCATATTTGAA
This sequence comes from Ophion ventricosus, assembly GCA_963932345.1. Taxonomy (NCBI): domain Eukaryota; kingdom Metazoa; phylum Arthropoda; class Insecta; order Hymenoptera; family Ichneumonidae; genus Ophion; species Ophion ventricosus. The sequence continues at coordinate 25,207,416 of OZ010714.1, read as the reverse complement.
TGTATCATCTTATTCATAATTTATCGCAGTATCACGTCAAAGTGAGGTTATGTTCCTTCCCGTAAATAACAACTCAACGTACGTAATTCGTCGACCTAACGACTGATGACCATTCCACAACAGCGTTCAATGATCGTGAGCGTGAGAAATGCGCACGCGCGAATTTTAGGACCGGAGTAAGAATTAGGAATCCTAGGACCAAAAATACCTCTTTTCGGTACTGTTCACACGCACGAAAAAGCGAGGAAAACATGGTTGTGTTATATAAAATATTTTCCATCACCGTCTAGTCCTCAGCTAGTGAAGTTATATTTCAAATTACCACTAGCTAGCCATTTTAGCGAGTAACTTGTAACGCTTTAACCACCAGCCAGCTTCGTAAAGCTTCCGTCGTGTATAGTGGCTGGCTACAGAAAATTGAGTGGTGACTAGATAAAAAAAATATCTCGCAGCTGTATAATATTTTGTATCTAGTCACGACCTATTTAATTTTTCAAATCGCTAGGCGCTATATACTTAAAACTTTTGCACATAATTTATATCACTGGTCAATTTTACGATTTTCTTCGTCATCTGTCAATTATGGTTATGATATTCATGCTGCAAATATATTCATTTATTCATTTGGAATTGTATCAGGAAAACTCTTACGTGCGAGGTAGTTTCGAAACCGGTAACCCCGGGATGATGAATCCATGATGCTGTCCACTGAGCCAGTTCTGCTTATTGTTCTTTAATTTATCAATTTTGGATCGTGTATGTATGTTACCTTGCAAACAGTTGCGTTATTAAGAAATTGGTGGATTAACAAATGTAAGTAACATTATCGGATTGATTACTTTTTTTGCATTGAGAGCTACATTCGCATATAATTACATAACTTCAAATTGTATTTGTTCAAATATTTATTCTGATGGCTAGTGACGGATTAATGCGCACAATGTTAGTGCAGCGGATACTATCCATTATATGAACTACCAATAACGATATAAATTTTATATAAACTAATTACGATCGACTGGGTAGTGACTAATCAAAGAGAATATAGCCGCAGGTGGCTCGTGTTGGCTAGATAATCGCGGGATGCCCACTTGAGGATTTTTTTTTCCATTCGCAACGCCATTGGTAACACAAAATGCTTTGCCAGCCATGCGCTAATCCCTCGATGCAAGCACAAGTAGCCACATAACCTCACTTTGTCATTTGTGGCCATCATTGGCTAGCCAGGTACGACTTGGTCACTGGGTGGTATTTTCATCGTAAGGCAGCGATATCTGTAATCAATATCAGCTAGACAATGACTAGGCAAAAGGTGCATAGCCGCAGTTAGTTAGCGTTCGCTAGATCATTGCGAGATACCCACTCGAGGATTTCGTTCATTTGCAATGCCATCCGAAACTCAAATTAGTTAGCCCGTCATGAGTAATTCGCTAGATGATAGTACGTGTAGTAACATAACCTCACTATGTCATTCGCAACTATGGTTGTCTAGTCCAGTACCGCCTAGTTACTAGGTGGCAGTTTTATTTGAACGCAGCGATATCTATAGTAAAAATGGACTAGGCAGTGAATAGACAAGGTCTGGATAACAAAACATACAGAATGTTACTAGCTCATAGTGACGCAGCCATTAGTCAGTTCTTACGAGCTCAATTGGGCCAGCCAGTTACTAGTACAGGCTAACACAATTTCTACTCAAGTACTAGTCATTACTTTTTCCCATTTTTCTGGTAATAGGCGCATTCCACGTCGAAAGAAAGAGACATAGAGGCTATGCACGAATCGACCTAGTTTTTGGTATCCTCGTGAGAATGGAAGCACTGCTCAGACAAGCCATGAGTCAGAGATCGAAATAGGTGGTAATCGGAAGGAGTAATATCTGGAGAATACAGCGGCCGTGACAGGACATCTCAGTTAAATGCTTCTAACGTTTCCTTGACCAGTTTCACAACATGAAGCTGAGCGTTGTCGTGCTGAAAAATCACATTGACGTGTCTTTTCGCGTAATATAGACAATTTTGCTTCAATACTCGGCTCAATTGCATCAATTGTTGATAATATTTAATGTTGATCAACATTTAACGATTCTGCAAGTTCTTCTCGCGTTTGACTCGGGTCTTCATCGAGTAAAATTTCTACTTCCTGATCTTCAAAGTTTTTCGACTGGCCTAGACGTTCCTTATCTTCCGTGTGAAAAACATATTTTTATAGCGTCGAGACCAGTACTCACATGTTGAAATCGATGGAGCATAATCACCATAAGCTTCCCACAGGACTCGTTGACTTTCAGCAGCACTTTTTTCTAAATGGAAGCAAAGAAGAAATTGCGTTTTATTGGCAGAAAATTCGATATACTCAACACTCAAAAAAATAATGTCTTTTAAATTTCGGCAACATAATACATACTGAAAACGAAAGCCACTTTATGATGCTTTGACATAAAACTAGTAACAATATGACCCGATGCGATATAATACTAGTTACGCTGTCTCTTGAAAACCCCTAAAATTAATGCACTCACCTAACCAATAAACTAAGAAAATATTTAATGAAAAATAAAAAAATAATAGCGTCCTATCACTTCAGCATTCGATGAAAATTGCTTTCTAAATAGCCGTTTTTCAAATTTGAGAAGCAAGAGACGTCACACGAGGTGAAATCCGGAGAGTACGGTAGACGAGGTATCAATTCCTACTTTAGTTCATGCAATTTCGTTATCGCAATTGCCGATTCGTTTGCTGGTGAATTGTTATTGGCGAAAAAGGATTTTCTTTTTGCCGTTCATATAAGCTGTCTGTAAGATTGGCTATCACTCTCAAAGTGAATCGACGTTTGTTGAGACGGGTTGAGGGAGAGCTGCGGGTGGAGGAAGAAGACAGAGAGAGAGAGAGAAAGAGAGAGAGAGAGAGAGAGAGAGAGAAACATTGGTCGATTGATAGGTTCATTACGCCCTAGTAATCAAACTTTGGGGCAAATAGGATAGACATCTGCGCACTTTCATTCTCCGTTATTAACACAACATAATATAATATAAACCTCAGATAATGCAACAAAATAAAATCGAAATCATAACTATCAACAAAATTAAATAAAAGTCGTAAAAATCGAGCCAAGATTTTCCAAAAAATCATAAATAAGCATAAACGTAGAATAAAAAAGAATTAGGAATCCGCAAATTATACAAAACTAAAAATAAAAGACGTACAAACTGATACAAAGCAAACAATATTATGTATATCATACGTAGGTTCACAAGCTTAAACGAACAACGTTCCAAAGCATACATACTTATATAAATGAAACATACGAAATTATACTGATCCCATGATTTTACTAAAAAGGCTCACAGAAGCAATTCGAAAACAAGTTCATACCATGTAAGATGTTATTGCATGTGCATTTGTACATCTTTTGATATCTTCTGACATACATTCTTATGAAGATGCCAAAAAATAGGTCGACCCTTGGATAGCCTCAATAGACGTGTCGTTTTTCCGACGCGAAATTAAAATCCTGCTAAAAATATGGGAAAAAATAGTGGCTAGCGATGGACAATGCTTTCAGTGACATGTTTTTTTTTATTAATTAAAAAAAATAAAAAAATGATATTCACAAAAAACAGCGAGAACTCATTCAACCGCCCAATATATGGATGTTTAATACGTTATTAATGCTTAAATTCCCTTAAAAAATTGTTTTTCACCAAGTTCATGTCCGAAAAAAACGAATTAATCATTTACGAGGTATTCGAATTGACCAACCGTATTTCCCTCTATTTTCCATCAAAGGATTTTGAGCGAGCCGTGGGAAAAGTAATTAATAATGATAAGGATTGGGAGGTAACCGCGTGGTTGGGAACGAATACACTTCAACATAAAACATAAATGCAGCATTATTTTTAATTATCTCTAAACTATTTTTAATTTATCTAATTATAACCTTTTATGTAACTCTCCTTAATAAAAAGTATATTGACATAGGGGAGAGTGGGGTATAGTGTGCCACGGGGCACTGTCAGCTACACTGAGGGAAAAGTGTATAGTGTTTACAAAAAACGCGCATCGTAAAAGAGAGTATAGTCGAATTCCCTATAGTTTATTGTCACCGCAATCATAATATGGTTAACACAACTATAAGTGAAAAGTATACGTAAACATGCGACTTTGGTGGCGTGTTTGACTATCTAGTATCTCCGAAATTACTATACTCTATTGTAAAAGGCTTTACAATATCGACATGGTTAATTCAGCTATATCACAAAATCGGCGCACAAATACTAATGCTGCACTGAGAGCAAAGTACATGGTATTTATAAAAAACGCCCACGGCAAAAGAGGGCATAGTAAAATGCCGTAAAGTTTATTGGCACCGTAATCATAATATGGTTAACACAACTATAAGCGAAAAGTATATCTAAACATGCAACTTTGGTGGCGTGCTGGACTATCTATTATCCCCGAAATAACTACTAACTATTGTAAAAATATTAACTGAATTAACTATACCGATATTGTAAAGCCTTTTACAGTAGTTAATAGTTATTTCAGGGATACTAGATAATCAAACACACTACCAAAACGGCATGATTAGATAGACGCTTATAGTTGTGTTAACCATATTATGATTGCGGTGTTAATAAACTATAGGGAATTTAACTATGCCCACTGTTACCATGGGCGTTTTTTGATAAATACTATGGACATTTTTCTCAGTGCAAGTTTGTACTATTTATATTGTTAACATTAACACTTGTTGAGTATAAATTGTTACAAGATCATAAGAAAAGTGACTATACGAACAAAATTATGGTAATCTTATAGTGAAGACGTAAATCATTTTTGGAACGTGTCAATAAAGTAGAGACAGCGGTAGCACGCTATGATCGATATAGATATATTACCGCATTAATTTATCAGTTTTTAAATTTCGATATTTAGAAAACTATTGCGTTGCGCCAAAAATTCATTTAAGCAGTAACATATTATATCAAAAAGACGATCTATGCAAAATTACACCTATATCGGAGGTAACAGCTATTCGGAATTGCAGCTGGAATTACTTTTAATCTGTTATGCCAAGTCTACGATTAAAATAACATAAGTACCCAGTATCATAGTGGCAGTGTGCGTAGTATAGATAGGTAGGTCGTAGGTTCGAATCCATGTTCAGGCGAAATATTTTCTTCGATAGGAATCATTTCAGGAGGTCAGGGAATAACAAATTATGATAACTAATCATACAGGTAGTACTCTCAATTGAGAATTTTTGAATTTATGAATTATTATACACATTTAGTAGACATACCATTCAATATGGTAAAAATCACTATTTTTTGATAGTGTAACGTAATATCCATTTTATGAAAACCTACTATATTATATAGCATTGAACAATCAACGTATGCTTGTAAGATTGTTGGTTGCGGTTAACATATGAGCATAGTTAACACAACTGCAAAAATATCAAAAGCAGAACTATATTTTAGGCAGTAACCATGACTATAAAATATTGTTGTCCCCTCAGGGTAATATAAAATAAGGTTAACATATGGTTCAAGTTACCATACATTTCTCTCAGTGTATTATAGATGCGATTTTTCGGAGGTTTGTAGCTCGTAAATTCCGAATTTTTTATGTTCGGACGCGATTTATATTTCGTTTCGTCAGGCCTAAAACAAAGTCGATAGCAGCTGACAAAGAATTATTGAAAAATAAAAATTGTTTTCAGGCTTCGAAAAAAATATTTCGGTCGCCGGGAAAACGTAAAATATAACGTAACTTTCTGTAGTGGCTCGGGTTTTCGATCCTAATCGATAGTTTTATTATTCATGATGCACTCGAGGCTTGTATTTTTCCATTCGTAGTTTAATTAATAGCTATTTTCATCAATAATCAAATCTTTTACTAGTGTAGTACAATGTGTCACGCAGAATGGGGGCACAATGAGCCGACTCCCATTGAGGAAACAACATATTGAACCAAAGACGGCCGAGGCAAAAGAAAAATCAGTAAAAAATAAGACTGTGATATTACCGATTTTATACTAATTCTGATATACGGATTTTGTTTGGGTTCGTACTGTTATGCGTGAAAATCTGTCATCTATGTTAGGAAGATATAAGAGTTTCAACCGCCTCATTGTACCCTACGTTTCGCAGAACTTGTTTCGCAGTACTTATAGTGAGTACAGGACTAGACCCACCTATATGACACATTCTACCCCACCCATTGTACCCTATGAGCCAATCTGCAATTTTTTTTCGATCCCATTATTTTGGTATTTTTTATCTTTTTGCAAAAAATATGGTAGCTTCATTGTATGCCCATATGTCTATAAAATCAGTTATAACCTTTTTTTCTAATCAGACTACTTTGATTAAAGTAAAAATTCGTTAGACAATAAGTGACACACTGTGCCCCAACTTCCCCTATATATTCTAAGCCTTGTAAACATTATATTGTAGAGTGTGTATGTGTGCGAGCATGTATTTGTACTGGCTACGTACGGCAGTATTATAATGACCTGATCAGGCAACATTATAATGACCTGATCAGGCAGCATTATAAACGCCTGGTTAGGCATCCTGATAACGGCCTGATCAGGCAACGAAGTAAGGTCCATACGTGACAGAACGTTACACTGTTTAGCAGGGTGTTATCGGGTTCCCTTGTAAGGGCAGTCAGGCAACCTGAAAGCGTCCTGAATCGACCCCCAATCGAAATTTCTACGTCGGTTCACTTTGACATAATATCAGCACATGCGTATACACTCATGAAGCATGCAGGTTATGTTTCAACACGCCGAGTTTGTCTCGCTGGACTTTTCACGTATTTTCGATTCGGACGTGGTAAGTATTCTCAAACGGCATTCATCGGGCACAGTGCCGAATCCAATTGGATCCCAACGAGGACTCCCCATGTGCGGTGTCCCTAATAAATCCCTTTAGAGATGTGGGTGCATCTTGGGACTCCCCAACAAATTTGTGCACGGCATCACGAAATGATATTTTTTTTTTGAAGGTTCAACACATTCGAGTTGAGAATTTAAATAAAAATTTTAAACGACGTCGATCGGGAAATAGAGCGAAATCTACTTAGATTCTAATGTGGACTTTCTATGTTCGGCGCCCCTACCAAATCCTTGTAGGGATGTGGTAGGATCTACGGATTACCCAAAAAATGTTTGCACGGGTACGGCATAGAAAAACTCACTTTTAAAAATCATGCTGAGACAAAAACGTCATTCATTTTACTTTCAACGCGTAATTTAATCTGCTAAGTACTTTCGACTACTTAGTGTTCCGATCTCTCACTGTGCATATGAGCACAGTAAGTTAAAAAAACAAAATCTCGATTATTTAGCAACAATTTTAATGATTTGCGTATTACATTTATCTTATTTACACAGATCTGCGTTATTGTGCATGCAAGGTATATGCATATTATTATTTTATGATTATAATTATGGCGAGTGTGGTGAAAATTTAACGCAACAGTCGCTCGTTCACTCTTGCATGCGCATTTATTTTTCGCGGGCCTTGCGACGGTACTCAATTGAAAAAACTCGACGAAACGAGTAGTTATCTGGTCTAGCTCTTTCAAATTGTGTTTCTTCGGGATATTTCTATCTCCCGCGTTCGTATACAGCCATACCGCGATAATAAATCCACGGAAAAAATATCGTTAAATTTTGGCTCGGACTTGCTGGAACGCTAGACACGAGCTTTTATGTACAACTAATATACGAGATTTTTCCCGTCTGTGGAACGAGATTTTTCCAGCCTGTGGAAAATAAAAATTCAGATATGACAAATATTTCGAAATCACATACGCATGTAGTTACGAGGACTGGGACGAGGGTATAGAAGGAAAAGAATCATCGCGTCCGGATAGTCTTGAATTTTCATGTTATCATTTTATTATTTTTGAAATATATCTCTTTTTATATTAAACATTTTGTATCATGTTTCTGAAACTAGGCTTCCGCATTTTTTCCACTATATAAATATAAAGAATTTGCAGCTTCTAAAATTGAAGAAAAATATTTTCAGTCAATCTGCATTTATTTATTGAACTTTTCCTCTTTTTAGTTTTCACTAATTTCTTGCTTCCGTTGATATGGGTGAAGAGGATCGATCGTTTCTCTGCGAAATTCTAAAGAATGCGGTTTTTTTACGCATATCCGTCCAATAAAAGTTTAATTTCGAAACTTCCATTAACTTCATTACATCGTGTGCGAGGAAAATATTTTTATCGCAGCAATTTAGTGTAATTGATAATTTTTTTAATCTTGATTTTAGTCGCAGTTAGCCCTAAAACCCCAACGTAGTTTTTAGTATTCATTAACCCCAATAATGGGTCGTTCCTGCTGGCTGCTTATTTGACTATGTTATAGTGTATGGAAAAATTCGAAAAAATGCATGGATCTTCTTTGAACTCTTAGCTAAATGATAAAATCTTTCAGAGCCGAAAAAAAACATTTTTTAATAATAATTTTTGCAAAACTCGGATGTATGTAAGCATTTTACACAAGAAAATTCAAAAAATCAAATTTTCCATTGTTTTTGGTTTAAAAAGAAAAATCAAATAATATTTTTTGCTAAAATGCTGACTGCTCATCACTGCTGCTGAAACCTAACTGCTCATCGATGGTCAAGTTGTTCGATGGACAATATCGATCCATCTTTCAATAAAACGTTCCCACACATCTCTCATCGAAGCGAATAGATCCGTTTTCCTTCTTTCAACTCTGGTTTGCTTACTGTCGAATCTTAGAGTGAATGCAAGAAACTCAAAACTCTGACGATTTATTACGGATGCGTAAAACGAAATACCAAAATCCGCGGAACGCATCTCAACAATTGGGATTTTTTCTTGGTGCTGTAAACACGCAAAATATAATATACCAATAAACTCTTTCAGTTATACTAGATCGGTTTCTTGATATATAGCACTACTCGCCTCTTTACTCATTTCGCTCACTCGATGTCGTATTTGTTAATTTGTGTGAGTCATTGCTCCACGGGTTGACGTTAAAAAATGGATCCGGACTGGTTCCGAACGGCGTCCTCGTGTTTCAGGAGCATTTTTCGACCACTTGTGGCGATTTTCACCCCGAACGTACACCCTTCAGCCTCTTGAAGTCGACAGTTCCTCGTCTTGAACCTGTTCAGCACCTGAATTTTCATTCCTATCATCGTCAAACATTTTTGCATTCCTCCTCAGATTCGAAATATTCTTCGTTTTCGGCACCGTCCTCCTCTTCCGAATCATCGCCACCAAAATAGAGATTTCGTTCTCGAGACCGAAGTGAATATGCTAATTCGTCACTTGAACGCATCGTCATTTTGCTTTAGGAAACTCAAGGCCTTTACGAATACATTTTTATCACCTACTGAATATGTTTTTCATGAAAAAAAAACAATTTTCAGAAAGTGAGATTTCACCTAACTTATCCCCAACGATGGGTCGTTCTTGTCCTCTCTCGACTTGCTCGCTTCGGTGTTTATAGACAAACTGCGAAAAACTGGCGGTACATGGGGCCTGTGTTACCCCTGTCAACTTTTTTTTCGGCACAGTCGCAGGCCCTAACTGCGAGGGTCTAAGAGTATTTACTTCCAAAATATTTAGCATGAACACGGATGACCCACCGTTGGGGTTCTTGGGTTAACTTGCTGACATATCAACCGCGCTAATTGAAAATAAAATTTCAACTCGTTTCGCCATTCTACATATAAAACTGCCTAAAATTGTTTATATTGTAATCTCTTTTTCTCAAAAACTATATGGCGGAACTAACGGAAAAAAATCTACCTAAAAAAAATAGTACGGTAGTTGGGCAATCGAATATCTGGAAGACTAAGCACCGCACGGGGGTGCATTAAATGGCGGAAGGAGAGGTATGGGTGAGCGGAACACATCACGCCATCGCCCGTTGCCATGCGGCGCACGAGACGGTAACTCGGGACGTTTCATTATTTTTGCACCCAAAAGTAAAAAAAAAAACGTGATTGAAAGATTTTCTTTTACCATTGTATGAGAAAAAATATTTCAAAGTTCATTACAATTAATGTTAATGTTTCAAAACCTAACTAATTAATAAGCAATTGTTGGTTTGTTACTGCATTGTAATTACTGCGTTTTAATGCAATTCGTACTTTACCCAACTTACCTCATACGCCTGCTCAACTTACTCCACTATCGGGGCAGGTTGAGCAAATATGGCCTTAGTTATTTGAAAGCCATTATCTGTGAAACAATAAGGATAACAGGAAAATTCGTCTGCAGACATTTTTCCCAAATAAATTTCCCATTGACCAAAGTAGGTTTCATTTTTATAGGGCAGACTGTTAAGGAATTACAGGGCGGTAATTCCAAACTTGCTCAACATGCCCCTCCCTGCCCTATCCTATAACATTATCAGTTAAACTCTCGACCTTTCTTAAGTATTTTTCTTTACACGCCACGTACGGCATGTTATTTTTTGAAAAAATGACTGCGTATATTAAATGAAAGAGATATTGCAATCGTGTAGTAAAGCTCCAGATCGTTAAAATTTCGGAACGAATCTACAATATGCGAATTCTACGTGTCCTCTTTTATACATACAACTATACACGTACACATAAAAGCTCGGGCGCCTATATATATATATATATATATATATATATATATATATATGCATACACATGTACGTGAAAATAGAGGATCATCGCGTTAGCAGACGAAATTTAATCCGGCGCCAGCTGGAATATTTAGTAGACTCTTAGTATAAATGGGCTGCCTGAGGGAAACCGAAATGCTATTTCTTCCCGGCGTAGCAGGATCCAGAAAGTAACCCAAACACGCACACACATACACAAACACACACAGACAGATACACACTAAACAGTGGCTTACGCATACATGTGCGTATGTATATACATAAAGTACATAGACGGAGAAGGACGGGGCCAGTACAAAGTGGTGGCATAGAGAACTTGGAGGCAGTAGTTCCAAACATCAGCATGCTAGATTGTGCTGGCCGTGAGGCGGGCATGGCTTGACAATCTCCAATCTCAAGTTTAAACATCCTTACCGGCTAGATTGAAGCCCGCGATGTAACTTTAACTCTTTCCTGGCTTTCTCTTTTCCTATTTTTGTGCTTTTCGCACTGTGCACGCCCAATTTGCCGCAACTACCCGGACTAGGCCAGCAGCCAAGGATCGGTAACACATTCACGTCGAGCGTGGTGAAGGCGAGCGCAATAGGAAACTGTGTAATAGAAGCAGCAATTCCGCTCTTTCACTATGAGAAATTGTCGCTCGCAATCAAATTTTGCCCTGGCATTGCCCCCCACCTCCCAACACAGAGAATTGTCTACCGGCCAAATAAAAAACGAATATAAAATCTCCTATCATTTTTTCCCTCATATTCGCTTACACCCTCTCCTACCCCACTTCGCCCTGTGTCCGCTATTTCCATGGTCTGGTTCATCAGGTTGACCAGATGTCAATTTTTTTTGCTTTCAGATGCATTTCTGACCCAATTTAAGGCCATATATGCGCGATTTCTTCGATATTCGGAAGCCCATTTACAGAAGCCGAGAAAAAAAGAGACGCATACATTGCCAAATTTTTTTTATGTAATATTCCTTCGATGTCTTGTCTTCTTAATAACTACGAAATAGCGGAGTTATTGGCCGAACTAAAAGGAGTTTTTACGCACGCGTTGATTGATGTGACAGTCCTCGGCGTCGAACTGAGAGTCCCGAAAAGAAAATGGATATTTTTATAAATGCATAATAGATGGTCCTTTGGTGTGAACCAACAAAAATATTTAATAAGAAATGCATGCTAAAATGGGAGTACTTAAACTTTTGGACTCAATTTTCTACTGATAAGTTATTCATTTTTTTAATTTGGGTGATCAATTTTGATACTTTTCGAGGTTAACGCGATAGGAATTGATAAATAGGAAACGCTGTAAAAATTTAAAAGCGATCGGAATCTCGATTCGTGATTTGCAACTAACACGAATTCAAAAAAGCGACTCGTGGGGAAACGGCTTTGAAGTTAGCGATACGAATCGCCGTGCGGTATTTAGTATAAAATATTTTTCTACCTTATTTAATAGCACCCTGCACACTATGTGGGGCCTACCTCGGCTTCTAAAACGTCTCCAGCATGCTTCCCTAGTTTGGACGATAAAAATTTGGATAAAAGGTTGGAAGCTCCAGATCCCGTAACTTCAACATTTGGTTGAAATTTGTAATTCTGAAAAGCTTAAGATGTTCTGAAAAGGACAGGCTAAAATAATATTTAAAAAAAATTGTATTTTTTCGCGGATGTGAGGCCTTAAGGAATCTAATTACCACAAGGATGGTATCAGTTTTAGGAGTCGCGCTAAAATCGCAATTTTCTTCCATTATATATTGTTCTTTCGGTATGCAATTTGTGTATGGGGTAAATCGTTTTTTTCTCCATTTTGTCGTAAAATTGAATACCTAAGTAATAATAATGCACAAAAAAGGGGATCGAAGAAATTTCTATATACTTCGTTGGTGGTGACTTTTTGCAAATGTTTTGTTTATCCATAGTCGACGTACGATTGCCCAGTTTGCGAGCTTTCAAAAATACCTGGAAAAAATCGTGGCCTAAAGCTTTCCTAGGCGTGGCACGTTTTATACAGGAAATGGAGGAAATGTGGTAATATAAAAATCGTGATTTATTAAATGTAAAGTATATCGTCCTCAAGGGAACCCTACTAGATCCTATCCACCCATTGGGGCGGGAAAGATTCGTTGCTTCAACCAGTTGAAGCAACGAATCAGTTAGGGTTCAATTCCCACGATAATAAATACATTTTTTTTCATGATCGATTTATTACATATGGGCTATGTAGAAAGTTAAAAACTGAACACTTGCCACTATCGTTCTTAGAACTTTTCCGACAGCTCGGAACGATTGACGCTTTAGGCATTTTCTGAATTCGATAAACCGTATACTTGCTTTCGACCCTACAACGGAACACGGTAACACGATAGAGATTTTAAGGAGACTATCTATTGCTGTCACAGTAATTACTGTATATCTATATCTTCAAGACCCCTACTTAAAGGCGCCTCTAGCGGATAGTTGTGGAATTAAGTTTTTGGCTCACTAACGAGGACACTTTTTACCACTGAAAAACGTCAGAGTTTCCAGACCTGCATGTAAGATCGTGACTGGAACTATCTAAATGGTACAATGGCATATTATACTTACGTTATATTAATCCTTAATACAATTCGGGGCCTTTAAGGGATTGTTTGTGGATTCTTTCGTAGGGATTCCCATAAAAGAGCCAGAGCGAGCCTCTATTAGGGAACAACAGGTAAGTTAGATTGACTAAAACTATGGTCTAAATACGGAGACCAAGTCAGCGTTTTTAAGGCGGGATCCTGAATTAGCCGGTTCGAAAAATCGATATTTTGAGGAATTTTTTTCGGGTCAAAAAAAAGTAAGTTTAGCGAAATTTTCAGATTATTTTATTACATGTCTGAACATAAGAAAACAATTTTTTTTAAAGAAAAATATCAACAGGCAACCGATTTTCATGCACATTCGTGCCACTGCTGTTTCCATGCGGCGTGACAAATGGAGCTCGTAATTTTCATCAGAAACAAAAAAACCAAAAACCATTTTAATTGTGACATATTTTTCTTCTATATGAACTAAAAAAACGAATTTTTTTTTGAAATTTGAATGTTTTTTCGGGTTTGAAGTAGAAAATGTGCTTTTTGTGAAAAAAAAAATTCTTTCAACTTACTAAAAAAATTGTTAAGAATTTTTGTTTCGACAATGTTTTTAGTTCAAATAGAAAAGAAAATGATACTGAAGCGAACAAGCTTTGGTTTGTTTCGATTGGACTTCTAGTTTTTTTGTAATCAGATACGCCAAATTAGAAAAATCGTAAAAACGAAAACTCGAGAAAACGGGCGCCCTAACTGCCCGAGCGCCCGTATACCTGCTCGACACTCCACTACGTTCAGTGCTGTATCTTTGGAAATATTTCGAATTGGGCTATAAAACTTTGTCTAGACATTCTTAGATACATCAGGAATAGATTTAAACAATAAAAAAAAAATCGATTTTTTGGACCTTCTAATTCAGGATCCGGCCTTAAGGGAAGTAGTTATAGATTCCCTAGGAATGATTTCCCCAATAATATCAGAGTTTGCTACTATAGGGGCAAACCACTATAAATGATTTATGACATAATAATTATGGAAATCGATTAATAGTAACATTGTGTACCAAGGAGACGAAGTGGGACTTTTATGTCGAGCGCGATGTTTTCAGTACGAGTCGTAGATAAGCGCGCTCGTCTACGACTCGTACCGAAAACACCGCGCGAGACATAAAAGCCCTCGTCTCCGCGTTGCACACAAGTATTCATATAAGAAAACCATGTTTTCCGAGCTTTTGTATTGTGAAATATATAAGGCTTCAAGCACGTGCAAATGGTGTATTGCATCTGGAATGTGTATGGCATATGGAAGCTGCATTCTAATGTATTATCTTATTAATAATTGACATGCTTTGTCGCGGTGTCACGTGAAAGTGCGGTTATGTTTCTTCCCGTAAATAACGTTTCAACATACGTAACTCCTTGACCTAACGTCTGAAGGCAGCACCTAACGACTGAGCTGTTCCGCAACGGCGTTCCATGACCGTGAGCATGAGAAACGTGCGCGCCCATATTTTTAGGGCCTCGACTCTAAGAGACTTACTTTAGGTCGCGTTTACGAAAAAGCGAGGAAAACATGGTTGGGTGGAAAACAAGGTATATAAATATAATTGATGTAACGTACAAGGCATGCATATAATGACTCTCTCTCTCTCACTCGCTCTTTCTACGACACCCCCCCCCCCCCCCGCTCCTTTCTATGTTACGTATAAAACTCTTCGAAGATCCTTTCACTATTGCATATATACAGGGTGGACTTTCACCAAAATACACGTGTAAAAACGTGTATTTTGGTGAAAAATCATTTCAAGGTCATGATATCATAGGTCGTTGGATTCGTCTGAATATCAGCTACAACGTCTTAATTTAAAAAAAAACATGTTCCCATTTGAAAAACCATTGATGACCTTGAGAACGCAAAAATCTTGACAAAAATGAATTTTTCACAACTGTATCAGCCCTTCGAAATCAATCAAATTACCTCCTGACATTTTTTTCGTCACTCTACAGGCTACGGAGATATTTGGGGCAGTCACGTTAAATGATCCACCCTGTATATATATATATTAGGTGTATGACTTAATTTTTACAGATTTCTCAGCAAATTTATTTAATATAAAAAAATAGAGAACAACGAACTTAATCTTCGAAATATTGTCCATCGTTTTCTATGACCCTCCGCCATCTCTCAGGTAACATACGAATACCGTCGTGAAAAAAACTTGCAGGCTTCGAGGCGATAAAGTCATCGACGAATTTACACACATCATTAGCACTGGTTGTTTGTCATTTTGAATTTTAATTTAAAGTCGTGAACCAACAAATAATTGGTAAAGCCATTGAAAATGTTTCTACTATTGGACGTAACAAGAGGAAGGAAATATTTTCCCATGCCATTTATTAGATTTCCAAAAGCTCCCCCTTTGCATATAAAATGAAATGGGAAGGAAAGAAATAAAAAAAGAAAATGTTCGAAACGTAATTAACCCTTGGTCCTCGTTTGTTTTCGTTCTCGCGGTGAATGCAATTTTCCCGTTCATCAATACTGGCATGTCGGTGCGTGGTTTAGAATGAAAGAACATTGCCCGCACGTAGTTTTGCTGGTCCGGTTGGCGAATAAACTATTCCGTGGCTCGATCGTATTTGAGTGCCGAAGGCGAAGAGGGGGTGCGCGTTGTTGGAGAGAAGTGTGTAGCAGGGTGGTGAGGTGGTTACAAACTTTATTCGAGTGCGAACGTCAGGTCTCTTGGCCGAGTTCCCAAATTTAAGCGCGACGCAATTCCATTATGTGTCGGAGGCTATGGCCACGAATAGAGCAGTTTTTCACACGCTATGCGGCCTCACAGGACTTTGATCAACAAAGTGTACTCAGAGTGCCGTAGCGAGAGAGAAAGCCAGCCCGAAAGCGATAGAGTTTTGGAATGGCAAGACAGAGAGAGAGAGAGAGAGAGAGAGAGAGAGAGAGAGAGAGAGAGAGAGAGAGAGAGAGAGAGAGAGAGAGAGAGAAGAGAGAAGAAATATAAAGAAAGAGTATGAGAGAAAGGGTGACTAAATGAACAGCACAAGCCTCGAGAGCTCTCTCGTGGCGTGCTAGCATTGAATGGAACACTGCCAGTTTTCGCGTGCGCGAATTACCTGCTCGCTGAATCTTTTGCCGTTATACCATTGTGCAAGAAAAAGAACAACGCGTTTACTGATCTTAAACAATTCACTAGCAGTTTTCTCCCCACCCACACCTTTATAATTTTTGCCTAGCCTTTTACGTCGCCTGTTCTTGTGCGAGGAAACAGACGTTATGTGTGTGCATTAATCCTAAGGGATTTTATAGAAATTGCGTATTTAGTACTGGATTGCATCAGGTCATATTGTTACTAATTTTATGTCCTAAGCATCATTACGTGGCTTTAGTTTTCAGTATGTCGTATTTTGCCAAAGTGTAAAAGACATCATTTTTTTTAGCGTTGAACATG
The DNA here is from genome assembly GCA_963932345.1 of Ophion ventricosus. Classification (NCBI taxonomy): domain Eukaryota; kingdom Metazoa; phylum Arthropoda; class Insecta; order Hymenoptera; family Ichneumonidae; genus Ophion; species Ophion ventricosus. The sequence continues at coordinate 25,190,738 of OZ010714.1, read as the reverse complement.
AAGTTTTGCTTTTTGGGTTCGATTTTGAAAAAAAGTGCTGCCTGAAGTCAACGAATGCCGTCGGAAGCTTACAATGTTACTAATTTTATTGCTCCATAAATTTCAACATGTGAGGACGGGTTTCGACGCTATAAAAAAGGTGATTTTGACACGGAAGATAAGTATCGTCTAGGCCAGCTAAAAAGTTTGAAGATGAGGAAGTGGAAGCTTTACATGATGAAGACCCAAGTCAAACGCAAGAAGAACTTACAGAATCATTAAATGTTGATCCACATCTAATGTTACTAACAACAATCGATGCAATTGAGCCGAGCGTTGATGCAAAAACGGCCAGATTACGCTAAAAGTCACGACAAAGCGATGTTCCCGCCTGACAACGCTCGGCCTCATCGCGTGTAGAAATTTTAGTCGGGAAAAAATAGGGGAGAGTGGGGCACTGTGAGCCACATGCGATTTTCCGAGATTTGTAGCTCGTAAATTCCGAAATTTTATGTGTTAGACCGTGATTTATATTTGGTTTCGTCAGGGCTACAAGAAAGTCGATAGTAGCTCACAAAGAATTAGTAAAAATTAAAAATTGATTTGAGGCTTGGAAAAACATATTTCGCTCGCCGGGAAAACGTAAAATATAATATAACAACACTTTCTGTAGCGGCTCAGGTTTTCGGTCCTAATCGAAAGTTTTATTATTTATGATGCACTCAGTGACTTTGTGTTTTTCTATTCGTAGTTTAATTGATAGTTATTTTCATCAATATAATCAAATATTTTACTAGTGGGGTACAATGTGTCACCGAGTTGTGGGGCACAATGAGCCGACTCCCAATGAGGAAACAAAGAAGTGACGACGCTCCGAAGAAGCGCAATGTGTCACGGTCAAGTGTCAAAAACATATCTCGGAGTTTTGTAGCTCGTAAAATCCGAAATTTTTTGTGTTGAACCGTGATTTATATTAACCCTTTAACAGCTGAGTTTTTTTTGAACGTTTGGCAAAGTTGGTACATGGTGAATCTGAATTCATGAGTACCCAATGTGAGAAAAAAAATTATTCGAGAATATTTCTACCCTCAGAAACTACCCCCAAATGAAAAAACCACCGCAATTTTTTGTTACTGTTGGGGGTAGTTTTCGAGTCAGATTTTTTTGCTACAAATATATCATGTGTTGTTAAAAATTGATATGTATCAATCTGTATCGTTAATAAAAGTGCATTTTCAGGCACATCACCACTGCTAGGGGCGGTTTTTGATGATTTGTTAGTGTTAGGGGTATTTTTTGAATCGGATATTCTTGATATACATTTTCCATGCGTTTTCGAAAAAATATATGAACTGAACATCAATGGAAGTGCATTTTTGGGCGTATCACCTTCTAGGGGTGGTTTTCGCTGTTTCTTTACGGTTAGGGGTTGTTTTCCATTCGGATATTCTTGCGACAAATTTTTCATGTATTTTCAAAAATATTTATGAACCGAAAATCAATGAATGTGCATTTTTGGGCGTATCACAATTGCTAGGGGTGGTTATCGATATATTATTACTGTTATGGGTGGTTTTTGATCCAGACCTTTTTGCTACAAATTTTCGATGTTATTTCAAAGCACACACTTGAGATCGCGACTCTAAAAAAAAAATTTGCCTGAAAGTTATGCTTATTTCTCATTTTTTTCGCAATTTTCGCACTTTTTGACAGGGTGTGAAACTGAAGGAGTGCAACCCTTGCATTTGCCAAATTTTTCATGATTAGATGCATCCTTCATCTTCAAAATGCGACCTTAAGGATGTCGATATGTTCATTTTTCTGGAAGTTACGATTTTTCAAAGTAGGTGGAACGTATGTGTCGGGTTAAAGGGATAAGTTTCGGCTGGCCTAAAAGACAGTCAATAGTAGCTCACAGAGAATTATTTAAGATACAAAATTAATTTGAGCCTCGAAAAAATGAATTGCTTGCCCGAAAAACGTCAAATATTGTGGGGCAATGGTGTGGGGCACAATGTGTTATCGAGTTATTGAGTACAATGAGTCGACTCCCGATGTTATTGGCAAATAATACCCGTTGTGAAATCTTCGGTATATATGAAAATCTGTTATCTATGTGAGGAAAGTATAAGAGTTTCAATCGGCTCGTTGTACCCTACGTTTCGCAGCACTTGACACACTGAACCCACCTATCTGACACATTGTACCCCACCCGTGGGGCACATTGAGCCAATTCGCAAATTTTTTTCGGTCCCATTATTTTAGAATTTGTAATTTATTTGCAAAAAATATAGTAGCTTCATTGTAGGCCCAAAGGTCTATAAAATCGGTTATGACCTTTTTTTATAATCAGACTACTTTGGTAAGAGTAAAAATTCATTAGAAAAAACGTGACACACTGTGCCCCGCCTTCACCTACTGCTCCTTAGCTCCCTTCCCCAGATAATATCGGGCCATGGTCAGGCCGTCCAACGTGGATGAGGTTCGCCATGTACCAGGTTTTAGGCCAGGCCCTGATCCGTCGTTTGCTTTTTCAGGAACTGATCAGACACCGACGAGGAAAGGAGTCAGAAAATTGCCGCGTAATGACGAGAAAGGTGATAGTGTACTGGAAAATAGTGCAGAGTAATGATCAGGTACTGGAAAAGGGCTTTTGGTGATATACCCGAATAAAATAAATCGTCTCACATCGTACTAATATACTTATTATTTCACAAGTATCACAAAATCATAAGCGAATGTGCACGCTGTGAGCAGAGCACTTTTGTTCGTGATATAACAACGGGTCAAATAACAAAGTTTTATTGTTGTAGGTCCCCGTGCGGAAATTGAGTTCAGATTTTGATCGGGCCCATCTTAATTTGCCCTAACTTTATTAAGGCCCTAGTCTAAAAGCCTTACATGGGCCACCAGTGGCCGGTCACACTTTGCTACCGAGGGCCACCGAAGGCAAAACAATCAGGTTCTTTAAAATTGCCTCAGCCATGCTGCATAAAAATTATTGCAGCCATATGCGTACGTGGGTGTGTGTGCACTGTGAAAAAGAAATGTGTTATTTCAATACATTTGAGGCTCAGAATTCTGTCGCATATTTTGACACGTTTGATCCCGCGTTCTTCCAATGAACCCACTGCATGCATGTTGGTTCAACACATCACAGCTCGTCTAATAAACGCATAGTTTAATTATTATATTTAATGGATCTCGATGATTATTATGCCATAAATTCTTTAGTCAAGCAGTTTATACTGATTTTCCTCTATAATAGCAAAGTCTGGTAGTATTGGGGAAATCGCTACTACGGAATCTACAACTACACCCCTTAAAGACCTTTACTTGGTCTCCGTATCTCGATTTTGTAAGCATTTTTCCACTATAAAGCCGTATTTTTACCAAAAACAAATCCCTTAAAATTAATGCACACTCATAATAATTCTCTTGGAGTCACTTTTTCCCCCCATCTTATGAAGGTAGGTTTTTCGGGGACAAGACGTACGAGAACATATAGGGCGCGCAACGAGAACATATAGGGTTTCAGTTATGCATCCCGGAGGACCATATATAGGTACACAAGTAAACACGTGACTCGTAAACGTGTCTTGATCACCGTCAGCAAAAATTCATTTGCTGCTATCTTTCATGCTACTATTACGGCTATTATGTACTATGCATCGTCCTGACCCCAAAAACGTGGTCTTTACCACTTCGAGGGTGAAAGACTGCGTCGCCGTGGGAAAATACTTGAAGGGGACGAAAGCACCGTTAAACGCCCGGGCAAAACCGCAAAATACACTTACTGCTTCATGACAAAATGGCTCTCCTAACACAAACTTATTGCCAACCTTTATACCCAGGGGTTTGCTCGCTAAAATCAAATTCTGTAAAATGCCCTTGCAACTCGATCAATTTCGCCCTAAGCGAGAGGCGAAAAAAGAGAGAGAGAGAGAGAGAGAGAGAGAGAGAGAGAGAGAGAGAGAGAGAGAGAGATAGAAAGTTTTGTGAGGGAGACGAAATAAAACGATATCCCCCCCCCCCCCCCCCCCCCTACGTACGACAACTAAAAGACGCGCTTTTGGCACTCCGTACAGTGCACTTTGCCCTCTGGGAAAACGAACCACGGAACCACGAGGAGAGTTGCTAGCTGAAAGCGGACTTCAAACTGGCGAGTGGATGAAAATGGAGAGAGAGAGAGAGAGAGAGAGAGAGAGAAACGAAGAGGGTGAAAAAAATTTATTCTCGCACTTTCGCTGTTGCCGTCACGAAGTCGCCAAGCATAGAACGGCGAAAAAGTTTTTCTGGCGAATGTGCCCAAGCCGTGAAACCAAATGGTACATATATACATATATATATTTTTTTTGAGTGTATATGATAATGTATAAATATTTATAAATGTGATTATACGTGAAGAACGAAAGATTAGGGGGAACAGATCTTGACGAGATAGGGTAACGACACCGAAAGGCTATCCAGTTACGTGTGAGGAAACGTTTCAATACCACTTGCGTTTTATTTTATAAGTAAACTATACATACGATCTTATCGGACTGATCGAAACCAAGCATAGAGGATAACGCTTTTTGCTTAGCTTGAAAGGTGATATTTTATATAAGGTGATTTCTGCTTTCTATAAAAAATATTAAATTCAACCAAAATAAATTCAGCGTTGGTGAAGAAATGATTATTTTTCTCGAAATTCTGAGAATTTTTACAGAATAATTAGTCGTGAGCCAGATCAAGGTAAAGATATTCGATTCTGAATCGATCTTCAGGAGAATTGATTTTCTCGATGAGCAAAATCGATTTATTGTATCGATTCTCTGGCGTCCGATTTTTCTGAGAAACGATTTTTCTTGGCTAAAATCGGTTTTTGTCTGAATGGAAAATGATCGTTCCGATGTTGCTACAATAGAAAAATACTATTTGTCTATTGTAACAAGGCCTGCACCGTCGAATAGTTATTTTCTGAGGGACGTAACATATTGGATCGGAAGGCGTAATAGACTTTTTAAAACACACCAGGAAAGAGACTTCAGCCTCAAAGGGTTAAATGTGTACGCCTTTCTTCGTCCAGAATGTGCAGTTTAGGTCATTCGCGTACGTATGAACTTTTTATTTTTTTTATATCGTATAATATGAAAAAATTGATTTTTGCATGATCGATCTTTTACGTTTCGATATTTTGCAGACTCAATTCCGAAATCGATTTTTTTCAGAAGATCGAACATCCATAGACCAAGGCCAAGGTCGTGTTAAGGCTCGGGCTTGGTCTAGCACATTTAGCTGCGGTCTTCTCTTAGCTGAGGTAGAGGTGATCTTGGTATTGGTTTTGGATTCGCTAGCAAGCTTCTTTTTTTTACCCAGATTTATGATTGGTGAACCATTTGCACGTATTTGAGAATTGAAGTTATGTTTAATGTAAATTTAATTTATAAGTATCAGAAGCAAGTAGCCTTTACCCGAGTAGAAGTTATGCTAGCCAGTCGGAGTTACGTGCTAATAACATGTTACTAGCACGTAACTGCAGGCTCGCCCAATTGAGCTTGTACGAACTGACTAACGTCTGCCTCGACATGAGTTAGGAATATACTAAATGTTTTGTTACCCAGCCTTTGTCTATTCACTACCCAATCGATTTTCACTATAGATGTCGCTGCGTTACAATAAAAACGCCACCTAGTGACTAGGACGTATTGGACGAGCCAACCATGGTTTCGAATAACAAAGTGAGGTTATGTGACTACACGTACTATCATCTAGCGAATAACTCATGGCTGGCTAGCCAATTTGAGTTTAAGATGGCGTTGCGAATGAATAAAACTCTCAATTAGGTATGTCGCCATGGCCCAGCTAACAATAACTTACCGAGGCTATGCACCCTTTGGTTAGTCGCTGCCTAGCCGATCTTGATTACCGATGTCGCTTGTCTTACGACAAAAATACCACCTAATGAATAAGTTGTACCTGGCCAGCCAATGATAGTCACAAATAACAGTATGCAATTATGTGACTACATGTAGTTCCATTTAGTGACTGACTAAGCAAATTATTCAAAACGGCTTATGACTGGCTAAGCAATTTGAGTTACAGATTGGCGTTGCGAATGAAAAAAATCCCCAGGTTTTTTTTTATCTTGCGATGCGAAAACCAAATCTTGCGATGACCTAGCCAAGACTATCCAACTGCGGATAGATTCTCATCAAGTGGTCACTACCCAGTCGATCGTGATTAGTTCATGTAATGTTCGTATTGTTATTAGTTGTTTATATCATGGGCATCATTCATTGCAGTAATATCGTGCTCATTAATTCCTCACTAGCCAGGATAAATTGTTTACAATTTGTTTATAAATACAATTTGAGGTTATGTAATTCTATACGAATATAGCTCTCAATCCCAAAAAAAAAATCAATCCGATAATGTTATTTAAATTTGTTAACCCACCAATTTCTTAATAACGAAACTATTTGCATATGTAGACGATGCGAAATTAATAAATAAACTCGGTAGAACTGACTCAGTGGACAGCGCTATGGATTTATCACTCAGAGGTATCAGGATCGACGCCACCTCACACGTAAGCATTTTTTCTGATATAGGTAATTTCAAATGAATAAATCAATACATTTGCAGCACAAATATCATAACTAAAATTGGCAGAAAAGGAAGAAAATCGTTAAATTGCGCAGTGATATAAATAATGTGTAAAAAAAATGTTGCACATTATCAAGAGAAGAATCGTTATGGAGCTGCGAGCTATTATTTTTATCTAGTTACCACGGAATTTTCAGTACCTAGTCACTAGACGACAAAAGCGGCACAAGGCTAGAAGTTACTAGCCAAAACGACTAGCTAGTGGCGATTTGAAATATAATTTTACGAACTCAAGGCTAGGCGATGATGAGTTGCATTTTCCACTAGGGGATATTCTTACGGCGTGCGAAATTTCTATTTGTCTTTCTATTTCTATTTCTATTTGCAACTTAATTTCAATTGAATTTATTGTTCATGCGTTTCCAAAGATTATAAAAGCTTCATGATGCTACGTACACGTAAATGAGTTATGAGTAAAAAAGAAGAAAAGAGATAATAAATATCGCAAACATTTTATTGAAATGAAACAGTGAAAATGTGGACAGTTTAGGATATTTTAGTCGCCTTAAAGTTAACGTATCATTTAAAATGTTGGAATTTCTCAAATACTTTGGGCTTTTTATTTCTATAGTCATCAAATTGGAAAATACGAATATAACTAAAGAAGAGGGCTCAAGGACCTTGTCCACGGAAAGCGGCGAAAGTAGTTTTGTCGGAAAATAGTAAGAAATAATGAAAGGTTAGTAGTGGCCCAATAGTTTGGGCTCAGGCTCACATTTAGAAAGTCTTGGGTTTGCATCCGCGCAACACCAATGAAAAAATAACCTTTTCCATATGTTTCTACTACGATTCCAGTAGTTCGGAAACCACGTTCATAAATCCTTGCCCGAAAGCCTTGTTGTGGTGGGTAAGCTATCGATATTCGGCTTCAGTGTATTTCCAGTGCGGTTCTTATCGCGCGGATGGTGACTACCTGGCTGGGCTAGATTATTGAATCACAACTGAGGAGATCGACCTAAGCACTTCTGGTGGTCGTGCTACAATTTACTCCCATTGCTATCAAAGGATTGACTATATAGGTAGCAGGCTTGTTGCAGTTTTCCTCCACCAGCGGTGAATACAATATAGTGGAGTAAAGTCAGTTGCAGCCGTATGAGGTAGCAGCAAGGTGAATAAGTCAATGTGCAGTAGGAAAAAAGAGAAGGTTCTCATATGATTAGGCAAGAAGCAATAAAAAATAGTTAGGGATAATGTAAAAAAGAGAAACAATTATATATTCTTAGTGATCAGATAACCGGTACCATTATGTGATATCGATTGCCGGACCAAATGCGGTTACGTAATCGTTTCTTTTATATTATGGTTTATTTTTTGTTATTTTACGGCCAACCTATTTTGGTCGAAGTGAAAAATTGAGTAAATCAATAAGGCATCCCCTTATTGATTCACTCGCAATCATGAGCAAATGCCTGTTAATGAATTATATCATGTCCTAGTTCATCCAGTTACCTGTAGAAGAAAAATATATTTTTCGATATTCGAATAAAAGTGTAGTTACATTTGAAAGAATCAATGTCGCCTTGAAATCGCCGAGACGTCTTTACCCGAACAGTACTCGTGTGCATCATCAGATATTGATATTGCATTTCATATCAGATATCGCATATCATCATCAGATATGCAACCTATCCTTGTTAGTTTTATTCAAAACATTTTTTTAAATAACACTAGGTTCAGGATATATTCGTGTGGAAAGGTTAAATTGGAAATTGGGTGTGTGTGTGTGTGTGTTTGTGTGTGTGTGTGTGCGCGCGCGCGCGCGCGCGCGTGTGTGTGTGTGTGTGTGTGTGTGTGTGTGTGTGTGTGCGTGTGTGCGTGCGTGGGTGTGTGTGTGTGTGTGCGTGTGTGTGTGCGTGTGCGTGCGTGCGTGTGTGTGTGTGTTTGTGTGTGCGCGTGCATGCGTGCGTGTATGTATGTGTCTGTGTACTTTTTTATGTAATATTACCGAATTATTTCCAAGCCTTTTGGCAAACTTAGTGCAGTCACCCGTCATACGCCTGAGATGCCGGAATATGCCAGTACTTGAAACTCACCGCCTGATTCAATCATGCATAAACTCGTCTATAACCGCCGACTGAAAAATAATTTAATGGTAATGCGAAATGCGCAAACAGGAAATACGTTTCCAACCTTTTTCTGACGGCGAGATATACAGGGTGGTCCAATAACTATTAGCACCTTGGATATCTTCGAAACTATAAGGTTCACAGAAATATTTGCTGAAATGAAATTGCACCGTACGAAAGGGGCCATCCGATAGCGATAATAGTTTTTTTTGCAGGTGGAGGTACTTCGGACATTTGAAGGTCAACTCCATTTTTTTTAATGGATCGGTCTGTTTTTTTTTGTATCATGAAAGAGGAGCTTAAAACGAGTTCAACGACCTATAACATAAGGTCATTGAAGATCATAGAAAGTACAGAAAGGCGTTTATCTTACTATAAACGTAGTAATTTTATTTACTACCGAAACTGGAAGTATTGTCGTCTTTCTGTACTTTCTTTGACCTTCAATGACCTTATGTTATAGATCGTTGAACTCGTTTCAAGCTCCTCTTTCATGATACAAAAAAAAACATACCGGTCCATTTAAAAAAATGGAGTTGACCTTCAAATATCCGAAGTACCTCCACCTGTAAAAAAACTATTATCGCTATCGGATGGCCCCTTTCGTACTGTGCAATTTCATTTCAGCAAATATTTCTGTGAACCTTATAGTTTCGAAGATATCCAAGGTGCTAATAGTTATTGGACCACCCTTTATATATACGCACACACACCCACACACATTAATGCAGGGCCACTCAATGCTCGCATAAATTCACTTCATAATTCAGAAGCGAGTCTCTGTTCGTTGCTTTCTCTCCTCGATACGTTTTACCAGTGCCTTGGCAACTACTTTACATACTAAAAATACGTGGAATCCTGGAGAAGGATTGGTCAGGAGTGCGGCAAGCTGGTTAATGCTTTCCCGGGGTGAGTATACTACTTTAAATATGAATGGCTCTTAAAAGGAAATAAAAAGTAGCCAGTAGAAAAGAAAACCCCAGCTCTACCTGGTCGGGATAGGATTAGGGTAAGGAAGAAAAACGAATGGTAAGGCAGTAGTAGTAGTAGTAGTAGTATATCTATATATATATATATATATATATATATATATATATATATAAGTGACTTTTGTGAGATTCAAATGAAATCTGTATGAATACCTGTGAGAAGAACAAAATAAAGTGCATTTCTCCCTATTTGGCCGATTGTACCGAGCACTCCATGCGATAAAAGTAATTAAGAAATGAAAGAGCAGAGTTGCATGAAGCGCGGTGTGAAGAAGAACGACGAAGCGTGTCCAGTTGGCATGGAAGAATGAAAAGATATACGAAGATATGAAGGCGAATAAAAAAATCTCGGACCCAACCACGAAGGACCAAGATTTCAGTAAAAGCTCAATGCTTTTCCAATAGATGGTAGCGAAGAAACACAGAGAGCCGGATGTCGGTGGCATGATCAATATGAGTCTGGTAGCCTTCGAAATTCACACTTTGTTAACAATGGATAAAGTGGCGTGTCCTGCTGTAATAAAATTCCTCCTCTTCGTAGGGAAAATTCCAATGAAAATGAACGCTTAATTTAATTCTGCGTTCATTTTCTTACAATCGACTTCAGATATATATGAATTGATTCCTCGTGTATCATGCTCTTTAAATCTAGCCCTTTGTGCCTTATGTCTGTTTGCAAATTTGATAAAAATCATCGCCTGAGAAAAAAGGATAATCGAATGGTAAAGTGATAAGAACTGTCAATCACTATTTTTCTAGTTGGAACAAACAGTATTAATCTAAAGTCTAAAGGATATTGAGAAACGATGTTCCAAGTGTATTGGGTTGAAAAGAGAGTACCTCGGAAAAAAATTACATTTCACTTAAAATAATGTTTTTTTTCATTAGTGAGGTCGGAAACTCCACCCTCAAATAATTGCCCGGCCAATGTATTAACTACACTCTAAATTTGGATAGGCTTTTACAACTTTAGAATAATATGTATGTAGGGTGAAGAGAGCGGGAATTCGACTAACGCAAGAAACTTGATCGTATCGAAATTTGCGCGAGATAAAACGTTCATTTTTCCGCAATTGCCATATACTTTGCCCAATAGGCTGTGTGCAACAGTCTAGGGATCTCTAGAGATCTGGGAGTAATGCAACGACGTATGTAGGGTAAATGTTAATGCGATGCGATTATAAGAGCCCACAGGACTATAGGGGGAGTGGGAGCAGATATATACGATTTTTTTTTCAAACGGAAAAAAGTAGCACGGTGGATGATAATTAAAAAAAATATATTTGGATGCGTTCAGTGTATATCCAAGTCAAATTCCTAGAAATAATTTAAACTTCGATTTGCAAGGTAAAACAGTTATAACCTGTTTTTGCGAAATCAATATTCGTATCAAATTGCCCCATACACGGGGCACATTGATATATGCCGGAGGCACTTCGATTCGTACTCTAAAGTACGCTTCTCTTATGTAAAATACGTAATATAATAATTTAAAAAAACAAGTTTCATATTTCTTTAAAATATTTATTCACAATAATCATATTATAGTATTTGGCACGGTAAGTGTACTTAGGTTGAATCCATTTTTTCTATAAGAATTACGTTTTTTCGTGTTTTTTTTTTAATACGCGTAATATTAAAGTATTTCTAAGTTCGCGTATGTTTTATTGTTTTATCATTAACTTTAAGATGAAAAATAGAAAAAAAAAATAAATAAAAGAGAAAAACACACACACACACAGATATACGCACGCACGCACACACACAAACACACACATGAAAAAGACATGCAGACAGACAGTCACAAATGATGTCGATAGCGGGGCAGATTGATACGCATCAATGTGCCCCCTGGGTTGTTGTATCAATGCGCCCCGTACCATCTTTTTATTTAAAAAAAATCGCCATTTTCAACTATTACAGAACTTATTAAAATTACATCCTGTATCAAATTGTGAAAGATATGTCCTTACTCTTTAACGTAAAATGCAGCTCATACATGAAATTTGATAGGATAAATATTGCGTTCGCAGGTGAGGACGAAATTTTTGTCGCGAATGTGCGAAACCTGTTAGCTGTTATCAAGCGCGAAGCGGTGACTGTTTTCTGCCCAGATTCTGCTGTATGGCTGGTTGTTCCGGCACCTACCTATGTGTGTATCGGCAAACTTCGACTGAGTCTAGTTTTTATTTTATGACGACTGTATCTATGTGCCCCTTCTATAAATGTCCCCTAACTCCCTCTCCAAAGGAATAACATACAAACACTGTATACACTGCGACCTCTCTAATCGGCACAGTGGCTAGATCACGCCCGCATCACACTAGCAAACGTAGAGGTTGCGCACCATCCACTCAAGCCGACTCTGCGCAACTGGAGCACCCTTCCAATCCCTTTTTTTCTTGTCTAGCATGCTTCGCGCCTGACGCTAGGGCATGGCCCTTCTCCCACTATGCGCTACACCAATCTATATTCGGTACCTAGTGGGGGCTGATTTCATTTATGGCGATGCCAATCGGCGAGGTTTCAAATTACCAAAAATTGTTTTTTTTTCTATTTTTTTTTTAGAAAATTAAAACCAAGACCGCAGAGTACTGCGGTCTTGGACTCTGACGCCACTATCTCCGATTTAAAAAATTAGAAAAAAAAACAATTTGCAAAGTGTTCCGCAGCCGGAAAGATTTCTCTTGAAGATTTCAGCCTAGAACAAAAAAACCAAAAAAATCTTTGAAATATATACAAAAAGCTATGAAACTGCGTACGGAAATTAGAAAATACCGTTTTTAACAAAGGTAGTGCAAACGTAAAAGAAAACTTTCATTTTTGAGCGAAAACCGAGTTACGTTTCCGGGCAGTTTGAAAAACATGCTTTCGAGAAAAATGCGTTTAAAGTTTAAACGAACTTCTAGCAATAGACATTTTCGATTTATCTTTAATCTGCAATGCCAGCACCATACATTTGGCATGCCACGTGGACATCGTCCTCTTCCTTTTCTTTTCTGAAAATTCGATAATCCTCGAATTGTTTTCGCCTTACAAGATGCTTGTTTAAACAGAAAAATCTTGTCAAGGTTCAGGAATTCATTCCGAGTCAAAATAACATGATGCAAACCGTGACACGTAACAGCTCTCTGTTGGAGAGATGATAGAACAGTATGGATTCCAGATACCACAGATAATTTCATTGCGTTGTTCTTTCGATGTTATGGAGCATGAGTTTTATCATGAAATATTGTAGAGTAGGAGAGATGAAACGGTGCTTGCACATCCTTGTACTGAAGAAAGATGTGCGAAAAAACTATAAAAATATCAAATTTTTACAACGTGAAAAAAATGTCACTTTGTGGACATGGAATACCAGATTTATCTATACACTGAGAGAAAAATGTATGGTTTTTACAAAAAAACGTGCGTGGTAAAAGAGGGTATAGTCAAATTTCTTATAGTTTATTGACACCGCAATCATAATATGGTTAACACAACTATAAGCGAAAGGTATATTTAAACATGCGACTTTGGTTGCGTGTTTGACTATCTTGTATCCCCGAAATTATTGTACTATAAACTATTGTAAAAGGCTTGACAATATCGGTATGGTTAATTTAGTGCTATCACAAAATCGGTGCACAAATAATAATGCTGCACTGAAAGAAAAGTGCATGGTATTTAGAATAAACGTGTGTGGTAAAAAAGGGTATAGTCAAATTCTCTATAGTTTATTGTCACCGCAATCACAATATGGTTAACACAACTATAAACGAAAAGTAGGGGAGAGTGGGGCACAATATATCACGGGGAACTGTGAGCCACATGCGATTTCTCGGAGGTTTCTAGCTCATAAATTCCGAAATTTTATGTGTTGGACCGCGATTTATATTTGGCTTCATCAGGGCTAAAAGAAAGTCGATAGCAGCTCACAAAGAATCATTAAAAATTAAAAATTGATTTGAGGCTTGGAAAAAAATATTTCGTTCACCGGAAAAACGTAAAATGTAACGATACTTTCTGTAGCGGCTCGGGTTTTCGGTCCTAATCGATAGTGTTATTATTTATAATGCACTCGGCGACTTGTATTTTTCCATTCGGAGTTTAATGCATCATTATTTTGATGAATAATCTAATATTCTTCCAGTGGAATACAATGTGTCATCGCGTTGTGGGGCACAATGTGTTATCGAGTTGTGGGGCACAATGAGTCGACTCCCAATGTTGTTGGCAAATAATATTACCTCGACGTTGAGGTAAAAATGCGAAAAATTATATTTTCTATCACTTTAGTCATAAAAAAATTCACCTTAGCCATACATACCCCACGTTTCGCAGTACTTGACGCACTGTACCCACCTATCTGACGCATTGTACCTCACCCGTGGGGTACAATGAGCCAAACCGCAAATTTTGTTCGCTCCCATGATTTTGGTCTTTTTAATATTTTTGCAAAAAATATGGTAGCCCAAAGGTCTATAAAATCGGTTATGACTGTTCTTTTTTAACCGGACTACTTTGATAAGAGTAAAAATTCGTCAGAAAAAAAGTCACCCACTGTGCCTCTCCTTCCCCTATAAATAAAAAATTGGACTTTGGTGGCGTGTTTGACTATCTAGTATTCTCGAAATTACTATAAAGTATTAGAAGGCTTCACAATACGGATATGGTTAATTCAGTGCTATCACAAGATCGGCACATAAATACTCGTACCGTACACCATGCGTTAAGTTTTGTTTTGCTTAAACTTCTACCATACTATTCATAGCATTGGTATTTGTGTGCCGATGTTGTGATAGCTCTGAATTAACCATATCGATATTGTAAAGCCTTTCAAAATAGTTAATAGTTATTTCGGAGATACTAGAGAGTCAAGCACACCACCAAAATGGCATGTGTAGCTATACGCTTATAGTTGTGTTAACCATATTATGATTGTGGTGTCAATAAACTATAGGCCATTTAACTATACCCTCTTTTACCATGGGCGTTTTTTATAAATATCATGCATTTTTATCTCAGTGCAAGTTTGTATTGTTCATATGGTTAACATTAAAATTTGTCGGGTATAATTTCTTACAAAATCTTACGAAAAGTGACCATACGAAAAAATGACGCTAATCTTTCCTTATAGCGAAGACGTAAATCATTTGCAGATCCTGTCTATGAGGTGGGGATAGCATTATTACGCCATGATCAATATACACATATATATATATATCGATGGTCCCGAGCGGGTCTATCTTATCTCGCTCAGACCTTTACGCAGTAGCGTAATTGAAAGGGTCCCAGATGTACTAGCGTAACTCTCGCGTCCTCCGCGAAGTATCGTATCTCGGCAGACCCTATTCATTCTAACGCATCTCCGGCCGCGCGTGAGATCCATCGTATCTCCCGCAGCCTTAGAACGGAGTATCGTAACTCGCCGACTGCGATATGCTCTATCGTATCTCAGATGCACCAAAACGTTTCATCGTAAGTCGAAATTTGGTGATTTTTGAAAAACATCACTACTAAGTTCGTTCGAGCTTGAAGAATGCCCAGACAAAATTTTAAATCATTTTGATAATTTTTTGTGCTGTAATTAATTAAAGTAAAACAAGATATCGTATCCCCCCGCGCTCTGAAAGTTCCATTCTAGTTTCTACTCTATCGTAAGTCGTCGAAAATCTCGACGACTTACAATGAAAGAATAAGTTATGTAACGATAACAGTTATAAGTATGTTATTATTATGACGTGAATGGAAATAATATAATAATTCATTGATTTAAACAGATAATTAATTAATCATAAAATATAGAAAAATAATAATCGTAATGACATTATTAACACCTTTTGAGATTGGGCGACACAAGAATTGTATTACGGTTATCACTATATCTATTCGTTTGAAAATTGACTGAGATTTCGCGATTTTATTTGAAACAAAAATTGATTACCAGTTACAAGATATTTTATTTTTAAATTTTATTCCGAAAACTTTACATAGTATGAAACAATTTCATTAGAAAAAAATATGCATTAGGTATATCTCTACAAGCAGCTATTTTTCATACAGTTCCATACAAATTATTAGCACACATACATGTGCTAATAATTTGAATGAAAGACCTTTCGTCGAAGCATGACGGCTGTCAGGGAGAAAGCCTACCAAAGACCTTTCGACCAAAATATATGATGAATATTATGATAATAGTATATTATGTTTCCATTTTCACAACCCTTTTCATGTCTAAAAAATATTCTGCATATAATGCGCAATATTTAGACATAAATGTTGTGATGATTCAGTGACATTTTATTTTTGAGAACGCGAAACTTTCAAACCGCGTTTACTGAAAACTTGCGATTCGTAGATACGATGAAACGTTTTGGTGCATCTGAGATACGATAGAGCATATCGCAGTCGGCGAGTTACGATACTCCGTTCTAAGGCTGCGGGAGATACGATGGATCTCACGCGCGGCCGGAGATGCGTTAGAATGAACAGGGTCTGCCGAGATACGATACTTCGCGGAGGACGCGAGAGTTACGCTAGTACATCTGGGACCCTTTCAATTACGCTACTGCGTAAAGGTCTGAGCGAGATAAGATAGACCCGCTCGGGACCATCGATATATGTATATATACGCATTCCTTTCTTAGTTTTAAAAATTCAAATTTATATTATCACAAAGAAGATCTGTGAAAAATTTCACCTCTATTAGAGGTAACAGCTGTTCCGAACTACAGCCAGAATTACTTTTGTCTGTTATGTCAAATCTACAATTACAAAGACATAAGCATCCGATAGCACAGTGGCATCGTGCGTAATATAGGCAAAAGATAGTTAGGTAGGTTGTAGGTTCGATTCCATGGGTAGGCGGAATATTTTCTTCAAAAGAAATCATTTCAGGAGGTTACGGAATGACGAATTATGATAAGAATCATTGTGGTAGTAGGGGGAGTGTGGGGGCCATCGGGCAGTTGGGAGGCTCGGGCACTCTCTCATAACTCGAAGTGCATGGTAGTTTTTTTTTAATTTATTTCTACCAATGTAGTTTAGTTTAGTGCCTGGCAACACCGTTCAACCAATTTTAATTTGTCATTTGTCTCCGTTGTCAAAGAAACAGACGGTTTTTGGTTTGGTGCGTGCAAAAGTGAAAAAAAATCGTGATTTCGAAGTAAATAATGGAGCAGTTTGCAATAAGATAAGAGTTTCTTTGTGTACGTCTAATTGTATGTTTATTCAAGATTATATTAGCATGTAAATCATGATAAACTATTCTATAAAAAATAATCTTATTAAAGTTTGTTTGGAAAATAAGTGGCTGCGGACTATTGGGCACTGCCTTTGAAGGGAGGCTTGGGCATGCCCAATGCTCCCTCCGCTGCATAGTGTATTGGTGGGATATTTTTTGGTTTTGTATTTTATGTTTACTATTCATTTCAATGATTTAATTTCAGCAAAATGCCATTTACGTTCAAGAAGAAGAATAAGCGGCCTGGAATACATAAAGACATTATTTTGTGCGCAATAGAGGAGGTTTCGAAGGGAGAAAAAATTTAAACTACTGAGCAAAAATATAATATTCCTAAAACTAACCTACAGCGGTATTTAAAACTGGATTGCAATGTGAAATACGTTTCCTCAAAATTCAAAATATACCTTTAACAGTCCCGTGTGGGTCATACCGAACCTAAGATAACGTGATTTAAGAGCAAAATGTAGATTTTTATGTAACATGTTGATTTGAGGCGCTTTAAACGTCATGCTCAAACCTCCCGCAGGGGTGCCCGAACCACCCGACCACAGGGAGGTTTCGGCACTATAGTAAGGGTTTATTAGATCTCTTATAACCTTAAGACTGATTATAATTCGAGGACTATTTTTTGAATAATTATAGCCAAATATATGTGCTACTGACATCAGAAATAAAAAATTTTTTATGTGAAAAACTATCGCTTTATTGCCACTTAAGTAGAAAAGTGCCCGATTGTCCCCACTCTCCCCTATGCTTGATTGAGTATTTTTCATTTATGAAATATTCTATACATTTTGTAGACGTACCATACAATATGGTAAAAATCACTATAAACATATTTGCAAATCACAACTAAAATGTTTGTCAATGTATATATATTTTAATCCTGTTCATTATTAGGATGTTGGAGGAGTTATTTTTTGATAGCGTAAAAAAATATCCATTTATCCAAACCTACTATATTATATAGCATTGAACAATCAACGTATTCTTGTAAGATTGTTGGTTGCGATTAGCATATGTGCATAATTTACGCAACTGCTAGAATATCAATAAGCAGTACTATATTTTGGGCAGTAACCATGACTATAAAGTATTGTTGTCCTCTCAGGGTAATATGAAATATGGTTCAAATATGGTTGAAGATACCATATCGATGGTCCCGAACGGGTCTATCTTATCTCGCTCAGACCTTTACGCAGTAGCGTAATTGAAAGGGTCCCAGATGTACTAGCGTAACTCTCGCGTCCTCCGCGAAGTATCGTATCTCGGCAGACCCTGTTCATTCTAACGCATCTCCGGGCGCGCGTGAGATCCATCGTATCTCCCGCAGCCTTAGAACGGAGTATCGTAACTCGCCGACTGCGATATGCTCTATCGTATCTCAGATGCACCAAAACGTTTCATCGTAAGTCGAAATTTGGTAATTATTGAAAAACATCACTACTAAGTTCGTTCGAGCTTGAAGAATGCCCAGACAAAATTTTAAATCATTTTGATAATTTTTTGTGCTGTAATTAAGTAAAGTAAAACAAGATATCGTATCCCCCCGCGCTCTGAAAGTTCCATTCTAGTTTCTACTCTATCGTAAGTCGTCGAAAATCTCGACAACTTACAATAAAAGAATAAGTTATGTAACGATAACAGTTATAAGTATGTTATTATTATGACGTGAATGGAAATAATATAATAATTCATTGATTTAAACAGATAATTAATTAATCATGAAATATAGAAAAATAATAATCGTAATGATATTATTAACACCTTTTGAGATTGGGCGACACAAGAATTGTATTACGGTTATCACTATATCTATTCGTTTGAAAATTGACTGAGATTTCGCGATTTTATTTGAAACAAAAATTGATTACCAGTTACAAGATATTTTATTTTTAAATTTTATTCCGAAAACTTTACATAGTATGAAACAATTTCATTAGAAAAAAAATATGCATTAGGTATATCTCTACAAGCAGCTATTTTTCATACAGTTCCATACAAATTATTAGCACACATACATGTGCTAATAATTTGAATGAAAGACCTTTCGTCGAAGCTTGACGGCTGTCAGGGGGAAGGCCTACCAAAGACCTTTCGACCGAAATATATGATGAATATTATGATAATAGTATATTATGTTTCTATTTTCACAACGCTTTTCATGTCTAAAAAATATTCTGCGTATAATGCGCAATATTTAGGCATAAATGTTGTGATGATTCAGTGACATTTTATTTTTGAGAACGCGAAACTTTCAAACCGCGTTTACTGAAAACTTACGATTCCTAGATACGACGAAACGTTTTGGTGCATCTGAGATACGATAGAGCATATCGCAGTCGGCGAGTTACGATACTCCGTTCTAAGGCTGCGGGAGATATGATGGATCTCACGCGCGCCCCGAGATGCGTTAGAATGAACAGGGTCTGCCGAGATACGATACTTCGCGGAGGACGCGAGAGTTACGCTAGTACATCTGGGACCCTTTCAATTACGCTACCGCGTGAAGGTCTGAGTGAGATAAGATAGACCCGCTCGGGACCATCGATATATTTCTCGCAATGTACATATGAATCAGTTCCGTGACTGACTGACTGGCTGACATATAGACAATGCACTAGCCTAAACTACTGAAGATAGAAACATAAAATTTGGAAGATATTTTCCTTAGAAGGTGTAGAGGTGCACTGAGAAAGGATTTTTCGAAAATCAACTCCTAAGGGGGTGAAATGGGGTGTAAAAGTTTTGTATGAAAAATTGTATACCTTGCGTGTATCAACTTGAAACTTGGTATAAATATTCTTCAAAACAAATAATAAAATGCGTATTTTAGGATTAATTTTTTAAAGAACCCCTAATTAGGAGGACAACAGGGTGTTGAAGTGTTCAACCCAAACACCTAATAGCTTGAAGCCGAATTTCACGCCGGCGAAGCCGTGGGTGTAAGCTAGTCATGCATAAAGTAATGTAAAGATCCAAGATGTAGAATAAACGTACATAAAACTGTAGAATGGTGCGTAGAAACTTGAAAATATCCACTGTAGATAAAAACTTAAAAGATGTGTATGAACTGTAAAATACTCGTATTTCCAAATTCTACAAACTAAATATATCCAAACACTTCCGAACAATAAATCCAACTAGGAAAAAATTTGATAAGAGTCTGCAGTAAGAAACGTATACTTTTTTCTAATACGTGCTCAACGGTACGAGTTCGCTATCGTGACGCTATGATTGCATTGCGAAAGTATCCCTGCAAATTCTCACTGTCCGCGTTCTTTTCTCACATTTACCCTCTCCCTCACTTCCTCGCTGTAAATTCTCTGTCAACTCACTGCGAAAGGGTGGCTACTAAACCCGGCGCCAACTTTGGTTCGCTACAATGCAACGCACCACGACTTTTCTAGTGGACTGTCTTTCAGACACAATCCTAACCATACACACTGGCAGACGAACGGAATTCATACTCCTATCCATTTTGTTCAGATTCTCATCCAACATGAGAGTTTCCACACATAGAAGGGAGAGGGCGGGAGTGAAAGATTGAGTAAAAGAGAGAGAGAAAGACAGAGAGAGAGAGAGAGAGAGAGAGAGACAGACAGAGAGAGAGGACAGAGAGAGAGAGAGACGGTGGACGGGGAGAGGGGGGGGGAGGAATCACCGTATAAACTTACCAACCAAGCGTTCTCCGTCCTAGCGAATTCGCCGCACGACTAAATTTCCTCGTTTCTCGCTCACAGACCCTACCGTGAGT
>OZ010714.1:25058349-25169865 GCA_963932345.1 Ophion ventricosus | reverse complement strand
TAATGTACACACCAAACTTGAAACTTCCAACTTGTAACCACAAATGACTACATGTAGATAATATAATGCAGCATTTTTCAACAAATCACAGGCATTAGCATGTCGCAACTCCCCCTACTCTGCTACAACACAGCGGCAGTGGACTGGAGGTAGTGTGACATCTCGCTAGTTTTGTGTGACATCTCGCTAAATCAGACCCCCTATATACATATTTAATAGTACATTATGACACGAGGATGAAACAACTTTTTCTAACGAGTGTGAATTTTCAGCACGAGCCGAAGACGAGTGTTGCAATCACACGAGGTATTATACGAAGTATTATACGTCGAGTATTATACGAAATGTTATTGTACGCGATGGGAAAATGGTGGTGGGAAAATAACGTCCATTATCGTACCGAGTAGAATAAAAGCATTTTCAATGCTAAAATGTTGCTTGTGACTTGCGACGATGTTTATAGTGATTTGTACTATATTATATGACACGACCTGCTATATGCATATACGGGGTGTTATTCGATTATTTTTTATATACTGCATGTGTGTTGGTACAAGTCATCACCGTGTCTACTAAATGCATAGAATATTTTATAAAACAAAAATAAAATACCATACTCAACTGCGAATTCTGCGTCTGTGATTTTTTGTTACAATCCATCATTTGCTGAGCTCCTGAAATGATTTATTTCAACGAAAATATTTTGCCTACACATGGAATCGAACCTACAACATACCTGCCTATCTTGTGTCTATAATACGCACGCTGCCAGATACGTGTGGAAATTTGAGTTGGGAATAAGTACTGCTCCTCATCTGCCTTCTCTAGATAATATTAGACCATGGTCAGGCCTTCCAGCATGGATTAGGTTCGCCATGTAACAGGCCTTAGGCCAGGCCCTGATCCGCAGTTCTCCTTTTTGGGAGCTAGCCGGGAAGTGACGCGGAAATCGGCAAACAAATCATTGAAACGACTTTTCACACATGCTAACCGATGGAGCAAGTCGCCAAAAATCCGTTTAAGGCAAGTCTTATAATATTAAAATGAAGGTGTATGCCAAATTTCATATCGAAATTCGATTTCCGCTTTTTGAAAGTTCATTCCAGAGTAATATGTAACCTGCAAGAACAGAAGGTGAACTACCAGAAGGAGCGTTGAACTGAGATTCTATTGTTGTATTGCAACAAATTTACTATGTAACATTTTATAAGAAATGCATAGTTCTCAAAACTACTAATAAGCTTGCTCCGGCTGCAAATGATTTACGTCTTCTTTATAAGTAAACATTTACCATCATTTTTTTCGACTAGCCACTTTTTATAGATTCTTTCAGTAAATTATACTCAACAAACGTTAATGTTAACCATATAGATGGACAAATTTAAATAGAATAGTAGAAGTTTGACCTGAAAAAAATCTAACGCACAGTATACAACGTTGGTATTTGTGCGCTGATTTTGTGATCGCACTGAATTTTACAATGGTTAATAAATTTTTCGGTGATAATAGATAGTCAAACACGCTATCCAAATCACATATTTAGAGATACTTTTTGCTTATAGTTGTGTTAACCATATTATGATTGTCGTGCCAATAACTATAAGGAATGTTACTATCCCCTCTTACACCATGGGCGTTTGTTGTAAATACCGTGGACGTTTATCTCAGTGTAGGTATTGAATCTATGACTTACGGGGTTTGCGCTCTCCTAAATCGACTTAGGCGATTTGGATGGATTTTTGGAACCAAATTAAAATTAGTTGATTCAGCAGCGAGCGTGGTATTAACTGTGGCACATGGCTCTTCGCTAAATACTGCTTAAGGGCATGTATAACACGCCAGGAAATTTCGACGCGGGGTCCCGTCAGGGCGGTAGAGCAGACTCGCAGTTTTGCGAACTACCGCTACTCCCGCCGGATGGCGCCACGGTTGATTCCTACATGGTCTCGATGCTTCGCGCTACGTCGAAGAGTCGAAACCGTATAGCAAACAACGATCGTGTGCGCCCGTGTATGAGTGTGTTTTCGCTACGCCGTCGCATGCAGAAACAATGTAAGGTTTCCGCACGCTCTTCGGTCGTATCGAAAACAGCTTATATATATAAGTATGTGTGTATAGAGTGATGTACACACACTAGGGTTAGCGACCATGCTACGCCTCATGACATGCGCTCGCTTTGCAGAAAGCGGTGAAACTTTGTTACATTGTACGGACAAATGGGTGCGAACCGATATCTTTTTTTGACACCGGCCATCGGTGGAAATTTCACGATTGAACTTTCTAGCAAACAGGGTTTGGTAGAGACTCGTCTTGTGGAAGGGTGGTGATATTTTTTTATCCTTTTTAAATTTATAAGCTTTTAATTAATAATTGAGCTCGAGCCCGATGTATATTCTCGAATTCGACTTCGGCCGAATTCTCGAACGAAAGAAATCGCCCGAGACTCACTCAAGAAAAGAGTGGTGAAATTTTACAAGTCATATTTATTGTTTAAACAAATACGTTCGGCATTCATTCTTTTTGCTGAGGTTTACCTTCGGCAGGTTTTCCAAAGCGAGACTTTTCTAGCAACGGAGATCGCTAGAGGCTCTCTCTGCGAGAGAGAGCTAAAATTTAACAACTAACGCCTATTGCTTAAACAAATATGTTCAACATTTTTTCTCTCTACCGGGATTTATTTTCGGCAGGTCGACCGCAAATCGGAGTTTCTAGCAATGAAGATCGCTAGAGTCTCGCTCTACGAAAGAGCGGTGAAATTTTGCGATCGTGAATTGTTTAAACAAATGGGCTCAAATTGATTTCTTTTTTTGGCGATAGTCGTCGCTGGAAATTTGATTACTGTTGAACTTTCTAGTGAACTGAGTTTTCTAAAGACTCGTCTTGAGGCAGGGAAGGGACATTTTTCCAAGCTTTACTAATTAATTTAAACAAATAAGCTCATGCACGATTTATATTCTCGATGCAGCTTATCAACGCTGCATTCGACTTCGGCCAAATTCTCGAACGAACGAGATCGCTCGAGACTCACTCAGCAAAAGAATGGCGAAATTTGACAGGCGATCCCTATTGTTTAAACAAATACGTTCAGCGTTCGTTTTCTCTGCCGAGGTTTAGCTTCGGCAGGTTTCCTGAGGTCAGAATTTTCGGGCGATGGAGATCGCTGGGGACTCTCTTTGCGAGAGAGAGCTAAAATTTAACAACTAACGCCTATTGTTTAAACAAATATGTTCAACATTTTTTCTCTCTACCGGGATTTATTTTCGGCAGGTCGACCGCGGATCGGAGTGTCTAGCAATGAAGATCGCTAGAGTCTCGCTCTACGGAAGAGCGGTGAAATTTTGCGATCGTGAATTGTTTAAACAAATGGGCTCAAATTGATTTCTTTTTTTGGCGATAGTCGTCGCTGGAAATTTGATTACTGTTGAACTTTCTAGTGAACTGAGTTTTCTAAAGACTCGTCTTGAGGCAGGGAAGGGACATTTTTCCAAGCTTTTTTAATTAATTTAAACAAATAAGCTCATGCACGATTTATATTCTCGATGCAGCTTATCATCGCTGCATTCGACTTCTGCCAAATTCTCGAACGAACGAGATCGCTCGAGAGTCACTCAGCAAAAGAATGGCTAAATTTGACAGGCGATCCCTATTGTTTAAACAATTACGTTCAGCGTTCGTTCTCTCTGCCGAGGTTGAGCTTCGGCAGGTTTTCCAAGGCAAACATTTCTAGCGATGGAGATCGCTAGAGACTCTCACTGCGAGAGAGTGCTATAATTTGACAATTAATGCCTATTGTGTTTAAACAAATATGTTGAACATTTTTCCTCTCTGGCAGGATTTATTTTCGGCGGGTTATTCGCGGATCGAAGTCTTTAGCAATGAAGATCCCTGGAGTCTCGCTCTACGGAAGAGCGGTGAAATTTTGCTATCATGAATTGTTTAAAGAAATGGACTGGTATCGATTTCTTTTCTCGACGGCATTCATCGGTAGAAATTTTATTACGCTTGCAAACGAAGTTTGCTAAAGTTTTGTCTTGTGGAAGGGTGGTGACATTTCGGTCTTTTTTAAATTAAAAAGACCATTCCGGTCTTTTTTAAATTAATAAAGACCATTCCGGTCTTTTTAAATTAATTTGAACACATAAGCTCGAGCTGGATTTATATTCTCGATGCAGGTCATCGTTGATGAATTTGACTTCGACGTTTATCGCGGACGAATGAAATCGCCCGAGACTAACATGGCAAAAAAGTGGTAAAATTTTACAAAACAGGCCTATTGTTTAAAGAAATACTGTCGGAATTCGTTCGCTCTGCCGAAGTTTACCTTCGGAGGTTTTCCACGACTAAAATATCCCAGCAATGGAGGTCACTAGATGTTCTCTCTGCGAGAGAGTGCTACAATTCAACAAATAATGCCTATTGTTTAAACGAATATGTTTCGCTGGGGAAGGATTTAAAAAAACGAGGACGGATAACCCGTGACTCGAAAGGGAGACGGTAGGTAAGATAACCCGATCGCTGAGGAGGGATAAAAAATTACGAGGACAGATAACCCGATCGACGGGGAGGGAATCTATAATAACGAGGACAGATAACCCGAAACTCGAAAGGGAGACGGTAGGTGAGATAACACGATCGCTGGGGAGGGATTAAAAAATAACGAGGAGAGATAACCCGAGGCTCGGAAGGGAGACGGTAGGTAAGATAACAAGATCGCTGGGGAGGGATTAAAAAAAACGAGGACAGATAACCCGTGACTGGAAAGGGAGACGGTAGGTAAGATAACCCGATCGCTGGGGAGGGATTAAATAATAATGGAGACAGATAACCCAAGACTCGAAAGGGAGACGGTAGGTAAGATAACCCGATCGCTGGGGAGGGATTAAATAATAACGAGGACAGATAACCCGAGACTCGAAAGGGAGACGGTAGGTAAGATAACCCGATCGCTGAGGAGGGATAAAAAATTACGAGGACAGATAACCCGATCGACGGGGAGGGAATCTATAATAACGAGGACAGATAACCCGAAACTCGAAAGGGAGACGGTAGGTGAGATAACCCGATCGCTGGGGAGGGATTAAAAAATAACGAGGAGAGATAACCCGACGCTCGGAAGGGAGACGGTAGGTAAGATAACCCGATCGCTGGGGAGGGATTAAATAATAACGAGGACAGATAACCCGAGACTCGAAAGGGAGACGGTAGGTAAGATAACCCGATCGCTGAGGAGGGATAAAAAATTACAAGGACAGATAACCCGATCGACGGGGAGGGAATCTATAATAACGAGGACAGATAACCCGAAACTCGAAAGGGAGACGGTAGGTGAGATAACCCGATCGCTGGGGAGGGATTAAAAAATAACGAGGACAGATAACCCGAGACTCGAAAGGGAGACGGTAGGTAAGATAACCCGATCGCTGGGGAGGGATTAAAAAAAACGAGGACAGATAACCCGTGGCTGGAAAGGGAGACGGTAGGTAAGATAACCCGATCGCTGGGGAGGGATTAAATAATAACGAAGACAGATAACCCGAGACTCGAAAGGGAGACGGTAGGTAAGATAACCCGATCGCTGAGGAGGGATAAAAAAATACGAGGACAGATAACCCGGTCGACGGGGAGGGAATCTATAATAACAGGGACAGATAACCCGAAACTCGAAAGGGAGACGGTAGGTGAGATAACCCGATCGCTGGGGAGGGATTAAATTATAACGAGGACAGATAACCCGAGACTCGAAAGGGAGACGGTAGGTAAGATAACCCGATCGCTGAGGAGGGATAAAAAATTACGAGGACAGATAACCCGATCGACGGGGAGGGAATCTATAATAACGAGGACAGATAACCCGAAACTCGAAAGGGAGACGGTAGGTGAGATAACCCGATCGCTGGGGAGGGATTAAAAAATAACGAGGAGAGATAACCCGAGGCTCGGAAGGGAGACGGTAGGTAAGATAACAAGATCGCTGGGGAGGGATTAAAAAAAAACGAGGATAGATAACCCGTGACTGGAAAGGGAGACGGTAGGTAAGATAACCCGATCGCTGGGGAGGGATTAAATAATAACGGAGACAGATAACCCAAGACTCGAAAGGGAGACGGTAGGTAAGATAACCCGATCGCTGAGGAGGGATAAAAAAATACGAGGACAGATAACCCGATCGACGGGGAGGGAATCTATAATAATAAGGACAGATAACCCGAAACTCGAAAGGGAGACGGTAGGTGAGATAACCCGATCGCTGGGGAGGGAGTAAATAATAACGAGGTTCGATAACCCGAGACTCGAAAGGGAGACGGTAGGTGAGATAACCGGATCGATGGGGAGGGCACAAAAAATAACGATGACAGATAGCTCGAGACTCAAAAAGGAGACGGTAGGTAAAATAACCGAATCGATGGGGAGGGACTACAAAATAACGAGAACAGATAACCCGAGACACGAAAGGAAGGCAACAGGTAAGATAACCCGATCGCTGGGAATGGGTTAAACAATAACGAGGCAGGGATTGAAAAATAACCAGGCACATGATCAGGCAAGGCTTCGCTGCACTCACCGATACGCAAAGCAACCGCCTTCTAGGATTTGCGCTGCTCGACATTTTCCTTCTCGAGCACTTCTTTTCGCGACCCAGTTTCGAAATGGCACACTTGGTCATCTGCGCGCTGTACACAAATATTCGGCCGATCACGTGAACTTTTCGCCGATTCGACGCACGTTTCACGACTATATTCGTAAACCCTTTTTCACACATCGCGGATAAACCGACCCGTTCTAGAATTCTTGCGAATGTATGACGCACGCAGCAACATATTTCGAAAAAAAACTGCATGTCAACCGAACGAATATAAAACGTTCCGCGAGGGGTGCCGCTTCCGACTGTCAAAAAACAATTTGCTGTCTCGGAAGGATACGAGCGCGGTCGGTAAACACGGAACGATGCGAGCTGCGCGCTGTCAGTTAGAAAACAGATGAACTAGACTATCGTGTCCGTCGATAATATTTTGAGCTTTGATGGTACAATTTTGCTACTTTTATGTAAAAAATTTCAAAATGAGTTTTCTCCGCCATTTATTCATGAAAACAAGTGAAACAAAGCTTGAAATGTGTGATTTTTCATGGTCGAGAGCATGGTTCCCTCCAAATTACCGAAAACGCGATGAAATAGTTAATAATTCACAATTTATCCCATGGTAACCACAAACTGTAAATTTTTTTTGGAAATTTGGGAAAATGGCGAGAACCATGCTCTCGGAGCTGGCGTCCTGCATGCCCACAAGAAATTTCATTCCAATTGGTTGTTCCGTTTGGGAGAAACGGCATTTCAAAATTTCGAAGTGGTCGAAGGCGTGTGATACATGGCCTTAAATGGATGCGTAGAAACATCGGCTTAAGGATTAGCCATAATAACTAATGTAAAATTACTCTTTTCTAAGCGCTCTCTGCACAGAATAAGAGAGAGTAGCTTTATATTCGCTTGCTACAAATCTACGAAACTTTGATCTCCTCCGACACGATCTTTCTATCCACCCCTGTATGCCCTCCCCAATTTCACTCGGTCTCTCTGTGCCTCGAGCTTACTCGCCGAATATTTCGAAAACAACCTGGCGAATGTCCGCTTCGATGATTACAAAGAAATTAGGTGGTTCTGAAACTCAAGCGGATTTATTTAGAACGATGTGTACATAGTTAAGGTTTGGTGGCACGTGAAGCTCATACACATGAATTCCGAAAGCGCACGACGGAACTTTGCCTTGAGTTTCATTCTCTGATACGCATCCTGGCCCCCACTACGTGTCGGTCTCTTTCTCTTTCGATGCCTGTCAGAAACAATGTTTGGTAGGTTATGTGTAGGAGATGTATATGTGGTGTGTACAAAAGGTACCCCGAGGTGAAATTCGTTGTTGAGTGTACTATTTGGGCGCTTGAGTTCGCTTGCTCACTCATTGCTGCCCTCTCGACCTAGGACCTTGTGTATTTTTGCCCTTAAGGCAGAATTCTAGTCCATAAATTAGAAAAATCATGTTTTTTTCGCACTTTATTAAAGTATAGACCCTCAAGAATATGCCCTCGAAACGAAATTTAGAAATATTCAACATTTACGAAATTATAGCGATTTGAATACGGCTGGATTGAGAGGCTGCACTGACGCGAATTGGACAATCAGAAGATTATAAAGAAGCTAGAACTAGTCACAGGGAAGAACGAACGTCAGAAAATCATAATTTCGAAGTCGATTAATATAACGCAAGTACAACATGTTATTATACTACATAGATTGTTGAGGTTTTCTGAAATTGTACTGAAAACTACTTTTTGCAACCTGGTTGATATAAAATCTCGAATTCCATTCAACCGATTGACCTCAAATTTAGTATAAACCAATATATATCCCTCTGTCGTCCCTGACTCGGGGATTGAGAATTTATTATTATTACTATTAAAAAAACTTATTCAGTTATTTAGTATTTACATAAATGTTCAGCTAGAATTGTGGCCAGCATGTCATCTTCAAAAAGTGCTGCATGAATTGGACGATTTTTAGAGTTGTTCTTTTTTTGTTAAAAGTTCGGTACCTTGGCTTGAAATTTTACTAGCACACTGGGATGTATTTTTACTCAATTTTCGACGAAAATTAGTTATTTGTTAAATATTCAGATTCGTAAAAGGAATACCTTAAAGTACAAGGGAACACACATCAAACATGAAAAATAGTAATGATAGTTTGGCACCCCGGTATAGGAAAAATTGAAATACTTTTGTTGCATCCAAAGAGTTGAGATAGAACAGTTTTTTTTATCTGCAAAGTTGACTTTCACCGCTAAGGCCGACACACAGCCTCGCGATGCGACGCGAATTCGTGACGCAGTGCAAAATCTACCCAATCACTTTTATGCGTTGCGTCGCGAATTCGCGTCGCATCGCGAGTACAGTGTCGGCCCTTACGTTTCTATCAATTTTCTATGTTTCTTTGCGTGCTTTTGCGACAACATTTTCTCCACTTTTCTTCCATGCTTATACTATACATTCTTCCTCCATACACTACTTCTCAGTTCCTGAAAGAACCCCCCGAAGGGGGGTTCATAATCACTCTTTCCTAAGGCGTTCATAATCACTCTACCTTGAGGCGCTACTTTATCGATTTTGCCCAACAGCATGGGGAACTGTGAAAAAGCTGTGCAGTTAAATGTGGCTATATTTCACTAAGTGTCAATCGTTTTGCAATCGGACACGCAGCAAAACTATCTTACTGACAACAGTAGTTCAAGTGTACATTAATACTCGGTTACGGTGAAGCGCCCACCGATTCAAGTGAAAGTCCAGGTCCGATCTGATTAAGGCCGTATTGTAGAGTGTTTTGCAATGCAGTACTGTCATGCCCTTCTGGGGGTGATTTTTAGGATCAAATTAATTTGCAAGTGATCGAGTTTGTTCATCAAATTTTATTACACATATTTGTTGATATTTTAACAATAGAGTAAATCCGGGTATAGTAAGTACAGTTGGTCACAATTTTTTTATGGATCCGTCAAAATAATCCTTATGTTAAAAAGGTTTTTTTTTCAATTGTAAATTTTGTAGAAACGGCGTAGGCGATCGATTTAAAATTTGGAAGGTGTGTTCAGTGTATGAGAAAGAATGTACTGTATACATTTGAATCAAATGGTAACAATTCACCCATTGTTCGATTGTTCAAAATTTATATACGACAATTCCCTATTAATTATTCGAACGTTCTATCATTCCTTAATGTACGACCTGCTAAATTTACTCCCCTGTGACCACAAAAAATGCTCCGTCAAGAAGAAAGAAAAGCTGTTAGATATTGCTTTTGCTTTCCTGCTCGGTAATATCCCAAACACCTCCACTTTTTACAATCGCTTCACTCATTACTCCTATGCAGAAAGTTTACGTAAGCCTTTTTTGGTCGGAAAGGATTAGAATTTGATGATGCTTCAAGCAGCACGAAAGAAATCCAAGGTACGAGTACACGAGAAAAAAGAATATTTTTTGGAGGGCAGAAATGGTAACGCGTCGTTTATCCAAAAGGCTGACTATCTCACTTTTCATACACTACCAGGGCACCAGAGAGAAGCAGGGCTAATGAATAGCAGTCGAGGGTATACAAGTTTTCTCTTTTTTTTATAAGAACTCTTTTTCTTGTATTTTTCCTTTATTATTTCTCTATGAACCCTCTTTCTTTTATTTTTCTCTGATCAGGAACAGTTTCTTCCACTCCGATATGCCCAAGTTCTGTTGGCGTCCAAGTGACTGTTTTCGCGAAACCGTTAAACTAATCCTGAGTTACACGAGACCCTCAGACACCCATATCATCTCGCCAGTTATGCGTTTCCAGGATTATCCAGCGCAGCGCACAACGACTGCATATTTCGGTTTTGGTGTTTTACCGTAAGGTTCTTGGCTGTACCCCTCACGCTAATCCTTTCCTCCTTTCGACAAATGTATGAAAACATACGAATACAAGCTAATAGCTGGGGAAATTCTCTAGTCATATTTTGATGTATTCTCATTAGACCTCAAGGATTTACAATTGCACGGCACCCTTATCCTCGTGAATGAGCTGGCGTTGTCTATTTACTGGAGCATCGGAAGTGAGAACAACGAATCAAGAGACGCGGCAGTGTCTGGACGCCAAGTAATAAAAAAAAATGTCGACGCCACTGGTGAACTAATGAACACGCTGCGTTTACAGTAAGATGTCCTGCCACCGCTCGCTTTTGAACTTTGTATCAACGGCACGTCACCAACTTTGAATCGACGTCACACGTTAACGAATTGAAAATCTTATGACATTTTATTGTACCAATGTAACGCGATTTTATCCTATAGATCTTGTAGTGGTTCTTTTTTGATTCGTCCACTCAATCTTAAGATCTCATAATTTAGGGCCGAATTTCCGCTCTAACCTCTTCACACGGTTAGAGCGTTTATCAGTGCAAATGTAAAACAAACGGCCCTGTGTAAGGTCAAACATCAATTTGACAATGGTTCTCAATGTCGCGACTTCAAGGCAAAAAAATCTATGAAGGTTCTCCGTGTCGCAAATCCTGACGTTGAAAATTCTTCGAAATTGTGAACTGGGTGGCAAGCATCACATTGAGCTAGTCGACATAAAAATTTACCCGGAAGAGAATAAAACGCAAAAAATATGGAATTTCCTTGTATCGAACACAAGTATGAAAAAATATATTTTCAGGTTCTAAAAAGTCAGAAATATGAACTTTTCATTGCTTTGGGACAACGAAAAATGTATATCCATAGGTATCGAGTCAACAATATCAATTAGCTTCGCATTAAGCACAACAAGTAAAAAATGTCTATGCATCGCTCAGGTAAATCTACAGATTTGCTGGCTCGATCGTAGACAGCAACAAATTCTCAGCTTCAGGTATCGGGAGGTCACAAGTATGACCTTTTCTTGCATTGAACTTGTATTGCGGATGCCATTGCCTAGGTTTCTACAAGTTTAAATATCTTGAAGGACCTTCCCCTAATAAATATTAATTAAAAACTGTGCACGTGTAATTTCTTTGAACATATTTGAAATTCATGACTCTTTAGATTGAAACTGAAGAAAACCAAAGTTTTCTCTTTAAGGCAGTAGTCTGGTCTAGAGCGAGATTTTTGACGTGATTTTTGGGTTGGAATAACTTTTAAAGCGTTGAAGTTGTCTTGATGAAATTTTACATATGTATTTATTGTTCCTTTGAGAATGTATCTGCATTAAAAAAAAAATTATTTTATATATTTTCATGTAGTTTTTTATTTTTTTACAACATGGTCCGCCGAAAACCGCCTCAATCGGCGCCCACTATGGATGATGTTGTTTGCATCTGAAAAAAAATATATATATATATTCTCAATCTGTATGAGTATTCTGAGCACTGGTAGCAGAATTAGTACTTAAAAAAAGTTTGTGACAAAATGGCGGCCTGTTAAAATTTGATTAACGATATTTCATACATTTTCGGGTATTCGACGAGTTATAAAATGTGGGCAAAATTATTGTTCGACTCAATTCTGCTACCAGTCCTCAGAAAGAGGCTACCGAAGGTATGTGCAAAATTTGAGCTCGATCGGTCAATTAGTTATCGAGATATCGTGGGCGCCGATTTGAAAAACATAGTTCTGAGATAAACGCGTTCAAAGTTGCTTCCCGACCGCGCTATCTGAGCGCGCCTTGCTTATACTTTCTATTACTCTGCTAATTTTTGAAATATCAATAAACGGTTTTGACGAGCGTATTAAGAAAGGTCTAAGGAATAATAAAATGAAAAAAAAATCGATTTTGTCAAATTTCTAGACCAGACTACTGCCGTAAAAAAAGAAACGAAATCTCTTTTAAAAACTTTTAATAAGTTAAAAAAGTACGCTACGTAATAAAAAATCCCTTCGATATTATTGTTGTTTTTTATCCCGTGAAAATTATGGTTTACTCTTAAAATAATTATTATTTGTTTTAATTCAAACAATGGTTTTATTGTATTTTGTACAATAGTACATTGTGTACCAAGGAGACAAAGTGGGCCTTTAGGCCTCGCGCGATGTTTTCAGTACGAGTCGTAGTATGTATATGTATGACTACGACACATACTAAAAACATCGCGCGAGGTGTAAAAGCCCCTGTCTCCGCGGTGCACACGATTATTTATATAACAAAACCATGTATTCCGAGCTTTTGTATTGTTAAATACATATGGCTGCTAGTACGTGCAGAAGGTGTATTGCATACGGAAGCTGTATTGCATATGGAAGCTGTATCACGCGCGTCGTGCGGGGGTGGAGAGGGCACAGCCCTCCGATACACGCCAAACGTAATTTTGAAATCTATCAGCATATTTTAATATTCTATCTTATTA
Organism: Ophion ventricosus; assembly: GCA_963932345.1. Taxonomy (NCBI): domain Eukaryota; kingdom Metazoa; phylum Arthropoda; class Insecta; order Hymenoptera; family Ichneumonidae; genus Ophion; species Ophion ventricosus. The sequence goes on along the minus strand of OZ010714.1, from coordinate 25,156,978 downwards.
ATAATTTATAACAAGGCCTTCACCGTTCATACGCACGAAAAAGCGAGGAAATCATGTGTCGTCCTTGTCGCGGCTTCCTTGAGATCTGTTGGCGTGCATTACAGCCAGTCGTCGCTGCTATGTTTTTTAATATCACTCTTTTTTTATTTCGTTATTGATACTTTATGTTGCGGCGATATCGACGATGCTTCGTCGCAGTGTCACGTGAAAGTGAGGTTATATTTCTTCCCGTAAATAGCGTCTCAACATACGTAATTTATCGACCGAACGACCGACTGACAGCTGTTCCACAGCGACGTTTCACAATTTTTAAATCCTAGGATGTAAAAGACCTCTTTTAGGTAACGTTTACATGCACGAAAAATCGAGGAAAACATGGTGATGGTATATAACAAAATGAAATGATTTATAAAATAGCCAAGTTCAATGTACATATTACGCAAGTATACAGGAAATGTTGTATACAAAAATTTTAAACCTTAGACATAATCTTATTAAAAATATTGCATTTTCATTTAAAAAATCACATTATAACAAAAAATACATCATATGAACCACACAAGTACACTGGAAAAGCTGTGCAATGTCTTGGCGTGCATGGTTAAGAAAAAAAAATGGTCGGCGAAGGATTTCGACTAACCAACTATTCAACTCGTAGATTTGAAATAGTGAAATTGTTAAGTCGGGTGGTGGCGATTGGCGATAGTATTTTTCAGATCATAGCGATATGCTCATTCTCGAAAGTGAATTTTGCATGATTGTATTTCTAAGGAGTCAAATTATCCTTCAACTTCTTCACATAATCACATTGAACACTTTATGATCTTCAACTGATTATTTGAATAGTAATTAAATTAATGATCCCGTAGAGTACAGATCAGATCAATTGTCTGCGCTTCAATTCCCATAAACGTGAAATCTTATGTGATATGAATAATTTTAAAAAGTTAGATAAAAATATGAATGTTCTACTTAATCAAACATCTATTACAGATTATATTAAATATATTTTGACCGCATACTGGCAATTGGTGTGACGTTAAAATATTTAAAAAATACCGGGAGATAAAAATAAAAAGAACGAAACATTCTACATCTTCCCGAGCTTTTTCTTCTTAACCTGGCACGCCAAGCTCTTGTACAGCATTTTCAGTGTACTTGTGAGTGTCATACGAGGTATTTTTTGTAATGGCCATATCAATTATATGTAATAAGATGATTTTTTAAATAAAAATAAAACATTTCCAATAAGATTACTTCTAAGGCTTAACAATTTTGTATGCAACATTTCTTGTAAATTTGCGTAATATGTACATTTCACTTGGCTATTTTACAAATAATTTCTTTTTTTTTGTACTTTTGATTAATGGAAAAAATATAATAAAACCATTGTTTGAATTGAGGGGCTATTCTACTGTGATGGCTCAAAACAGAAGCTATTTTGAATAATAGTACATTGTGTACTAAGGAGACAAAGTGGGTCGTTTACCACGAGCGCGATGTTTGCAGTACGAGTCGAGCCGAGCGCGCTCGGCTCGACTCGTACTGCAAACATCGCGCTCGTGGTAAAAGTCCTTGTCTCCGCGGTGCACACGATTATTTATATACCAAAACCATGTTTTCCGAGATTTTGCAATGTGAAATATATGTGGCTGCAACCATGTGCCGTAGCTGGGTTGCGTACGTAAGGTGTACCGCACATGGAAGGTGTTCAGACATGAAAGGTGTATTGGACGCTGCGTCGAGGGGGTGGAGGGGGCGGAGCCCCCCCGTGGACCCCAAACGTAACTTTGAAATGCATCGCCAAATTTTAACATACTATGTTATTACTAATTTTGCTTAATTCGTTGAAATACGCTACGACGATTGATTCAGATGACAATTTCGTTTTATGTTGTCGCTTCCACGTCATAAATGCGTCGTACGTTGAGTTATAGAGGTTTTTCGATTTGGACGGCAATATTTCGTGTGTCGTTTTTGTCGCGGCTTCTTTTAGATCAGCTGGCGTGCATTCGAGCCATTCATCGCTGCTATGTTTTTCCGTATCACTCATTGTTTGTTTAATTTTGTTATTAATGATGTATTTCGCGCGAGATCGACGATGCTTTATCGCGGTGTCACGTAAAAGTGAGGTTGTGTTACTTCCCGCAAATAACGCCGCAACGTACGTAATAATTCCTCGACCTAACGACTGACGGCAGCACTTGACGGCCGACTGTGAGAACGCGCCGAAAATCCCTACAGCATGATATCCGTTGAGCGTATGTTTTTAGGTTCGGTAGTCGCGTCTAGAGATTGTCGGCGCGTTCTTACACGACAGCTGTTCTACAGGGACGTTGCTCGATATTTAAATACCGGTACGTAAAATACCCATTTTACGTACCGTTTACACGCACGAAAAAGCGAGGAAAACATGGTTGTGGTATATAAAGTTTTTTTTTACTGTTGCATCTGTACAAACTTTTTTTTCCGCTTGAAGGTACACTGTTACAGAATAGAAAACAATTTTTTTTTGTTGCATATAAATGTATATTTATTTAACAATCGATAATCGTGTAAAGGCATGAATAAAAAGTATGTCGCTCGCGTTGATGATTTGCGCGCCCCAGGTCATCTGAAACAAAAAATTCAAAAAGATTCTTAATCTGTACGAGCGTCGCTATCGCCCGAACTAGAATCATCATTTTATATTGCAAAATAATGAAATGGCGCCGTTTTTTGCAAAAGTGTTCGAAAAACACGTTTATTTTATTCATAATTCGGGCGAAAGTATAAGTAAAAATCAATATTTTCTTATAATTCTAGTTCGGGCGATAGCGACAATCGTACAGATTAATAATCTTTTTGAATTTTTTGTTTCAGATTACCTGGTGAGGGCAATTCATCAACGCTAGCGATACTTGTTTTTTTCTTGCCTTTACACGATCATAAATTGTTAAATAAATATACATTTATATGCAAAAACAAATTGTTTTCTATTCTATAAGAGTGTACGATTAAGCGAAAAAAAAGTTTGTACCGATACACGTAACGGTTTAAAAAAAAAAATGATTAAAAAATGTCTTATTTTTTTAGCCATCTCAGTAGAACGTGCCGGATGTAGCTCTTTAAAACAAATAATTATTATTTTCAAGTTTAACCATAATTTTTCATGAGGTAAAACAAAACAACAATAATTTCGAGGGGATTTTTTATAACTTGGCGTACTTTGTAAACTTTTTAAAAATATTTAAAAGAGTTGTCACCACTTAAGACGAGAGGAGGAAAAAAAGGGTGAAAAGCGTGAAAGTTTACTCTCGATTTATAGACAATAGCTTCGTTACCAACGTTGCGTCCGTGAAAAAAAAATCCTAAGAGGACTGCACCAAACTTGCCCTCCATCCCCCCTGCCTGAATGACCCGAATGTTGGTGCGAGGGTGTTGGGATACGGGATCGAGTATTGGCGCAACGACAACATCCAGATTGTCGTCCACGCGCGGTGAAAGAGTGAAACGTCGATAACAATAGCTGAAATCGCTGGAAGGAGAAGTCCAAGTTTACGTTCGATACCGTACGACAAAACTTTTGTCCTACCAATAAATTTCATTCTACCGTGTCCCTGGTCCCAAGGACAAACACGCCAGATCCATTTGTCACTATATTACGTGGTGCGGAATTGTGTTTATGATGCATCAAAAAGAAAACGAACACGACCTTCTATAGAATTGCCTTAGAAGACGTTAGAAGTAACAAAAAGTTAGTTATAACAGCCAGATATTTAATCTTGTAGTAGCAAATGATTTACTAGTCCTATCCGAAAAATTCTGCTGTACCTTGTGCAGCATATCTGCAAACGTGCTTCCTGAGCTCGTTGGTCTGATCACGAATGAGGGCAATATCGCCAAGGTCAAATGATCACCAGGAATTAGAAAAAGAGTGAAAATTTTAAATTTAACATCAGGGTGGAAGTATTACCGCAACCAATGGAAATGGAATACCTAAGAGCTAAGCGATTTTTTTCAGCTGCACAGCAAGCTAGATAGAAGTTGTCGATTAGTAAACTGAACCTAGTAATGTAGTCAGAGAGTTAAAAGATCTCCCGGCCCTCACTATCTCCATCTATTTCTACTTATCTATCACCTCGTTCACTTTGGATTAAGGGTAAAGAAAATAGCCGAAGCTAGAGATGAGAATTGCTAACAACAAGAGCAGTGAGCATGCCAGATCGTCACAAGCATATGAACGATGGTCCAATTACGCCATACCCGATGTACATGTCCAAAGTAAAATACCGCGTTTTCTCCCGAGCCCGTGGTAAGAAGCGAATAATAAATACGATAGGAGCTGTGTCGGAGACAAGAGCCTGTCGAGTCATGCTCTGGGACGAATACTTGCGGGGGTGGTCTCGGGTCCGAAACGCCACATTGCTGGTGAATAGGATGTGAAAGCCCAGAGGGTTAGATCCCCCGGGGTTGTATAGGTCTTCGCGAAAGTATTACCATCTTCGGGCCCATCGTGGTACGGTGACTCACTTGACTGTGGGTTGGGATTGAGATCCTTTCCACTAAAGTTAATGGAAACTCTGGCGGATAGCCCTATGTATGCAAATGTATTTGCTCATACCTAACCCTCTTCTCCTATCTGCTAACGTCCCTTCTCTATCCAGGCTTCTATTTGGCGTATTCCTGTTATCGACATTGTGCCGAGTATTCCGGGAGTTACTTCGTGGCTGGAATAATAACTCCGAAATTTCCGGAAGTTACAAAAGGCTGCGCGTAACTAATTTAAAAAATTGACGACAGTTTAGTAGTCGGTATAGAATTATCGAATAACGATACCCTAATAATGTGGCACTAGATTCCCGTCCAGAAATTTAGGAGTCCTCAAATCCTACCACTTGCCTATAGGGATTTGATAGAGCCACCGCACGTGGAACGTCCACATTGAAGTCCAAGTGGATTCCGCGACATTTCCTGATTGATGGCGTTTGAGAATTTTTTATGTGAAATTTTCAACCCTTATTTATTGGACATCCAAAAAAAAAAATACCATTCATAATCCCGTGCATAAACTTGTTGGGGAGTCCCAAGATGCACCCACATCTCTATAGAGATTTGTTAGGGTCATCGCACATAGGGAGTCCTTATTGGGATACAATTGGATTTTGCACTGTTCCCTGATGAACGCCGTTTGAGAATTCTTACCGCGCTCGAAACGAAAATATGTGAAAAGTTACGCGAAAAAACTCGGCGTGTTGAAACACAACCTGCATGCTTCGTGGCCGTTTACGTGTATGATGATATTATGTTGAAGTGCAGTAAAATAAATAACAAACGATAATTACAGCGGATTTTCAATGATTTTATTCGAATTGATTTTCAAGATATTCTTTTTTAAGCCAATTATCCTTTTTTAAGATAAAATTTCTAGTTTTGGGAAATCTACTTATTTTGAATATCTGTATGTTTTGATTAGAAAATTCAACGTAGAGGATACGATCAAATAGATCAAGAATAGTATAAGATTCTGTTCGATAATGTGGAAATCCTTTTTAAGATTCAAATTGGATTCGTACACTGGATTCCAATGACTTTATAGTATGGGGATCCAATGCGACCAGTCATTGGACCCCTTGGGGTAGTGGGAATAAGTTTGGGAATCCATTTATTAATTCGTCAGTTTCTCGTCTTTGCTTGCAGGCAAATGTTTATTATGAAGGCCGCCACTTGACAGTGGTCAACTTATATTGCCTTCCTCTGTGTATGCGTAGGTGTAGGTGTGTGTGTGTGTGGGTGTAGGTGTGTGTGTGTGTGTGGGTGTGTGTGTTTATACAAGCTTTTTAGATGTATGCAGGATCCGTGGACACAAAGAATAATATTCGCTAGCACCCCGCACATGGCATAGCGTGACACATTGTGAGCTTGGAATTTTTCATTCGGGCATGACAACCCCCGAGTTTCGGGTAATGTGTGGAAGCCCCATCGGGACACGTTAGCCATTTATCTGAGGGTAGGAATGTACAACGTGCCGGCTTCTAGAAAACAGCAAGCATAACTGGAATATACGATAGTAGTAGTAACCGCAACTTATCAGACCGGTCCTTCGACAGTCATAAGCCCATTTCAGTTGGACGAAAAATTCATTTCACTATAATAAAAATGCAAAAATGCGTTTCACTTGACATTCGCTTATTACAAATTGGTGAAAACGGCGTTCCTAGGGCTTTATGCCCGTCAATGAAAAACTGAGATAATTTTTTTATCATAAACGCAATGACAATACATATGAAATAGATCGAGATCACTATTTTTCTAATTGAATTCTGTCGGTTTCATTCTATGCCTATTGTAACAACTTCGTTGGACAATATATAGACCTAGTGTTTTTCGGCATACAAATTCGAGTTTTAGTGCGAAAGTTTTTTATGCGCGAGTGTAGTCAGCAGACGAAGACGTGGGAGTTTCAGTTTTTATAATCCTTTACTCCGCGTGATCGGTTAACCATATATTACATCCTGACCAGGGGTAGTTAGAGATTGGAAGTCACACGACTTATGGTCTTTATATCGAATGCACAGCTGCGTTAAACCGGAACGATCGCAAATTGAGCCCAAGATTGAGCGCTTAAAAATGTCTCCCTTCCCCGAACGAAAGTTTGCTCGCACAGGGTCATAGGCAAACTCAGTCACCGTTTCTCACCGCAACGAAATTTATATCCGATTGACGGGAGTTTATAGTGTACGCCACGTATAAGTGCGCTAACCTATAAACTTAGGGTCGATCGTTCGACACGTATCTATATACGTGTCGAACGATAAATATATCGGCATAGTAGAGGGTGCGCGGTTAGTTCCTCCATGAAACTGTCGCAAAGTTTCGGTACTAAGTAAGCTTAGTTACATCGCATCTTTACGAGCAGACAATTTGACTTTATACAAAATGGCAGTTGAAAAGAAAAATTTGTGTGTAGTAAAGAAAAAATATATTTTTGTTTATAGTTCAAGTGATACCAATTTTTTAACGAAAAAAAAGGATATTTCGCCGTGGCCATTTTTGCAGAAACAACAGAAGAAAAACATTGGCGATGTTTATACTTCCGTAACCACAGTTTCGTGCATTCATTGCCGAATAAAAGCGTTTCGGGACATGCAAATAAATATTTATTTCAGCCAATCGATCTCAAACTCCTATCTTTGCCCGCCTCTCTCTCTCTCTCTCTCTCTCTCTCTCTCTCTCTCTTTCTCTCCACCCCTCGCTATTCCGGCCTACGTAAATCCTGACGACTACTAGATGGACCCTATGTTTTTTATGTTGAATGTTGGTATTGGTCAATGGCTCAAACGTCTATCGTAACGAGTATTCCTCGACCACTTTCAACATAACGTGGACCGTGGAGCAATGAATATTTGTTGAGCGGAAAAACATGTGTCAACTTGGGCTCGCTCGTCGATAACGATGACACAGGGAATAATATTACTCTCTCTTACACCGCTTCCATTCGTCACGGTAATGGAACAAAATGAAATTCTCACGCTGGAAAAACAAAATTTTACGAAAAATACGCGGCCCCGTTAACTCGCAATAATATTCCCGTGCGCCCCTCAATTTTACCTTTTTTATCCAACAGTGGTACTCGTGCGGTTGACGGAGCATGCGTAATACAATTCAGAGCCTTCAAGGGCTTATTTATGGATTCCCTAGTAAGGGATTCCATAAAAGTCGGACCAGGTCCCTATTAAGGAATGACAGGGTAGGTAGCTTGACTAAAACTATGGTCTAAGTACGGAGACCAAGTGGAGAATTTAAAGGCTCAAAGTTATAGATTCCCATAGTATGGATTTCCCCTATACTGCCAATCTTTGCCATTACAGAGGCAAAAGCAGTATAAATAGCTTCATTAAATAATTTATGGCATAATAATTTTCACAATCGATTAAATATAATCGATGTAACATAAAAAGCATATAATTCCTGCCTCTCTCTCTCTCTCTCTCTCTCTCTCTCACACACACACACACACACACATACACACTCACATTCTCACTATCCGTCCATCCATCCATCGCAACCAAACCAAACCAAACCTCAACAAACCCCAATAAACCCCAACAAACCTCAACAAACCCCAATAAATCTCAACAAACCTCAACAAACCTCAACAAACCTCAACAAACCCCAATAAACTCCAACAAACCTCAACAAACCCCAACAAACCCCAACAAACCTCAACAAACCTCAACAAACCCCAACAAACCTCAACATCCATCCATCCATCCGAACCAAACCAAACCCCAACAAACCCAAAAAACCTCAGAAAACCCCAACAAACCCCAAAAAACCCCAACAAACCTTAACAAACCTCAACAAACCCCAAAAAATCTTAATAAACCTCTACAAACCCCAACAAACCTTAAAAAACTCCAACAAACTTCAACAAAGCCCAACAAACCTTAACAAACCCCAACAAACCTCAACAAAACTCAACCAACCCCAACAACCTCAACAAACCTCAACAAACACAAACAAACCTCAACAAACCTCAAGAAACCTCAACAAACCCCAACAAACCTCAACAAACCTCAACAAACCCCAACAAACCTCAACATCCATCCATCCATCCATCCAAACCAAACCAAACCAAACCTCAATAAACCCAAAAAACCTCAGAAAACCCTAACAAACCTCAACAAACCCCAACAAACCCCAACAAACCTTAACAAACCTGCATAAACCCCAACAAACCTCAATAAACCTCAACAAATCCCAACAAACCTTAAAAAAACTCCAACAAACTTCAACAAAGCCCAACAAACCTCAACAAACCTCAACAAGCCCCAACAAACCTCAACAAAACCCAACAAACCCCAACAAACCTCAGCAAACCCCACCAAACCCAAACAAATCTCAACAAACCCCAACAAACCCAAACAAACCCAAACCCACCAAAATTGTAATGTAGAAACCAAAATTGAAATTTACAACGTTTAACCACAAATGACTACTCTACATGTAATGCAGAATTTTTCAACAAATCACCGGCATTTAGCATATCGCAGCTCCCCCCACCCTGCTTGTACAGTGGGTGGAGTTGCAGTGGAGTGGGGGTAGCATCTGTTCTGTGTGACATATCGCTAAGTCATACCCGCTATATACATCTTTAAAAGTATTGTCAATGCTAAAATTAAGTTTTTCTTGAAAAATCGTATTATGTACGTGTCATTATGTTTCTGTTTTTGGGGTTATGTATAAATCATAGACGCGTGTGTGATTGTGAGTGTGAGCGAGAATTGTGTGCTCGTATATGCGTCGCGTGGTTGCCACGTCTGATGCGTCGTTTTCAGATATTGACAATTTTCTTCCGGTTTAATTAAATATCACCGAAATTACTTTGACCACGCGTACAAAATTTTGAGAATAGATTCTTGAATGTATCCTATACACGTGGAACAATTTCCAACCCGTTCCTATAATTTTATCTATTTTTTCATAGCATAAATATCGGAGAAAGTACTATTTGTCATAAGAACGCACTTTAAATTAGTTATTTTATATGTTTTTATGTGTTTGGTCAATCGTCTTTAAATTTTGCACATGAACTCAGCTTGGATTTTCAAATGACATGTCAAATTTTGAATAATTTATTATGATTTTCAGTTGTAGCCTATACATCCTTAAAGAGATTGCTCGGGGTCTTTGCGGGGCAGGCGGCAAGAGGGGAACGCCTATGCTTGAACACGGGCGCCTGTAACGGCTGCTAACTCTAAATAGCCGAAATGTCGGTTACTTAAAATAAACAAATTTCAGTTAATGAACATGTGCTATGCATATAATTGGCTGTTTAGAAATGCTATTAATCGGGTTTTGTTTATTCAAATCGCGAATACGTTATTAGCGAAGTTGAAATGTGGCAAACGCGCAATTTCGCTCTCAGTAGCTGGTAAAACAGACAATGAACTCAAATACGAAAGCGACATCTGAGCGCTTAGCTTTCAAACATCCTTCGGGAATTCAGTTTCAGTGTTCAACGAAAATGGGACGGAAAATCCAATGTGAAAAACAGTCCAATCATCGGTTAAATCAAGTAGAAAATGGAAAGCAGCGAAAAAAGTAATTGAGGCAGAAAATAAATGCGCAGTCGAGGGACGACGCATAATTGATTTAAAGGTTATTCGAAACACATTCACTGCAGTTTGTTGTGACGAGGAATTATGGATGAAAAATATTAAGCATGAAGAAAAACACGGCTTGGCCTCAATATTTTCTGTACTCTGCCAAATATCCGTTAAGTTTGCCAAATTCGTAACGAACGAATTTTAATTATCTTTTTTGCGAACATTTTATGTTGTATTGCTCTCTTTTGTAATCATGCGGAACAAAAATAACAATAATGATCAAAAATCTAATATTTTTTATCATTATTGTTATTTTTGTACTCTTTATGAAACTGCGGTAAGAAATTTATAACGAGGAAGCAATAGTTTGTGCGTTTCTAATTGTGGCACCTATTCAAAATGACCGACTTGACAGCAACGTTGCTACGTGTCGTAGCGCACTTTGTCGTTTTACGCAAATAAGCTCAAATTTTCTGTTTTATTTATTTTTAACCTCGATAATGAGAAAGACAAAACGCCTCACTCTCTCCAGTGCGGAAAATTGGCAGGGTATCCCTAATACGATTCGGGGCTTTCAATGGATTGCTTGAGGATTCCATAGTAAGGTTTTCCGTAAAATAGCCGGACCGGGCCCCTATTCGGAAATGGTAGGGTAGGTAGGTTGACTAAAAGTAAGGTCTAAGTACGGAGACCAAGTAAAGGCCTTTAAGGGGTATAGTTGTACATTCCCTTGCAGCGATTTCCCCAATACTACCAAACTTTGCTATTATAGGGGCAAATCAGTATAAATTGCTTCACTAAAGAAATTGTGACATAATAATTATCGAGATCGATTGAATATAATAATTAAGTCATGCGTTTAATAGACGGGCTGTGATGCGTTCAACCAACACGCATGCAATTACTTCATTCGAACAACGCGGGATCAAACGTGTCAAAATATGCGCCTCAAATATATTGAAATAACACATTTCTTTTTCACAGTACACACACACGCAAGTACGCATATGGCTGCATTAATTTTGATGAGGCACCGTTGAAGCAATTTTAAAGGCCCTGGTTATTTTTCCTCCAATGGCCCTCGGTAGCGAAGTGTCACCGGCCACTGATGGCCCATGTGAGGCTTTCAGACTAGGGCCTCAATAAAGTTAGAGAAATTTAAGATAGGCCCGATCAAAGCCCGAACTTAATTTCCGCACGGGTTGTTGAAATTAGGCATAAAACTGTCAAGAATTTTTCTAAGAACAGAGCTTGCTTTACTCGATAATAGCAAAGTTTGGTAGTATTGGGGAAATCGCTGCAAGGGAATGTACAACTACACCCCTCAAAGGCCTTTACTTGGTCTCCGTACTTAGACAGTTCTCTAAGTTCTTATCAGATAAATAAAAATACAAGACGAGAAAATGCCGACGCCTCGCGAATTTTTGCTGAACCGCACTACGATATTATTATCCCCAATTGCTGGTCTGCTTAGATTGGTTAATTATGGCCGGTGCACATCCGAATCCGAGATACTGGGTATCGGCAATCAGCAGCAATGAAGTGACATTTATTTCCCAGGTAAAAGATGCAGCCTTTTTTTGTTAAACCAGTGTTTTCGACGTCGAGTTCTGAACATGTCTTTGAAAAATCCTTTACTAGCTCGAGGAGGAATACAACGCTTGTGGAGTAATGGGAGCCTTCAGTTTTTGCGAATGTATAACGGTGCACCAGTGAGCACAGGGTTGTTTTTTTTCCACATGGCTTGCAACATATCGTCGTCGTTCAACCACGTCTGCGGATCCGGACGTTAACATCCTAGATTACTGCTTCCATGCTTCGTCACTTACGAGGGCCTCCATGAAAATGGAAAGCGAAGACCGTTGAGTCCCAAATGGCACTCCTATATACGAAGTAACGGTACGTTTTCCTCGAGTATACGAAACTTTATTGGAGATGGCTTCAAGAGCATGAGGTACCAGCCGTGTATTAGAAGCAACGATGCTCGAAAGCCCCTAGACAAACGAATCTAAACAACAATAAAAACGGATAACGGTTGCAGAGCAGAAAGAGACAAAAAAAAAGGTGAAACGCGAAACGTGTTGGTTCAGAACAGGAAAGAATGGTGAAACACGCGAAAAGAATGAAAAGAAGCCAAACACGGACTGACCCAAGAGGGTTGAGCGAGGGTGGATGCCGGTGATGCAGGGAAGGGAAAGGGCGCAGACAGGTCAAAGGGAGCGAGGAGGACTTGAAAAGTAGCGATACGACTGGGTGAACGAGGAGCCCTTGGAATTCTTCTCTATCACCCCAAGAGAAAACAAACCAACAGCACGGCGGAACGACTTGATTTAAAAGCACTAAACACTGATTCCGACTTAACTCTGATATACCACATTGTAGGCGACAGAGAAGGGCCCAGTGTTTCGTACAGGGTAAGAACTAAAAGCGAAGAAAAAGAGCAAACGAATGTAAGCCCTGAAGGAGAACAAAGAAAGAGTCGTAGGAAGAGAAAGGGCGGCGGGGCAGGGGGGTGCATGCGCATACGATACCGACTTATCCAACTTACGTTTTCGTGGTCGTCGAATCTCGTCCTTGGGTTTCATCCTCACCCCCGTGGGAAAGTTTTTAAGCAACTAGCTTTAGCAGGACGGATACCAAAGTGGCGGCGAAACATCCAGATCTTTGCTATCGTCGGCCAACACAAACTAATCCTCTATCCCTACCAACTGCCTACTTACCTCACCCAAACGTCAGACCGCTCTGCGGTTGTTTCAAGTATTTCACGTCTTACCCTATTATCGTGCAATGCAGACTCTCACAATTTTTTCTGTCTCTCTTGGATTGCAACGTGGGACAGCTTATAAATGGATTTATGGATATGTGAGCGCGTCGGGACGCAGCCTTGGAAGTAGGCTAAATGACTTTATGGACTCGAACTTTTTTGCGAGAAAGTCTGCTTTATTACATGTGTCTGGGGGGGCAGGCGAGAGGGAAGGTAAAATTAGTTTCATTACATATGCCTGGAAGAGGAGGGGATAACCTGCTATGTGAATTCGGCCGTCGCCGCCTACACTTTCCTCAGCGCCATTTCAGCCTGACTTTCAATAAATTACATTTGCCGCACAGCCAAGAAAAAGGAAAATAGTTGTATAATTTCCAATTGGGCCGCGCACTCGGCTAGCAATCTGAAAATGTGACTAGGAATCTATACGGCTGCTTCTGCTCTTTTCTATGGGCAGGGAGGGGCATGTTGAGCAGTCGGGTAAGTTGGGCAATTGAAGTATCTGGAAAACTAAGCACCCTACGCGGGTGGATCAAATGGCGAAAAGATATGGGGAAGGGGGACACATCACACAATCGCCCGTCGCCATGCGGCGCAGGAGACGGTAACACGGGATGTTTCATTATTTTTGCACCCAAAAGTAAAAAAAAAACGTGATTGAAATATTTTCTTCTACCATTGTATGAGAAAAAATATTTCAAAGTTCATTGCAATTAATGTTAATGTTTCAAAATATAACGAATTAACAAGCAACTGTTGGTTCGTTACTGCATTGTACCAAATCATGTTGCATGCGTCTGATTTTTAATGCAATTCTTACTTTGGTCAACTTACCTCATACCCATGCTCAACTTACCCCACTATCGGGGCAGGTTGAGCAAATATGGACTTAGTCATTTGAGAGCGATTATCTGTAAAACAATAAGGATAACGGGAATTTCGTCTACAGACTTTTTTCCCCAGATAAATTTCCTTATCTGGTTTCATTTTTATATGGCAGACTGTTAAGGAATTACAGGGCGATAATTCCAAACTTCCTCAACATGCCCCTCTCTACCCTATCTGCTATAATTCTCAATCAAGTTGAAATCGTACTATTGCTAATTAATTTATGATAACAACTTGAGAATTGAAAGATCCTGTTCTGTTCGAGAATTTCGAAAGGCGCTTAATTGACCGACAATAGCTACTACGGGATTGCTCTTCGCCGGTGATGATCTGTGATGGCACGTTCCGCTCGTTTAGGCCAGTACTCGCATGGATAAAGGCTTACCCTTACGATGTCGCGCTTACTACTGAGAAGAGGACAGTCTTTTGAGTGTCTAATTCTAAAACAAGTGGAACTTGTAGCCACTCGTATCGGTACATGTTTTTCATAGTTTACATTGCAAAGCCAAGAGTATTGTTTGAAGGAGTTTCGGGACAATTGGTGAAGTGTTACCATTTGATTCAAATTTAAACAGTAAATTCTTTCTCATATACTGAATGCACCTCCCAAATTTAAAATCGATCGTCTCCACCGTTCCTATAGAATTTACACTTAAGGGGCTATCCCTCTCTGGAAGCCCAATTTGAAGGGTCAGAATGATGAATTTTTTTTAGTAACACATTGATTGGAATAAATTATTTTTCTTTCCGAGCAGGTTGTACACATGTTTTTGGTTACAATCTAATTTTTTCGGAAGAAAATATTTCAAAGTGTTCGTGGTGCTGCAGTTGGCTATGCGGACCTCCAGCAGCGAAGCTCGAAACAGCGGGATCTCTACCCGGCTCAAATGTAATCTGAAAAGAAAACAAAATTTATTTCTTGACATATATCCAACTGGCTATGGGTTCACGATCCACTTTTCGAAATTTCGAAAAATGACAGCTTCTCCAAAGAAAACCTCATTTTTCTCTTGAAAAACAGCATGCTGAAGTCATTGTTATTAACAAGTAGTTCATCCAATTAAAAAATGCGATCGTGAACCGAAAATGACTAGTGTTTGAACGCTAACTGTGCAAATTCAAGTCAATAGTGTGAAAGTTACTCAAGATATCAATCCCGCCGTGTCAAGATATGTAGTTTCGAGATAATCGCATTCAAAGTTTTGGTACATAATTTACACGATTTTGTCAAATATAATTTATGCAATAGAATAAACGGTTTGTTTGTGTATAGTTGCTTTAGGTAACCGACTCGGCGGATCGCTGTAAACCCGACGCACACTGTTCCACTAAAATAGGTGAAACTTCGTGAATTTTTAGAATTTCAGGGTCCGGTTGAACTTAAAATATTCTTGAAAGTTCACACTATAACAAAATGCAAAAAAAAAACGATTTCTTAAAGTTTCCGGAGAGGGATACCCCCTTAAAAAACCCCTTTCAACATGAGGAGATATTTTAACTGCCCACGCTCATCATCGCTGAATGGCAGTTTTACGCACGAAATAATGTGAAAAAATGTTCAAAATGTTATGAAAAACTGTCAAATCACTCCGTGACACTTATGACAGTCACTTATGAAAAATTTGTCATCAGTGTCATAATGTTAAATGCTCTATGTTAAAAAGTGTTTCTTCAACTGTAAATTTTATAAAATACGGCGTAGACGATCGATTTAAAACTTGGAGGGTTCATTCAGTATATGACAAATAATGTACTGTATAAATTTGAATCAAATGGTATCATTCCCGAAACTCCTTAACACCGCTACATGTATACCTTGTGGCCACTTTTTACATATTTCCAAGTGTGTAATTACGAGCTTCGCTTCATGCATTTTGTATTACACATTTAACTGCATTATTTCTATGCGTATTTCGTGCGTTATTTGTTTATTGTTTATACACTGCATATGCGTTTGTTCAAGGGATCACAGCTCATCTACTAAATGCATGAAATATTTCATAAATCGAAAATAAAAAGAAATACTCACCTCCGAGTTCTACATCAATGATTTTTTTATTATAACTAGTCATTCCTAAACGTCTTGGAATCGTTTTTTTTTCGAAGAAACTATTTCGCCTACACATCGAATCGAGCCTACAATTTAAACCCGGGCTCTCATGGAAATGTGACACATCAGTGCTTTTCAAAAGAGTTGCTGTGGGTAACACGTTGAGATCAGAGGTCTCTCAGCAGCCGGCAGTAGTGAAGTAACAAATGTGGAATAAAATGGGAAGAGGCTCTAAAAGCTTGCAAGGTCGTACGAAGAAACGTTAGAAATTTTTCGTAAGTTCGATTTGCAAACGTCAATCGATACAGTATTCCATTTTTCTATAGTGGTTGTAAATCAAAGTAGCATAGGCATGGATAAAGCGAGACCTAAAATGAGAATAGCGGTCCGGACATTACGAAAAATCTAGACTTACGGATACGGGAGAACTGCTCGCGGACTTTGTTTCTAGATATACATTGCACTTTCTCGGAGGCTGTGCAAGAAGCATAAAAACGTTGGCTCAACTCTATTTTAAAAAGCGAAGAAGTAGGGAAAATGGATGGGGTGAACCCAGTGCCAAGTCTTCCAAACGCCATCTACTTTTTCCTTACTCCACGATCGTTTGTTGCTCGGGGTATGATTCTCTCTATTTTTTCCGCGCAACCCAACTCTCTCTAATGTGTGGACTTTTCCTCCAGTTCTCTTAGTTATTTTTTTATTCCTCTCAAACCACTCTCGCTGTCTTCACGACAAGATCATTTTCATACCCCTTGCTCTTTTCATTTAGACGGTGTACGTATATACAGATATAGTGGATGACGTCCGTTTCTTGAAAGCTGCAAAATTAAGACGCTGCAGCGCCACTCTACATCGCATATATAAAGCAACAACTATACCATCCCTTAGGCCCGTACACGGCCCAGAGTCAAAGCAGCAAAAAAAAATTAATATCACGTTGTGGTGAGCACCAGCCAACTAGAGAACGGTTAAAATTTGAATTTCTACCATGGCTCCCTGTGAGTTTCTTGAAAATGTCGGTGGTCGAGAGGGCAGGGGGATGACCGAGGGCTCACGAAGCCAACTTACAGTCTGCAGCGCATGAGACTATGTCTATAGTAATGGAATACGCTCGAGGGTAGCTACGCACGTGAGGCGCGCGAGACCCCTTAGATCCTTGAAAGTTGTACTGTCGCAAAACGGTTTTATGGAAATTAAAAGTTGTACCACGAGCAGTGAATTATTTCGGGGAGCAGCCTCTTTCTCCCCTCTTGCGAAAACCACATCTTATAATCCAACGTCTCGAAGACCCTTTATAAATATACATGATGTGTCCCAAAAGTCATGAAATATATTTTTTCGCTGCGCCCCGACCGGTCTCAGCATGTTCGGACCGTTCGAGTTAGGTGGGGATGGGGGGGGGGGGGGGGGGGCTCTTAGCTTTGCAGCGCACCTTATATCAGTCTGATGCGAGTATCGGTGGCGTCAGGATCGCTGATTTAGTGCTTGAGATTTAGTGTTTTGAGACCACGTCATTGCGGGTACTTTCGAACAACGTTGGGCGATCAAGTTCTGCACAAAACTCGACAAAACAGCTGCGGGAACTCATGAACTAAGTTCCGACCTCGCTTCGGCCGACTTCTTCTTGTTCCCCAAGGTCCAGAACTTACTCAAAGGACGTCGTTTTGACAACATTGAGGCTATCCAAGCGGCTGTGACAACAGTTTTAACGGAGATTCGCGTCGAGGCCTTCAAGGGCGCGTATCGAGCATAGGAGAGTAGGTGGAAAAAATGTGTAGATGCTCATGAAGAGTACTTTGAAGACTAATTACCCCTTGTACAGATATTGTTAACAAATCTTTAAAAAAATATATATTTCATGACTTTTGGGACACACCATGTATACTACTGGCGAAAAGTTTCCGGACAAAAATTCAAAAAAGTTCCGGAACGATTTTTTATGCCATTTCGCCGATAGTTGACATAAATAAATTTAATAAACGGCATTTTGAAGCGGAGGAATTCACCTTCATTTCATTTTTTTTCAAAATTTTTTACTATTTTTTTTACGACTATTACCCATTTTCGAAAACGACCATTTTTCACCTTTTTGTTTTTCCTTTTGTGATGGACCCCGTTTACAGATAAAATTTTGTTTATACATTTCTTTGACCGGAATCATAAAGGGGGAAGCTCAAGCTTTAATTTTTTTTTAAAGCTCCAGATTTGGACTTTTTTTAAACCTCCAGATAGTAAAAAGTTGAATCGGTTTTCGTTGAGTTCGCGAAAATTTTTTCACATTCTTTTTCCGAAATTTTTTTTTCACCTATTTTCGGTAAAATTTCAGATGATTTAATTACCGTAACTCGAGAATTAAGGGGTTTGTGTAAAATTTCACGAGAGGAAAAAAATTATTTTTCTTTTTTCAACGCAATAGGATTATTTCAGATTTTTTTCGACATTTTTTTCTCGAGTTACGGTAATTAAATCATCTGTTTTTTTACCGAAAATAGGTAAAAAAAAATTTCGAAAAAAAATCTGAAAAAATTCTCGCGAACTCAACGATAACCGATTCACCTTTTTACTATCTTGAGATTTTCCTTGAATCCTTGTCGTTTTCGCGTTACACATTATTTTTCAAATTGTCTCTTTTTTGTAATCGAAATATCTTTAGAAAAAAAATCGTACGAAGCTTAAAAAAAACAAAATTGAACCAGAAAAAGAACAAAAAAAGCGAAAAATGGTCGTTTTCGAAAAAGGGTACTAGTCGTAAAAAGAATAGTAAAAAAATTTTAAAAAACGGAATGAAGGTGAATTCCTCCCCTTCAAAATGCCCTTTATTAAATTTATTTATGTCAACTATCGGCGACACGGCATAATAAAATTGTTCCGGAACTTTTGTGAATTTTTGTCCGGAAACTTTTCGCCGATAGTCTATATATATACACATACACATGCATATATAGACAGATATATATATATATATATATATATATTTGGGGGACGATATAGTATCACAGATCTTACCTACCACGCTTCTCATTACGACTTTCGGACTGGCAACGGCGATGCTTCATCCTTGATGGGACATTTATCGCTGGAGATTGATCGGACCAAATTTTCTCCAGTGCTCTTTTGGAAATTCGCTCTCTATATTCTTGATACTTTGAGGTGCTTCGAAAAAAAGGATTTTATGGTCATTTTGAATCATAAGGTTTCTAATAGTTGATTATCTTTTGCTTCCTCGTAAAGGGTTTGTTTTTGTTAAAAATTGATTTTCGAGACTTTAATAGACATGTGTTCAGAAAGTTTCGTATCATAAAAAAATTACAATTGAGAAAAAACGTCGGTATGTGTGTGTACGTGTGTACGGATTTTTTAGTACACGCAAAAACTTCCACAGTTTGGTTGGGTTGCTGTTGCAATTTTTCACATCAACAGTGTATCATGGAAGTAGGTTGTGCGTGAATTTAATCTATGTTGGTGAAACGCTTTCGGTTTCGGAAAGTTTTAATTGTGTTTTCGCACCGTAACATCCACAATTTTCGAAATATCTGGTTGATTTTGTATACGGAAATAGGGTAGCATTTACGGTACATCCAGGTAAAGTTTGTGACCATTGGTGAACGAGTTCAAATGTTAAGGGGGTTTGATCTTTAAAATATATCTTCAGCGTGTGAATTGTCCAACACCTTAGATAATCGGATAATTTTTTGCACATAAATACATTATCTTACTATAAATTGCGTTACCTAATTTCGCGAAGATCGGTGAAAGGCTTCAATTTTGAGGAGATTTGAATGTTCAAAAGAATATTTTCTCAAAATATCAGATACTTGAATGATTTGTTGCACATAAGCAGAGTATTGCAGAAGTAATGTAATGTTTCAGTTTAACGAGAATTATCAACAAATTTAGATTTTAAGGGCCTTCGAATGTTTTGATGCCACGTCATATAAAAAAATTACCAAATTTTATTATACAAAATGAAATAGTACCAGTTTAAAACCTCCACATTGCTTTTTCATTAATTTATTTCCTCGATGCGTATAGATATCTATAACTTGATACGTAAAGAAGCATTATATGGAAGCTGAAACTGAAAGATAGCATAGACAGTACTTATGTTACTGTCGTTATGATGCTTAAGATTCACATTTCCTCGTAGGGGTGCATGCTGTGCAAAAAAAACATGCAGTTATGGTCAGCTTAAATGGGAGAAAAATAAATGAATGAAGAAGTAATCTTCATATTTTTACAAGTATATGCACCGTTGTTAGAAATGAAAGGATCGCCTAATTTTTCCTAATTTTGTCCTAATTTTTAAATGCTTGTATTTTCGTGAAAAATCATCAGCGAAAACGATTAAAAAAGATTTTCGGAACTTGAAGCGTCTAGTATTCGGATGATCAGTCGAATAATTTTGTTTATTTTTCAGAATGTTCTTTTTTAAAGATTAATCCACTGGCACAAACTTTTTTTTTCGACCGAATCTGTATATATAAAGCAGTTCCATGACTGACTGACTGAATGATTGACTGATATGTAGACAACGCACAACCTAAACCGTTGAACATAGAAATATGAAATTTGGAAAATATATTCCCTAGAAGGTGTAAAGATGCATTGAAAAAGGATTTTTCGAAAATCAATTCCTAAGACAGTGAAATGAGGTATCAAAGTTTGTATGGAAAAACTGTGTTCCTTGCGTGTATCAACTTGAAACTTGGTATAAATATTCTTCAAAACAAATAATAATACGCATATTTAAGGATTTTTTACACAACCCCTAATCAGGGGTACAACAGGGCGTTGAAGTTTGTATGGTAAAATCGGATTCCCTGATTTTATCTCAATGAAATTCAGAAGATATATTCCTTAAAAGGCGTAGAGGTGCACTAACAAGGGGGACCTTGCCAGGCACGCAATCGATTTCGGGACGTCCTTTCAGGGTAGTGTAGGGTTTGGACCGAATTGTCACCCCCTGCCACCGTTCACCCCGGTGGGCCCTCATTTTTGCGAAATCGACCAAACAAAATTTGTGCGACGTCTTTTGAACCTCGAAAATAACAAGAATTTTCGAAGCGGCGAATAGCCTAGCGGTTACGGTCTTCGGCTAGTACGCTGCTGGATTTGGATTGGAGTCCGTCCTGCTAACGCTATTTTTTTTTTCAATCGAAACTCTTGTAAACGTTATTTTTATTTATTTACTTTAATTTAAATCCACCTTTTTTATATTGCGTTTAGAATTCTTGCCCGCGTGATTGTAATCAGTGTTTCAAAAATTTTGTATATCCAATTTTTTTTGTTATATTCTTCATCTAGTTTGTAATTATTGCTCGCTTTTTTATTGTTTGTATATATTTTTTTGTTTAAATTAATTTTCTTCTATAGTTTGATATTCTCGTCTGTATTAATACAATTATTATTTTATTTACGCATTTCACTTGAATTTTGGTTTTCTACGATTCCTTTTTTCGTTTACATACACTTTCCCACATAATGTGAATATAGTGTTTGGTATTTTCATTTAATCGACAGAGCGATAATTTTTTCATTTTCTCATATTAACAATAATAGAATTTAATAGAAACAATAAACTTTATATCAAGAAAAACAGAACGAAAACTTTGACCGCGTTTTTCGAAACAACTTTTTTCGAGCTTGTCCGAGCGAATACTCAATAACTTATAAACTGATTTTCAATTTTTTGAAATTATTGTAATCGCAATGACTACGGTTGTATACAGCTGATTTTTTAAATTTTGGTAATTACCATGTTTAAAGACTGATTGGATACAAAAAAGGGCCTTGAAAATAGAAAAATATGTGTAAACCGTTGCCATTTTGAAAAAAAAACAAAATAAAAAAACTGCTACGCATAACGATAGTTACATTTGATAGACATCGATGAATATTTAACTTTTTATTTACAGATAACCTTTCATTAAGATATCGACGAGACAATGAAGAGAAAATTTCTATCGTCGTGAAATCAAGGCATGTATCTGGTTAATTTTCATGAAAATTTGTATAAATCTAGTTGAATATATACATAATAAAATTACCATAAGCCCGAGCCGCAAAGGTAGAAGTCACAGAAGGTGTGACGACCACCAAAGCCAATTCCGATTCTGATTTGCCTCTGATAGAATGCGTGTAAGAATGGAACAAAAATCCGTTCATAGGAGACAATATAGGATTCCCAGAATAACCCATGTTGTCCTATGAATAGATTTTCGTTTATTCACAATGTAACACCATATTTTAAAGTTTAATAAACAATAAATTTGTTTATTAAGAAATGAATTATCTTAAGGAACTAAAAAATCCTTCTTTCCTGAATGTAAGCCAAAAACTTTTTACAAAGCACCCGTTACGTAACGGATTAGAGGCGGGGGGGGGGGGGGGGGGGGTCCGGCCAGGCGTTACGGTCTTGTTACGTGGGTGGAGGGGGGCGCGAAAATTGAGGACTTTGGCGTTACATAATTTGTGGACGCCCCCTTTGGGAAACGTTTAAATGCTGATAACTACTAAACTAATTGAGATATAAACAAATGTCAATATATATACTTTTTTTTATTTTGAAGCATACTTTCATGAAAAAAAGATGAAAAAAATATCTTTTATACTGGACCACGTATTTTTTGTTTCGTAAGTGGAAACTATTTTTTTTTAAAGATGATTGCCATTTTTTTATATTTTTAAAAGAATTGACTAAAATAGAGTGAATTGACTATGACTTTTAAAACTAGTTTCATCGTGGGCCCATTTTTCCTTCCATTTGTTCGAATTAATCATATTTTTTTGAGAAGATGTTTATCATTTTAATCTTGAAATAATTTTATTTTTCAACAGATCGAAATTAAAAGAGAAATTTAAACAATTATTAAAAGACAAATTAATAATTTCTCGTTTAATGATTCGAAAAAAAAACAGAAGGAAAAATGGGCCCACGATGAGACTAGTCGATATTTTAGAGATTCTTTTGAAAAAAATAAAAAGTGGCAATCATCTTTAAAAAAAAAATAGTTTCCACTTTTAAAGCAAAAAAATACGTTGTCCAGTATAATTGATAATTTTGTTCATATTTTTTCATGAAAGCATGCTTCGAAATGAAATATATATATATATATATATATATATATATATATAGACATTTGTCGATATCTCAATTAGTTCAGGCCTTAAACGTTTCCAAAACTTCCGAAATCGACATTTTTTAGGAAATTATAAATTATAAACGAAAAGAGATAAAAATCTAAAAGTTGGTATGGATATTCTTTTCATGGGGTACAATTTTACAAAAAAAATCGAGAAAATCACAAATGGTCGGGGTCACGGGCTAGGTGAAATGGCGTGGAATGCCTCATATACCTAGCAGCATGGGTTACTATCCGATGTAGCACTTTATTTACCTAGCGCGCAACAGTTAACGCACCTCATGGAAGTGCGACCAAGGGCGTTTATGACAATCACGATATCTCAGCCCGAACCATCACAGATCCGCCATTGAACGCTGAAACCAGCCTATTATGATTCGGATCGTAAACGTTCGCCGCTGTGACTCCAATCCTGCAATCGTCCGTCACTGCACTAAAGGCAGAAGTAGGATTCGTCAGTGAAAAATGACTACGTAACATTGTCGTTCACTTCAACGCACATGATGTGCCTATGTTGAATTGTAAACAATAAAACTCCCGTCAGACACCGCGAGCCCAAACCAGATGTTTTTTGAAGTCTCGTTTCACAGTCTAGAATCATTTTTTTTTTTAACAAATCGAAGTCAAACCTAATGTGAAAACTGTTTGAAGGCCATGTCCGAGCTCAAAAAAAAATGTTTCGACTGAATCGAGTTTATCATTTAACTGTTCCACAGGCATATCCCACGTTTGATCAATTAGAATACAACGAAAAATCTGAACGATCCCAACACATGTTTCCAAGCGTACACTGAGCGATCTGAACACATCCTTTGGAACTATATTTGGAATTATTTATGGAACTACATAACCCCTTTGCTGATCATCCTGCGCAGTTTGGGGACGATCTGCAGTACCGTTTTTTCGAGGGAAAAAAATTGGAAACTCGATGTATTTGGTGGGGTAATCACGTTACGCTTCTAAAAACCTACCGATAATTTTTCGGTACATTATTTATACCTGCTAACAAATTCTATCACGGAGCTGAAAAAATAAGTACGGTTCGACTAAATATCGGAAAATGAGGATTCACAGCATCGTTATAAAATTGTTAATGTTTTTAATCGCGAATTTATGTGAAAATCAAGCATCCAAAATTTTAGGCTGTGCAAACATGGCAACGTCGTAGACGGCACAAATGTACCTTATCCACATTCGGTAATTTTGCCCGGGGACCTCAAACTTCTTGGTCAGTATAATTAACGGGGAACATTATTTATTCATATTCTCTTGATTAGTAATAATTGGTAATAATTATTACCAATCTACTAACATTATTGCTAATTACTTGATTAGAAATAATTCTAAAATCTATCGATTATTTCATAGCTAACAGTTGGTAACAGTCAATCGGCCCTATGCATAAGCATAGGGCACTCTCCTTATACTTCACGCCCGACAGCTAGGCCCTATAATAACCTTGAATTAAAGGTAGTCATTTTAATGAACCCATGATTTTTCCCAAAGTACCTATATGTTTCATGCAAAATATAAAATATGATACGTTTTTAGGGAATATTGAAGCAAATTTCATATTATGATTCATTTTTCATTGAATTTATTATTCAAGGCGTTGAAAGAGAGACTTTTGGTTTTCCTAACCAGCCCTTGAAATTTCTATACGATCTTTGGTTCGGTACTCACAAGCGTTGAAGATTGAAAGTATCTTTTTAGCTTGGGTCATGAATAACAATTGAGAATGTTTGTACAGCAGATCAAAAACATTATTGCCGGGAATTATTTGGGGTACACAAGTCATAAATTATATTCGGTAGAAGAAAATCGACTCTTTATCCTTCAAAAAGGGGTAAAACATCCTGAGGAGTAAAGAAATGTTCAACTAATATTTATAACTTTTTTACAACGACTTTTTGCAAACATACCATAATCTTCAATTGATTTAAAAAATCAGGTAAATGTGACAGTTTAGGTATCCGGCGCCGTGGCGATGTGAATTGACCAAAAAGATCGTGCGATTTGACGCCGTCGGACTTCTTTCCGGATCTCAAGAAAGCAATAACCTTGTGGTTATTTTGCGGTGACGTTCAAGCACGGCTCATAAGCCATCCCGAAAACATTTTAAAACACATAATTTTTCAAAAACTACACAACCACAACTTGTAGCATGAACTCCTGAACTAACTTCTTCGTACGCACGACTTAAAGTGAACTGAGTGATAGCTAGCTACTCCTAGTGAGAGTTCGACGATTTTTTTTTGAGCTGGCCCTCTCTCCCTTACGGCCATCTCTCCCGGACTTACCCTATAGACACAAAATGAGTGGATCTTAAAAAAGTATAAATCTTACCTTAAAAATCTACAGAAATTACACAAAGTGCAACTATTTCATGGCATTGACAATGTAATCAGACTTTTTGGGTGATAAAAAAGGTACATGCAAATAATATGAGTTTTTCTCACTCTCTAACTCTCTCACTCTCTCACTCTCTTCTCACATTCCCACTCTCTTCTCGCATTCTCACTCCCGCACTCTCTTACTCGTAACCACGCTTCCATCCAAACCCAAACAAACCCAGACCCAACCCAAACAACCCCGAACCCAAACAAACAAGCCCCGACTAACCTAAACAAATCCAAATAAACCCAACGAACCCAAACAAACCCAAGGAATCAAAATAAACCCCATGAACCCAAACAAATCCAACGAACCCAAACAAACCCAACGAACCCAAACAAACCCAATGAACCCAAACAAATCCAACGAACTCAAAATAAATCCAACGAACGAAACAAACCCCAACGAACCCAAACATACAAAATCAAACCCACGAACATTGTAATGTACACACCAAAATTAAAACTTACAACTTGTAACGAGAAATGACTCCACATGGAATGCAGCATTTTTCAACAAACCACAGGCAATTAGCATGTCGCAGCATTAGTTTCGTATGACATCTCGCTAAATCAGACCCCCTATTTACATCTTTAAATGCATTTTCAATGCTGACAAGTATAAAACGCTCAAAAAAGTATATCTTAAAAATTTATTCGAGCCACATCACGGAAAATCCCCTTTACTTATCGTTTGTTGTTTATTTTACTGCACTTTGACATAATATCAGCACACACGTAAATGCTTACGAAGCGTGCAGGTTATGTTTCAACACGCCGAGTTTGTTTCTCGTGACTTTTCACATATTTTCGGTTCGTCCGTCATAAGAAGTCGCAATCGGCTTTGATCGGGCAAAGTCGAATGCAGAATCCCATTGGATCTCAATGCGGAATTCCTACGTGCGGTGTCCCTAACAAATTCCTATTAAGGTGTAGGTGCATCTTGGGACTCCCCAAGAAATTTGTTCACGAGATCACGAAAGGATATTTTTTTTGGGGGAGAGCCAACAAATTCCGGCTGAGAATTTCAAATTAAAGGTTTGCGGCATCCACTTGGATTTCAATGTGGACTTCCTGCATGCGGCATCCCAATCAAATCCATATAAGAATGTGGTAGGATTTGGGGACTCCCCAACAAATTTCTGCACGGGTGCATACAATTATGATAGAACTTCACTTGGTAAGTTCATTGAATCCGTTAGTTACCGTCGAGGAAAGAGTTAGTTACCGTCGAGGAAAGAGTTAGTTACCGTCGAGGAAAGAGCGGTGGCATTGTCTGAATCGGAATTATCTCCGTTGCGTTTCTATATGGCGAGTGGAACATGATATCTGTCGCGCCAGATCGGCGATACTGTGGTGATACAAACCAAAATGATACTCTTAAAGAAATGAATCAAGAATCGAGTCCTCCGAATCTTTACAAACTTAAGATGGGTCAACGGTATGCAGATATATTTATGGGTACCTAGTTCCGCATGCAGGAGATTTTAGGATGTAATAGAGCATCCCAATTTATAGAAAAGAATCACGAAGAAACATGTGGTTAAAACTTGACCTTTTCCGAAATGAAGGTCTGACGAACTTGAAGTAGTCGAAAGAATACTTGCTCGCGTTATAACTAGTTAACTACGCGGCAACCATTTATTTAATTTAAATCATGACTAAATATTTGTCATGTAACCTCTTTGTAAAATTTAATTTGTAACCTCGACAAAATGAGATAAGTTTCTACGAAAAACAAACTATTTCGCAAAGGATTGTTTTGGCTTAATTATTAAATGCCGTACTTAAATACTGTGTTATGCACTAGAAAAACGTTTAAATTTGGTAACACGTCAAATACATGAATTAATATAAAATAATTCCG
Organism: Ophion ventricosus; assembly: GCA_963932345.1. Taxonomy (NCBI): domain Eukaryota; kingdom Metazoa; phylum Arthropoda; class Insecta; order Hymenoptera; family Ichneumonidae; genus Ophion; species Ophion ventricosus. Next base: position 25,129,783 of record OZ010714.1, on the reverse strand, counting down.
AGCATGACGTGTTCCTGCAAGAAATAACTAATAGTTTTTACCTAAATAAGTATATCTTTTTCTAATATCGGCGATTCATGCATTGATAATGGGATGTATTTCTATCAAGAGACGAGGGTTTGTTTGCGTTTGTTTGGGTTCATGGACTACCGTTCACCATAAATTCCAACAAAATCTGTATAGGAGTTATTCAATTATGCCGTGAGAACCAAAGTAGTTACATCTTTGAACACCTAAAACTCGTGAAGATCACACGTCAGAGGCGATCAAGGTTTTACCACATAATTATTGTTTTATTTAAGTAAATTTTGATATTCTATCATACCCTAAAATGTTCGGCACGTGGAACAGAGCACCCAGCAGATACATGAATATGTGTCTGCCTATTACCTAGAACCTTCACCTCGGTTTCCCCGTGGGACTCTCGCCGCGGTGAGCTCGAATATTTATGCCGTGGATATTAAAGCTGTGGACTATATAATCAAGCATTGTCCCGATATATATATATATATATGTATATATATATATATATATATATATATGAATTATGCAATATTCTAACGACAGATCGTATAGATACGGAATGGGGATAAGAGATTAATGCGAACACTGGAATAACATATCCTATCCTCTAAATCAAGGCACCCATTTTTTTTAAAGGATTTTCCCTGAGGATTTTCCGGCTCGTTCACTCGATAATAAACAGCGGGGCAAAAAAGTATTCCAATACTTCATTTTTTTGCAATAACTTCATAGGCTAAAGTGATACATAAACAAAAGCTAGTTCGTTTGATAGTCCACCAGATACAGAAATAATCTACAAATACAGAATTTGTTATCAGACGTAATAAAAGAGTAATACAAAAAATACAAAAATTTGAGACCAAAAAAAGTATTCGTACGCTTATCATTTAACTGCTAAACCTTGATGCACACTCTCGCATGGTCTGAACGCTGCCTAAAATATAAACAAGTCTTTGTTTACACAGTGGCTTTGGCCTCTTCTATGCCGTTAGTAAAGCTTCGAACACTTTACAGGGACGATAGCGAAGAAAAGCGAAATAGCTGTATCAGTGCGAAATAGGGTAATTTTTCTTCGGAAACGCGGTGAAAGTTATCGAAAAAATTGGTAAAGAACTAAATTTAAGTTTTACCACAGTACAGTACATTGTTATAAAGTATGAGACTACAGAAACTACAGAAAATAAGCCGCGACTAGGTCGGCTGAGGATACTCACAGTTAGAGAGAGTTGCAAATTCAAGAGGCTACGAAAAACCTATTTATAAGTGTTCAAAGTTTATGCAATGTTGTCGCGCCAACATCAGGAAAGATCGTGTGGCCCCAAACGGTACGAAACGTTTTGTAGTCTGCCAAAATATACGGCAGAACTGCGAGAACGAAACCATATATTAATAATACGGACAAAAAAAAGTTTAGGTTTCGGTAAAACCTACGTTAATAAACCCATAGAATTTTGGGAACGTGTCATCTTCTCTGATGAACCGAAGTTTAAAATTTTTGGGTCAGATGGGAAGAGATTCGTCTGGTGAAAACCCAATACTGAACTTCAACAAAAGCATATTATACCAACTGTGAGCACGGTGGGGGAAGCGTCATGATTTGGGAGTGTATGGGGTATAATGGTATTGGAAATCTTGCATTTATAGATGGGATAATGAATTTCCAGAAGTATATATCGAGGTGTTTCGTAATATTTTGGAGTGAAAGTCCAATTAAAATGGACCTGAATGGAAGTTATTACTTTCAATAAGACACCGACCCAAAACATATGGTCATGAAAACGAGAGAATGGTTATTGTACAATGTTCCAAAACAATTTATTATACCACAATCTCCGGATATTAATCCTATGGAAAATTTATGGCACTTGTTGGATGCAGAAGTAAAAAAAAGAAAAATAACAAATCTGGTCTACAACGAATAATTTTAAAAGAATGGAAAAAATATCAAAGGAAGCTACTCAGAAAGAAAAAATAACTCAGAAGCTAGTGAAATCCATGCTTAGACGACTAGAGGCCATAATTGAAACATAAGGGGGTTAATCCCTCTCTGGAAGCCCAATTTGAAGGGTAAGAATGATCAATTTTTTCTAGTAACACATTGGTTCGAATAAATTAATTTTTTCCGAGCATGTTGTACATATATTTGTGTTTACAATGTAATTTTTTCGGAAGAAAATCTTTCAAAGTGTTCGTGGTGCTGCAGTTGGCGTTGCAGTCCTCCAGCGGCGAGGGCCGAAACGGAGGGATCTCTACCAGGCTCAAATGTAATCTGAAACAAAAGCAACATTTTTTTTCTTTAAATATATCCAACCGGCTATGGGTTCACGATCCAATTTTCGAAATTTCGAAAAATACGAAAAATGACAGCTTCTCCAAAGAAAATATCATTTTTCTCTTGAAAAACAGAATGCTGAAGTGACTACTGTTTTAACGCTAACTGTGCAAATTCAAGTCAATAGTGTGAAAGTTACTCAAAATATAAATCCCGCCGTGTCATGATATGTAGTTTCGAGATAATCGCGTTCAAAGTTTTCTTACATATTTGACACGATTTTGTGAAATATTGTCCTTCCTCATCATCGAGATTGTGTTGCATACATAATCTATGCAATAGAATAAATGGTTCGTTTGTGTATAACTGCCTCCGGTAACCGACTCAACGGATCGCGGTAAACCCGATGCACACTGTTCCACTAAAATAGGTCTAACTTCGTTAATTTTTAGAATTTCAGGGTTCGATTGGTTTTAAAATATTCTTGAAAGTTCACCCTATAACAATATGCTATAATTAAAAAAAAAACGATTTTTTGTAGCTTACAGAGAGGGATACCTCCTTAAGGGATGCAAACAAAATATTGGTTACTATGTACAACTTAGATTGTGTAGCTTTTTACTGTAATCGCGGGTGTACGAATATTTTTTTATCTTCAATTCTCATATTTTTTATGTTAATCTTTTATTACGCCTAATAAAATATCTTTATTTGCAGATGATCTGTGTACCAAGTGGACTATTGAACAAAAAAGTTTTTATATATGTATCACTTGTGCCTATAAAGTTATTGAAACAAAACTGAGTGTGCGAATACGTTTTTGATCCACTGAATGTAGCGACGTATTCTCATATTACGACGAGTAAGGAATATACGTCAATGAGAATATAATTTTAATTTTAAGTTGATACAATTTATTATTAAGATAATACACTGTAACCGCCTAGAGATGGGTCTTATTTATCAGAGACATAACCTTTAGTTTCATTCAAAATAACGCCAAAATGTTTACTGTTCCATAGATGAAAAAGTTTAATGATTGATTTCTATTTCTAAATAATGCGTAACAAGAACATAATTTTTTACGGAAAAGTTGATCTAATTCGTAAAGATTTAAGTGTCATGCATTCGTCATTTCAAAAAATTTTAACGCGTTAATATGTATATATCAGTGTGAAAGAAATTTATATCCATTAGAAGTGATAGAGGCAACGTGGCATTAAAATAACGGAATGAAATTTGGAAAAAATCTACATTGGGTGAATTCTTGCCCACTCCCTCTTTTGCTCCATCTTTTTCCCTGACCTTTTACTGTCCCTCTCTTCTTTCTTTGGATATTTTATCTGATATCTCACTTGGGAAAAAATAGAAATTCTGGGAAACGTATAACCTCGATAACTATATTAAGGAGTGAGACTTTCAAATTGTGGAGGATACGGAAGAGGAAGAGGTAACGTTGCCGAAGGGCAATCGGTTTGATTATCTTCATGAAATTCTCGTGGCTCATTCGCAAGAGAGTCTCGTACCGTCTCAAACCCCTCAGTGGAATATTATTACCGTGTAACCGTACACCGTGTCACTCGCGAAATGAATTAAATATATGAATTACGAAATTTATCTTATTATCGTAGAATTTCAACAATCACATGCGTACATTCAATTTACATCATTCGTGACTTTTCGCTCCGCGAATGGGTACAAAACGCCATGGCCAACAGGGACCTCATATATTATTCAAATATATGAAAATAGTGTTATTATGCTGCAATAGGCGCTATAGAGAATTTTTGCATGAAGGAAGTTTCATTTTGACGGAAAAAGAATCCAGATTTTTGTAGTAATGTGTTGTGAATGTTTCAAAACGTCGAAAAATTGCATTTATAAACAATATCTTCGTGTTTGTGGATGTACGCGCGCTCGCGCGTGGGTGTGTGTCGGTTTTTAATACACACAAAAACTTCTGTAGCTATTCAGATACCTGGTGGCATATTCATACCCCAATAGTGTATCATAGAAAGTATATTCGAAACAAATTCAGTGAAGATCAGTGAACGCTTGCGGTTTTGAATTCATATCTTCAGTCAAAATTATTTTTGACTAAAACTGTTTTTAATAAAAACAAAATTGTTTTTAGTAGAAAGAGGAGTAAATTCCACAATTTTGTCTAAGGCCTTAAGGCCTTATTCTGGTGGCCTCAGACTCATGGGCCATCAGTGGCCGGATACTTTGCTACCGAGAACCATTGAAGGAAAAATAATCAGGGCCTTTAAAATTGCCTCAACGGTGCCTTATAAAAACTATTGCAGCCATATGCGTACATGTGTGTGTGTGTGTGCACTATGAAAAAGAAATCTGTTATTTTAATACGTTCGAGTATACGAGCTACAAAGTAGCCTTAATAAAGTTAAGGAAAATAAAGATGGGCCCGATCAAAGCCCAAATTCAATTTCCGCAGGGGTAATTCTATTTTCGTAGTTTACCCACCAAAGGTAGTAGATGTACACCTGATGGTTTCTTCAAATTTAGAGTCCGATTAGCACAGTAAAAAAAATATGATCCGTAAAATGGTGCGGTCTGGTTGGATCCGAAAATAAGCATTTTTAATGGGTTACACAATTTTTTCAGCTAATGTAATTGATCCACATCTACTCTGCTATCGAATACAAGTTTGCTTAAATGGATTTGCTTTGTGCATCGAACGCTCAACTAATAAACTCTTAGGTGTTTATAAAATGCTCGACTCTTTTCAATATATATTCGATCGTTATTTCTCTATTAATTCGGTTGTGGTACAAAGTTAAAATTGTTCAGTTTACGAAAACACGTGTTTAGCAATGCCAATGGATTCAAAGTTGGTAGTTGGCTTTATATCCATTTTGTGCTCATTTCTGAGTGAAATCTCGGAAGCTGAATCTATGATTACGAATAACAAATTCCATCACAATATAGGAAAGTGTTTCAATTCTGGGATCTCACTTTTTCGATTTCTTTTGTCTATGCGCTTCTTAATTCTGAGTAAAAGAACTCATTATCTTCTGATGATAATCATCAAAAGATTCCCGCGGACAGAGTACAGCTTTTTCAAAAAGCGGTGCGCTGTCAATCGATTTTGACAATATGTCAATCGATTTACACACAATAAGACAATGAAGCATTGCAGTCGACCTACGGAAAAGCAGAGCAGGGGTCATTGCCAACTATTTTTATCGCTCGTAAACTCTAAACGTGCGGTTGTGAGAGAAGATTGTGTAAATCGAATCTTCGCGCCTAGATTGCCGCATGTCTAGTAAGTCTCTGGCGTATGTGTTGTCATCGTACGGGCAAATTGACGTTCGAGTACAATGCAGATGATCCGCGGATCATTGCAATCTATTTAATGTACCGACGCAATCACTCGCTCTCTTTCGCTTCGGGGATGCCGCTACAAGAACAACTATCCAAACGACATTCGGGTCTATCTTCCTCTCTCGGATGTTAAGGCATCAGAGCGATCCAATAATTCTGACGATCACCAATCGTCAAAACGAGATATCGTCACGTTCAGCGTTATTGCCCCGGAGCCGATAAAAAGAGCCAACGTGAGAGACACCGACCGCGAATCATAAAGCTGAGTACAGCGATTCTTCTCGAACTCTATTGTTTGCGAAATTATTAAGAATTGAAAGAAGTACCATTAGTCGCCCTTTAGTCAAAATATCAAAGAATGAAAGATTGAATGAGTGCGTGTTGGCGGGAGTGAACTGTCTGAGACCTATTGCTGGATAGAAACCCAAGTAGAAATTGTGCTAGCCTCTCTGAGTTACGTGCTAGTAACTGGCTCGCCCAATTGAGCTGATACGAACTGATTAATGGCTGCCTCGCTATGAGCTAGTAATATTCGAAATATTTTATTATCCAGCCCTTATCTATTCACTGACGAACCGATTTTCACTATAGATGTCGCTGCGTTACAATACAAATGCCACCTAGTAACTAGGCCGTATTGTACTAGCTAACCATGGTTACGAATAACAAAGTGAGGTTATGTGACAACACGTACTATCATCTAGCGAATAACTCATGACTGGCTCGCCAACTTGAGTCTCCGATGGCGTTGCGAATGAACAAAACTCTCAAGTGGGTATTTCCCCATGACCTAGCCAACACAAGCTGACTGCGGCTATACACCCCTTGGTTAGTAATTGCTTAGCCGAACTTGATTACAGATGTCGCTGCCTCACGATAAAAAGACCACCTAATGACTAAGTCGAACCTGGCTAGCCAATGATCGTCACATATGACAAAGTAGGGTTATGTGACCGCATATAGTTCCAGCGAGCGATTGGCTCATAGCTGGCTAAGCAATTTGAGATATAGATGGCGTTGCGAATGACGAAAAAAAAATCCTCAAGTGGGTATCTCGCGATGACCTAGCCAACACTAGCCAACCCCGGCTATATGCTCTTTGATTAGCCACTACCCAGTCGATCGTGATTAGTTTATATAATGTTTACATCCTCATAAGTAGTTTATATAGTGGATAGCATTGGTTGCAGTAATATCGTGCTCATTAATTCGTCACTAGCCAGAATAATGTTTGATTAAATACGATTTGAGGTTATTTGATTCTATGCGAATATAGCTCTCAATGCAAAAAAATAGTAATCCATCCGATAATGTTTTTTAAATTTGCTAATCCACCCATTTCTTAATGATGCAACTTTTTGCATGTGTAGACGAGCCGAAATGAATGAATTAACTAAGCAGAACTGACTCAGTGGATAACGGCGTGGATTTATCATCCAGGGGTATCGGGATCGAAACGACCTCACACGTAAGCGTTTTTTCTGATATAATATCAAATTAATCAATTAATATATTTGCAGCGCAAATATCGTAACCAACATTTGAAATATAATTTTACTAGCTCAGGGCTAGACGCCGATGAGTTGTATTTTCCACTCGGGAATCTACTCGCCACAATAGATTAACTAAAATTTGTAATTGATATGTGTTAATCAAGTTGTATATAGAATAAATATGAAATCTTAAATGGTCCAGCCTGGAGGAAGATTGCACTACTGGTTGTACAATTTCCGGGATATTATTCATATGCAATACCACATCGAATGTTTCATTTAAGGGTTTCCTTTGACGATTACGGACAAAGCTGCGTTTGGTCGGTCGCCCTACTCAAATCGGTGGTTCACCGCAAGGCAATTAATTCTCTCATCGAGTGAGAGATAAAGAGAGATCAATAGAGAGAGAAAAAGAGAGCGAGAGAGAGAGAGAGAGAGAGAGAGAGAGAGAGAGAGAGAGAGAGAGAGAGAGAGATTTTACCATGGTAAAAAAGGGAGATCAGTGGTCGACGCCAATCGAAAAGCTCGGTGCGATGTGCGTCATGATCACGAGAGATTTGGAGGCGCAGCAAATAGAAGCTCGGGTTAATAGAAGAGCATAGACCCGAATGGTGGTTTAGGAAGCAAGTGGATGTATGCTGGAAATCGAGCGTTTAGGGCAGAAATCTCTGTTGCAGCCCGAACGCCTGTAACTAATCGATTTCGTTATGAGCTACATTCAATGGGATTTACGGAGGATGCAAAGCGTATTGCCCGTACGGATATAGGGTGGATATAGGACGCTGGCGTAGAGTGGAAAAGGTATTCCACTCTACGCCAGCACATTTTACACAACCGTAACACGGTCACTTTAATCCCACAGAAATATTACTAAACAACCTCTGAAAATAATGTATCATGATGTTTTTATTTTATTGAAATTACAACATTCACAGGAAACTAAATGGCGAGGGTCTCATTTAAAAAGGTGCACGGAATAATTGGTAAAAAATAGTCCTGTGTCGGCAGAGTTGTCTGATCATCGCGGCCACTGAACTTCGATCCGACTGACCTCTGAGCTGGGAAACTCGCCAGCTATAAAGCTTGAAAGGGCAGCAGAGGCCGATCGAGAGCTTCAGCGGGCCGCGTATATCGAGGGAATCGTTTTACGCTTCGACGACGACCGATATGAGGCAGTGAAGCTTCCACCGTCAAAATCCTTTTGTATATGTGCACGTTACCGCGTATCGATTAACAGTTGCAGCCTGCTCCGCAACGTTATTACTGCGAAACTCGCGAAGAGGATTGAACAGGGGAAAACCTCATCGCTATCCGCTCTTTGGCCCGAAAAAAGAACACGATCGAATGCTGAAAAATGGTCATACAAAAAAAAACGTGCACGTTGCTTCCTCACCCTTTTATTTTGTTCGAAAAGCTCCGTCCTTGGGCAAATAGGTTTTTTAAAAATGGCTTCCGTATGAACGAAGCTTTGCGATCGAAATAAAATGATAAAAGAGCAATGTACTAGTTTTTAATTTACATAATTATTTTCCGAAAAAGTGTACTTTAGCAATGTGATAACAAGCATCACTTACCCTTGCTTTACCAAATATAAACCTTGTATCCTAACTTTGTATGTGAACAAACATTCAAGATGTTTGGACACCATGTTATACCACAGAAGAACGGTTTTCTGAAAGTGCGCAATTTTATAAACCAAATCCATTTAAGGATTTTATTTAAATGCAATGTTGACATATTTTGTATCATATACTGGCTTGGTAAATGTTTCAGCGACCTATAATTAGCTGTAATTATAATAGAATATAAGTAAATTACATTGAGCGCGGTGTTCCAAACCCCCCGAAAACAGCATGGATGCTCTACAAGAAGTGCGGTAGCAGGTACATTTACGTAGGTTGCGACTGCCCTACAAAAAGTTGTTACATCAGTTGAAATCTGTAAAAGCCGTCATCACAGAGTATATGAAGCATCCGTATGTAGTAAATGGGGGAAGAGTAAAATTAAAGAAATCGAAGAGAGAAACATCGACCCGTCGAGATCGTGGAATATGTATGCATTTAAGGAGGTTGGAGCGTTACCCACAATCCAAGACTAAAAATTAAAAAAAATATAAATGTGATTGTCGCGACCATACTGCGTCGTTATGAATTTTAGAAAAATCACCATAAAACACCAGGGACAAAAATTATTTTAATATACGAGATGTGTAAATTAAGTAATGAGACTGGCAACGTAGCGTTCGATCTGGCAACACTTGGGCCGCGGGACTTGGAGGGGCGGCAGGTGAACATGTGATACGCTTTCAGTACTTTTTTTCTAGTGAGTTCTAAAAATGAGTGACGACAATTTCGAGCAACGATGTGCTATCAAGTTTTGCTTCAGACATGGGCACAGTGCAACGGAAACTTTTGCAAAACTTCGACAGGCCTACGAATAGAGTGTTTTGTCAAAGGCCCAGGTTTTTCGGTGGTTTAAGCCATTTTTAGAAGGGAGAGAGGTGATTGAAGATGACCCACGCAGAATGAGGAAGTCAAAGATCAAATGCATACTAATTTGCTTTTTCGATAGCCAGGGAATCGTCGACAAAGAGTTTGTGCCTCAAGGCCAATCGGTCAATCAACACTTTGATCCAGAGGTTCTTGAAAAACTTCAAAAAAGGGTCATGCGTGTGAGAACGGACATCAAGAACAACTGGGTGTTGATGATGATGATTATGTATTCTTTCCTATTCTTCGGTTGTGCGTATATACAATGTGCCCCTATGGCTTTGATTGATCGAACATATGCTATAGGATCCTAAGTGACTAATTATCATATCTTACGATTATTGTTAACTTGCATTATTTGTCGTTCCTGACTAGCACGTACTTTTATAGTTCGATATTTCGCGACTCTAAGTGATGAAGGGATGGGATGAAACTTTATTTACAGATGGTAGGGTGAGTAGGTGTATGTTAATGTGTTTGCACTAATACTGAGTTTTGCGCTCTTGGGACCTCGTTATCGAGTCCGGTTAAGTTATCGTCCAACGTTGCTAGTTGTTTGAGGTATGCTGCGGAATTATTTTTGGCTCTTTCGCCAAAGCTCCCCTCGTTTAGCATTCCATATAGTGCTTGCGTCGGGAAGCTTCTTGATAGATTACCGGCTATTTTCAGTATTTTTTTATATGCTATTTCTAACTTGTTTATTTTATTGTCGGTATACAAAGGAGTAGGCAGCCTAATCCGTAGTCTAGTATAGGTAGAATGTAGGCTCTGAGTTTGTATTTTATGTCTTCGTCTATTTTACCGTTCCAGCCCCAAATTCCAGACAGCATATATGTTGATTTGTGTGCTTTATTTATGATGGATTCGGTGTGGCGTACCATGTTCAAATTACAGCGCACGTCTATGCCTAGGTGTCTGATACTGTTGCGTAATGAGATGTACTAATTGCCAAATTTGATCGTCCGTTGGCGTTGTTTGTGTCCCATGATCATTGCATGAGTTTTACCGCCATTGCACTGAAGTCCCCATCTGTCATAGTAGTCAATAAGGATTCGTGTCGCCTGTCCAGTTATCGCGTGTTTTGCGCTTCTTGATTCGGATATGGTACATGCGTCCTCAGCGTATTAAATAGCATGCTGCATTCTTCGGGGATATCTGATATGTACGCATTGAAAATGACAGGGCCTAACATCGAGCCTTGGGGCAATCCATATGTTATTGTCTTTGGATCGCTAAGTTCGTTTAAGTATTTGCCTTGGATTGTCCTCTTTTGCAGGTAGCTTTGTAGCATTTTTATTATTCCAGAGTCTATTCCCTTTTTCATTAATTTCGTGGTCAAGGCAGGGTGGTCACCAACTGGGTGTTGCATCACGACAATGCGCCTTGTCACACAGCAATTTCAATAAACGAGTTTTTGGCCAGTAAAATATTCCTGTTACTCCTCAGCCTCCTTATTCGTCTGACTGGAGTCATTGTGAGTTTTTTCTCTTTACGAGATTGAAAAATCACCTCAAGGGACGTCATTTTGGGATACTCGAAAACATTCAAACGGCTGCAACCGACAAGTTGAAGGCTATTCCGGAATCCGACTTCCAGCACTGCTATGAGGATTGGAAGAACCGTCTCCAGCGGTGTGTTGCTTCCCAAGGAAGTTATTTTGAGGGAGACAATATTAAAGTAATTCTATTCGAATGAAAAAATTGAAGAAAAATCAGTCTCATTACTTAATGTACGTACCTCGTATATACATTTGCGTACGGTTCTATGGGAAAGACATTCACGCTATGGGTGATATAAGTTTTTGGCTATTTAGCACGAAGATAAACCATTTCTAACAATGGATTAGCGTAAACTAAACCTTTGTAACCTTAACCTTGTAACAAGGTTAGATAAAAGTTTACGAATTTTTAAAATCATTTTAATCTTTTCAATCTTTTTTTATCTAATCGAAGATTAAGATATACTCATAATAATTATCAATAATGTTATACTTTTTCAAGCTGGGAGTAACACAACAGATTTTCTTTTTCACGTAATAAAATTATAAAAATGCATAATTTTGCCCTTTTATTATATATTTTATGGAATCTTAGCAAGTACAGAATAAATCTATACCTCGTCTGTATTTTTTAAGGTTTATTGAAAAGAAACTCATAAACCGTCATTTGACTCAAATGGACCGCTAACATCCTTAAGGCCGTATTTGAGTGTGAACACCCAATTTCAAGGTGATTTTTTAGGAATTAAATTTAGAGAAACTGTTAAATCTATAGTATTAGTATTTTAGTTATTTTTATACATCTTTGAAATAATATTTTAAAAAATTTCAAACTATTTTAATCGAAATTGTACATAATATTTCATGTTGCGCAGGTCATGTCACGAAAGTTTTTTTTATCTTCGGGTGTGTATTTTGACGATTGCAGAGGTCGAGCATAATCTCAACATTGACAAGTCAACGTTTTCGAGACACTTACGGAAGCTTGGGATTGTAACCAAGCTTCATGTTTGGGTGCCGCACGGACTGAGCAAACAGAATTCAATGGACCGAATTTCAGCTTGCGGGTTGCTGCTCAAACTCCATCAAAATGCACCATTTTTAAAGCGAATGATTACTGGCGATGAAACGTGGATTGTCTACAACAATGCTAGTCCAAAAAGATCATGGTTGAAGCGCGCGGAGGGTACTCACAATCAGACGGTCGGAAAGGCTGGATTACACCCGAAGAAGGGGTTGCTCTGTATCGGGTGGGATTGGAACGGAATCGTCTATTATGAGCTGCCGTCACCCATGAAAACGATTGATTCGACCACGTACTGCTCACAACTGGCCAAATTAAAGCGAATAATCGATCAAATGCCACCCGAATTGGCGAACAGTAAGGGCGCAGTGTCCCACCAAGACAACGCTTGACCATACTTTTCTCTGATGAACCAGGAAAAGTTATTGCGGCTTGAGTGAAATATTTTGGTACACCCACCGTATAGTCAGGACCTTGCACTTTCAGACTATCACTTGTTCCGGGCGCTACAGAATAGTATGAATAATAAAACCTTCGTTCCCTAGACGTCTTCAAAAACGACTTGGACGACTTCTTTGCCCAAAGATCTCGGGACTTCTATGAAATAAGGACAATAAAGATCGTTGAAAGATGGCCGAAAATTATTGAATAGAATGGAAAATATTGCGTTGATTAACCCTCCGTGGTCTCCCAGGGTTAAAATGGCCCTAAGCGCAACTTCAAGCCAAAATTACTATAAGACGTTAGCGGCCACTTTTTAAAATAAATGGCTCATTTTTCATGAATATCGTTCTTTTTTTCACTCCGAAGTGGCTCTTCAGATATAAAAATAAATACTTTTTTTGAAATGCCCACTATGGAGCTATTTTTATTCTTAAACTATCATATCTCAAAAGCATCACCCTGATCTTTTATGAAAAAATTGAAAATTGCAAGAGTTATGATTTTTTTTAGTGAAAAAAGGCTGCTTTACGCATTGGCCCCTTGCTGATTTTTTCCGCAATTTTTTAATTCGATCAAAATATAATACCGCGAATGCCACATTCTAGAATATTCAAACTTATATCCTGGATTTTTATGAGTCATTCGGAATGATACGGTCAACGTGGCAATCGATTAAACATGGCTGGGGTCGTCGCGACCCTCTGTAACCAATGTGTTATAGCCGGAACGTGTGGCCGTGCAGGATTAAAATCGCACTTTTTGGTAACTATTTTTCGTTTGAAATTTACCAGATTTTCGCTACGGAATTACGCATAGACCCAATATACATTTTGTATAGAAAATTCAACATACAGAATGCGATGGGATCGATCAAGAATCGTATCGGATTCTGTTCGGTAATGTGGCAATCCTCTAGGCTTCGAATTGAATTCGTACATTAAATTCCAGTAGAGAATCTCGATAAGAATCTAGTCTACGAGTGCGACGTTTTAGTATAGGGATCCAATGCATTGACCCATTTCATCTCTATCAGAAAGTAGAGACAAGTATGGGAATCCAATTGGATTCCTACTTCCTACTACCAATTGGATGCCCTGCGTAGGGATCCAATTGGATTCCCATACTTGTTTCTACTTGCTGATAGAGATTTATTGGGTCATCGAATTGGATCTGTATACTAAAACGCCCCACTCATACATTGGATTCTAATCGGGATTCCTTACTGGAATTTAATGTACGAATCCAAGTTCTACACGAGAAGCCCTGGTTCGTAACCACAACACCTGTTTGTACACATCGACCACAAGCTACGTTCCGGGCAGCCGGCGGAAGAAAATAATCAATGGAACAAAAGAGCTAAAATATCTAGAACGTTTGCAAAGGCCGAATGCTCTTCAAAGCTGGCGGAGCGCGTCACTGCTGTGAAAAATTCATGCGAAAAACATTGAAAACCCGTTCGCAATAACGAGGAAACAAAAATGGCTGTTGGAGGGGTCGATTTTTTGATATATATTGGGGAACTAACAACACGGATATAAAGCACCGTTTTTGAGAGGCGCAAAGATAAAGCAAGAGAGAGGCAGAGAGCAAAAATTGGTGAAGTGCGAGAGTGGCCAGGAAGGCTCAACGAGGGCCCTATCAATTAACCAGAGCCCGTGACAATACAAGTTTTTGTTTCGTTTTTTTTTTAAGGCTGGAGGGTTTTAACGGAGCTGCAAGCTGCAACTCATTCCCTTTAGGAAAACGCGAGCCCATATAGGAAATTATTTAACATCCTTTACGAGTCTCGTGGAGCTTTGATTTTCCAACACCCCTGAGTATTTTTGCACGTTACGATACGTGGAATAAAAAAATCAGCTACACGTTTTTGTGGAATATTTTCACCTTTTTCAGCGGCCCTGGAGTATAGAAACGACAATCTTTTTTTTATTGTCTTTTTTGTGCGAACAACGATTTTTTGTCCTTTTTTCATCACTCGATCTTGCAATACATCGAAGTATTTTCAAAACGACCATTTTTACCATTTTTATTTTGAAAAATGTCCAGGCAGCGAATGTCGTTTGCGCTTTCAATTCAACATGCGAAAAAAATAACCGAGACCGGCTGAAAATATACGCTGGCAGTACGAGTATTCACCGCACAAAGTTTTCCTTGCGCTTATTCCCTTTCCTCGGGACGATTCAGGTTTTAATTGCTGGGAGAAAAATCTCCTAAAAATTTTTTTTTTACGAACAACGCTTAATTCGAGCATATATTCTGTACTCGACAAACGTAAACGTTTCTTGTTTTACCCAATCGAGCGCGTACTTCTTCACCTGTACTTTCATCGGTTTCGTGGGTTGCGGAACAATGTGCGCGTAAATCTCTATCTGGTAAAAGATTTAACCCCGTTAAATGGATTCCTCGACTACACGCCGGGCCCATAACTTTCTTTCACCTCTCGGTTATATCGGGCTGGGTATATATAATAAAAATAGAGAGAAAAGGGGAAAATTTATCTTAAATCCCCTCGGCTCTGAAGAGCGTGGCGACTCGAGAGTTCGCCGGACAATTAATTTAAGATTTAATTCGCCAAAGTATACAGCCCGCTATTCATATATATATATATATATATATATATATGAAGTTCCGACAAGGAGAGCCAAGAACGACAACCAACGAAAGAAAACGTTCCAAAAGCTCTCTCGTTAGATTTCTCACTTGAAATATACCTATACTGTGTCCATATATATCCACATGTACATCATTCAAGTCAACGGTGTTAAAGATAAGATATGCATCATCAAAAAAAGTCTGCGCTGTTCTGTACAGTTTTAGGTTTCTGCAATTCTTTCGATAATGTGTCCACTCTCGCGATTAATCAATTGCGCAGGAAATAATGGAAACGAATGCTAGCAGAAATGGATTTCTTTTTGGCTGCGTGTGATTATGTACCCTCGAAAATCCGATATGTACCGGCGGTGTATGTACCCGAGTAGAAAATACAACTTAGCACCGCCTAGCCGTGAGCCCGTAAAATTTTATTCCAAATCGCCACTAGTTAGTCGTTTTAGCTAGTAGCGTCCCGACTTGTAACGTTTTCGTCATCTAGTGACTGGGACTGAAAATTAGATGGTGACTAGATAAAAAAAATTGCTCGCAGTTGTATAATGTTTCTTCTCTAGATAATGTGCAACATTTTTATGCGCATTATTTATATCACGGCGCAATTTTACGATTTTCTTCCTCATCTGTCAATCTTGGTTATGATATTTGTGCTACACATATATTGATTTATTCAGTTGAAATTATATCAGAAAAATGCTTACGTGTAAAGTGGTTTCGATCCCCGTACCTCTGGGTGATAAATCCATGACGCTGTTCACTGAGCCACTTCTACTTAGTTAATTTATAAGTTACAACTGATTCGTTGAGCCAGTTCTACTTAGTTAATTTATAAGTTTCACATCGTCTACATGCGCAAAAAATTGCCTTATTAAGTAATGAGTAGATTAACGAATTTTAATAACATTATCAGATTGATTACTTTTTTTTGCATTCAGAGCTGTATTCGCAAAAAAATTACATAACCTCAAATTGTATTTGTCCAAACATTCACTCTGGCTGGTGACGAAATAATGAGCACGGTGTTACTGCAACCGATGCTGTCCATTATATAAGCTACTAATAACGATATAAACATTATATAAACGAATCACGATCGACTGGGTAGTGACTAATTGAAGAGAACCGAGCCGCATTTGGCTAGTATTGACTAGTTTATCGCAAGATACCCACTTGAAGATTTTTTGTTACATTTTCAACGTCATCAGTAATTCAAGCTGCTTAGCCGGCCATGAGCCAATCGCTCGATGGAACTACATGTAGTCACATAACCGCACATTGTTATTTGTGACCATCATTGGCTAGCCAGGCACGGCTTAGTCATTAGGTGGTAATTTCATCGTAAAGCATAAGCAACATCTGTTATCAAGATCGGCTAGGCAGAGACTAGCCAAGGGATGCATAGTCGCCGTTAGATAGCGTTGGCTAGATCATGGCAAGATACCCACTTGAGAATTTTGTTCAATCGCCATGCCATCTGAAACTCAAGTTGGCTAGCCAGCCACGAGTCATTCGCTAGATGATAGTACGTGTAGACACATTACCTCTCTTTGTTATTCGTAACCATGGTTGGCTAGTCCAGTACAGCCTATTTACTAGGTGGAATTTTTATTGTAACGCACCGTCACCTATAATGAACATCGGTTGGGTAGTAAATAGACAAAGGCTAGGTAACAAAACGTTTAGAATATTACTAGCTAATTTCGAGGCAGCCATTAGTCAGTTCGTATGAGCTCAATTGGGCGAGCCAGTAACTAGCACGTAACTCAGACAGGCTAACTTAATTTCTATTCGAGCAGTAGTTGATATAATGGAGAGCATTCGTTGCAGTAACATCGTGTTCATTAATTCGGCACTAGTCAAAACAAATCTTTGGACAAATACAATTTCAGGTTATGTAATTCTATGCAAATATAGGTCTAAATAAAAAAAAGTAATCAATCTGATAATGCTATTAACATCTGTTAATCCACCGATTTCTTAATTACGCAACTTTTTGCATGGTAACATATTTACAGGATGCGAAATTAATAAGTAAGTAAAACTAGATCAGTGGAAAATGGCATGGATTCACTACCCAGAGGTACCGGGTTCAGAGCCACCTTACACGAAAGCGTTTTTCTGATATAATTTCAAATGAATAAATTTATATATTTACAGCGCAAATATCATAACCATAATTGGCAGATGACGAAGATAATCGTAGAATTGCGCTGTGATATAAATAATGTGGAAAAAAAGTTTGTATCTAACGACTTGAACAAACTAAATAGGTAATGACTAGATAAGCAATATTATACAGCTACGAGATATTTATTTTTTATCTGGTCACCACTTAATTTGCTGTACCCCGTTACTAGACGACGAAAGCGTTAAAATGCTCGATAGTTACTGGCTAAAACGACTAGCTAGTGGCGATTTGAAATAAAATTTCACTAGCTCACAGCTAGACGGTGATGAGTCGTATTTTTCACTCGGGTAATAACGATATAAACATTATATAAAATAATCAAGATCGACTGGATAGTCACTAATCAAAGAAAACATAGCCGCAGTTGGCTAGGTCATCGCGAGATACTAACTTGAGTATTTTTTTTTTCATTCGCAACGCCATCGGTAACTCAAAATGGTTAGCCAACGATGCGCCAATGGTTCAATGGAACTACATGTAGTCACATAACTTCAATTTGTCATGACCATCATTGACTAGCCAGGTAGGACCGAGTCACTAGGTAGTAGGTTTATCATAAGGCAGCGACATCTGTAATCAAGACCGCCGCGGCAGTGATTAGCCAAGGGGTCCACAGCTGCAGTTAGCTTGCATTGGCTAGATAATGGCGAGATACGAGAATGGTAAGTACGTGTAGTCACATAACCTCACTTTCTCATTCGTAACCATGGTTGACTAGTCCAGTACGGTCTAGTTATTAGGTGGCATTTTTATTGTAATTCAGCGACATCTATTGTGGAAATCGATTGGGCAATGAATAGACAAGTGCTGGGTAATAAAACATTTAGAATATTACTAGGTCATAGCGAGGCAGGCATTAGTCAGTTTGTATGAGTACAATTGGGCGAGCCAGTTACTAGCACGTAACGCAGCCAGTCTAGCACAATTTCTACTTGGGTAACTCGATAATGGTAAAGTCGAACGAGGCACCCCTCAATATTTCTTTCCCCACAGTGAGTCTTTCCTTTCTCGTCCATATTCATGCGCGAACTTGGACTAGTGGAAGTGGTAGCAAGTAAATATCAAGTTAAAATGAAGAGCGTAATACAGCTCGAAACGTTTGTCACATTTTATCGGCCATTCTGTGGACGATATCTTTATCCCGAATAGTATACCTACCCTCACCCAGGCGCCCAGCCTCCGCACTGCTTTTCCTATTCTTCCTTCCCTCCAGTACGTCTTTCACCCAGTAAGGGGATAGTATCCATGCAGAATACCGAAACAACCCAGGGCACCGAAAAAAGTGGCCGAAGCATTTAAATATTTCGAACGTTACGGTTAAAGCAAATACAAAAAGAGCGAACTTGGGTTGGGGGGGGGGGGGCACCGGAAAGACAGAGAAGACAAAATGGGGAGAAAAAGAAAGGAGGTGATGAACTGGTAGAGCCGAATGGGAGTTTGCCTCACTGCACATATAATACAGCTATATGTATGTACACGTCAGAAGGTGTAGTTGTTCCGCGGCACCCTGTTTTTATCATTTTTGTTGAAATATATGCATGCACCTTCCACGTTTTTATTCCCGCTTCTTTTTTTTTTTTTTATATATCCTCGAAACAATAGAAAATATTTTACGTTTTATATTGTCTTCCCAGGGTGCTGTTGAATATACCGGTATAGTTTTTCTACCCTGTAGTGACTCTCCACGAAAATCTCCATTTGCGAAGAATGCATATATAAAACGAAAATAGAGGGCCTGGACGCCAGGAAGGGAAACGTATTGAAGATCTCATACCAAAATAGAATAAGTTCGAATAATTTGGATACGCTTCTATATGGGTATCGAGCGATGCGCTACGCCAACGCAAAGTAAAATGAAAAATAACATTTTCAAGGAATCATCAACGGCACGAACTCTTTATACAGTGAGATGGACATTGATTAGTCCCTTTTGAACTGTATATACACACAGTTGTACTCAAATAGCTTTTGACAATGCGTTTTCATGCACTGCATTGTGGACAGTGCTAGTGTCAGCCGAATTACGCAATTATTATTGAGTTAAAGCTCGATTATCAATATATAATCAATATATATGTATACAGGGTAGTCCAATAACTATTAGCGCCTTGGATATCTTCAAAACTATAAGGTTCACAGAAATATTTGCTGAAATGAAATTGCACAGTACGAAAGGGGCCATCCGATAGCGATAATAGTTTTTTTGCAGTTGGAGGTACTTCGGACATTTGAAGGTCAACTCCATTTTTTAAAATGGATCGGTATGTTTTTTTTTCTGTATCATGAAAGAGGAGCTTAAAACGAGTTCAACTAGTCCAGAAAGGCGTTTATCTTACTATAAACGTAGTAATTTTATTTACTACCGAAACTGTAAGTATTATCGCCTTTCTGTACTTTCTATGACCTTTAATGACCTTATGTTATAGGTCTTTGAACTCGTTTTAAGCTCCTCTTTCATGATACAGAAAAAAATACATACCGACCCATTTAAAAAATGGAGTTGACCTTCAAATGTCCGAAGTACATCCACCTGCAAAAAAACTATTATCGCTATCGGATGGCCCCTTGCGTACTGTGTAATTTCATTTCAGCAAATATTTCTGTGAACCTTATAGTTTCGAAGATATCCAAGGTGCTAATAGTTATTGGACCACCCTGTATATCAATATATTCTTCGTTAAAGCTCGAAAATTATACTAGCCACAAAAATTAAAGGTTCAAGAATAAATCTTGATCCTTTAATAAAAAGAATAAGATTTTTTTCAGTGTTTTTCAACAGGCTGCTACTTAGTGAAAAATGGTCGTAATGGACCGGAATTAAATTTTTTCAACAACTCCATGTGGAAGCTTTTTTAGATTGATTCTTCCTCTTTAATTTGAGTTTTCTTTGCCCTCTGTACGATGATTTATCTCCGAGTTATCGGTTGTCAAAGCCAAAATAACACTTTTCCCTTTAATGACTCGTCCAGAAAATTGAAGAATGGTTTTGGAAACTTGAAGTACCCTCTATAAGCTGTTCGCATCGTGTTTGATGATTCTTTTTGTTTTTGATGTGAGAAACTCGATTTAAAAGAAGGTAAAAAATTGCATTTTAGCGATATTTCACATAACTTGTGATTACTTTGTAAATAATCGATGGCGGTATTTTAATTTTTTTTTCAACCTCAAAGTTGAATCCTGATTTAACTCTCAAGAGTTTAAACCGATGCGATTTTCCTTTCATTGTTATCCGAACCATTGTAATTGTCACTTTTATGAAAAGTCAATTGAAGGATCAATTTTTTCTTGTTTATTAATTTTGAGGCATGTAATCTTTTTTGCTTTCAATATCAAACTTTTTCTTGCCAAAAAATGTGTATTATTACCAAAATACAAAAAAAAATATCATACAGAATTTCTTTTTATTAATTTTTTTCTTCACTTCACAATATCCACAATGCTACAACATTGTCAAAAAATAATCGTTCGATTTTTTTTATAGCAATGTTCCTTCTGACATGATGTTTGCTACTTCACGTTCATCATTGCCCTCTTGAACGAGAATGACAAGACGAGCGACATAAACTGCAGACAAATGTACCGAAAATATCAAACGATTATTCTTTGACTATTTTACCATTGTGGGTATTAAAAAGTTGAAAACAATTTTTTTTTAAGGAACATCTTATAAATTTAAAATGTTGAATCATTTTTTTCTGATTTTTGTTTGTTCTTTCTCTATAATCAACATTTTTTTCTCAAGAAAAATGTTCGATATTGACAGAAAAAAAAAATTTCTTCCCCCAAAATGAATAACAAAAGAAAAATTGATGCTTTCATTGATTTTTCACAAAAGTGACTATTTTAATCGTTCGAATCACAATGAACGAAAAATCGCCGCAGTTTAAACTCTCGAAGGTTTATTTAGGATACGTTGAAATCGAAAAAAGAAGAAATATCCTAAGTCTATCGATAATTTACAAAGTAACTCAACTTATGTACAAAATCGTAAAAACGCAATTTTGTACCTTTTTTTAAATCAAATTTCTCGCTTAAAAACAAAATTCATAAACAACAATGTGAACACCTTATAGAGAATACTTTGCAGTTTCTAGAACCATCCTTCAATTTTCTGTACGATCATTAGTACACGAATTATGAGTCATCAAAGTCAAAAGGGTCATTGTGGCTTTGGAAACCGATAACTCGGAGACAAATTATCATACAGCGAGTAACAATAACTCAAATTAAAGGGAAAGAATCAGTCTACAAAAGCATTCAGATGGAATTGCCAAAAAAAAAAATTTAGATCCGTGGACCTTTTGAAAGTCAAGCTAAAATTTGGAATATTTTTTCCGCTGATTTTCTTACGATTTCTTATAAACTGTCAAGTATTTAACTTTTCGAATGCTAGGACTTGAAACTAGATACTTCGAGCTTCAATTTGATATTTTCTGCATTCTTCTACGACCATTTTTCGCTGAGTAACGGCCTGTTGAAAATTTCTTAAAAAATTCGGATTTTTTTTATCCTTCAATTTTTGTGGCTAGTGTAGTTTGTTTTTTTGATAAAAAAATGTGAATTCAAGTAAGATATGCTATCGATAGCTCACAATTTTTTTTCAATACTATCACTGTGGATGAATAACCAACAAAAATATTGACCTAACTAAAAAAGGAACACTTTTTTCAGCCGAAGTAAATTTATTTTTTAAAGTAGTCTTTCTTCACCTCAGAACTCTTAGATCACCGTTTCTCAAGCCCCTTCGGTCTCGCAGAGTGACAATTTTTGTCTGAACCAGAAAAGGAGTCCTTGACGGGACTCATTACGTCAACATTCGATGAAACTTTCTGCCCCGATATCATTTTTTTCAAATTTGAGAAGAGAAAGAAATCGCACGAGTCCGATTCTGGAGAGTGCAATGGAATATGAATTCATACAATTGCGCCATCGCAATGGCAGATTTATGTGCCCGTGCAGCAGGCTGATGTGGCACTCAATGCATGCTCAGCTTTCTCATACCTAGTTCCTCATGTAAAATGTTGTACACTCGTTTCTATGAGATGACAGCAATCCCGGTTATCTTTCAAGGTTAAAAGGTCGTTGTCTATTACGATTCGGGGAACGGAATCGAACAACTTCTCCGTTGTTGCGATTCTTGGTCGTCTAGAGTGTTTCTCGTCGAAAATGGTCGTTCTTCCACGTTTGAACTCTGCAGCCCAGATTTCAACAGATATACAGAAATGAGTGGTATCGCCATACACTGAAACTAATTCAGCTTTGATTTCTGTTACCTTTAATGATATGGGCGTGATACTCGAATTCATCCATTATTGACACGTTTCTTTCAAAAACTGTCATGCACAAACTTACACGCGATCGACGCTCGACTTAGCTTTTTATACTATTTTCACTATAATCTATTCTAAAACTATCAGAGTTTAACTGAATTCTTTCGGATTACTAATCATGGCGGGTATGTTCCATTTTTCGTATAAGTAACATATAACTGCCAGTAATCATGGCGGAAATGTTCCATTTTTCGTATAAGTAACATATAATTGCCAGTAGTATATGATGCTAGTTACGCAGAAAAAACGTAAACTATTTTATTAAGGTTGCTAACGGGTCGAGCTATCGGAGGTGAAATACAAGGGGTGCCATGTATGCTTATGCATGGGGCCGATTGATTGTTACCAACGGTTAGCGTTTTTTTATGGGGTGCATTGATTAGGGAAGTCTACAGAGATGTACCAATCATTCCGGAAGCTATGAAGAAGCGAATAAACCACGCTTGTCAAGCGATTTCTAACGAGACGTTGCAAAGAGTTCACGCATCATTCAGAAATCATTTCGCAAAATGTATCGCGATTCATGGACAATTTTTTTAAACATGTCTTGTAGTGAAACATCATTTGCGTACGAACCCTTGCTTTACTTACTGTTTTGCATTTTTTTAGTATGTCAAGGTGATCCCAAGGTCATGATATTGGTCAATGGTTTTGTTTTTCGTGCTCCACATTTGTGGCTAATAAAAAAGGGGTTTCCCTTTAAGAAAGTGGAGGTGATCTCGAAATCAGGTTGCTACCTCCACTTGAAAAAAATCTAAGGCTACCAAACTTTAGACATTGAATAACCATTCAAATTTTGTTTCTGACTTTTTCTTTGCATCAATCTTTATAGGTGTTTTCGAGTGACTTACTTCTAGTCAATCGCCCTGTATACATATTCATATACACTGCAACCTCTCCGAACGGCACCTCCACAAATGAAATCAGCCCCCCCACTAGGTACCGAGAATCGATCGGTGTAGCGCATGGTGAGAAAAGCGCCAGGCCCTAGCGTCAGGCTCGACGCATGCTAAACAATAAGAGTGGGGTTGGAGGGGTACTGCTATCCGCTATGTCAACTGTGCAGAGTCGGCTTGAGTGGATGGTGCGCAACCTCTATGTTTGCAACTGTGCTCGTGGCTTTTCGCATTTTTTTTTATACGAATATGGTAAAAATTCTCAAACGCCGTGCATCGAGAAACAGTGCAGAATCCAATTGGATCCCATGGATGAGAAATGCCTATATGCGGTGTCCTTAAAAAAATCCCTATATAAATGTGGGTGCATCTTGGGACTACCGAAAAAATTTGTACACGGGATTACGAAAGAATATTTTTTTGGAGATTCAACAAATTTTGTTTGAAAATTTAAAATAAGAAATTGTCATACGACGCCAATCGGAGAATAGAGCGGAATCCACTTGGATTCGAATGTGGACTCCCTCCGTGCGACGTCCCTATCAAATCCCTATAGGGATGTGTTAGAATCTGGGGCCTCTCCAATAAATTTCTGCACGGGTTAAGAAAGAAAAAAGTACGAAGGAAAGCATTTGAGCCAAAATAATCAAATTGAGTAAACATTCTCTCGCACTTATCTTGTCAATCGGAGGTGCCGGGATTGCGCGATAATTCGCCATTTAATAAATTCTTCGGATCGAAAAGTCGGGCGTGAGAGGCGAGAGAGCGCCCACTCGGCCAACGATCGTCCGGTCAGCTCGTCTGCGGCGAATCTTTGATTTTCTTTGGCTGGCCATATTGTAACATAAAGCGTACCCCCGAAACAGCCAATCGTCTAAGTTCTTCCGATAATCACACAGCAATACTTACCACCACCATGGAAAAGTAAGTTTTTTCGAAGCTCTCAATCAAAGGGCGTTAGCTGTAACGTGCTCGAGCTTAGTCGTTTCCACAGAGGCTCTGAATGTGAAGGACACGTCATAATATATATATATATATATATATATATATATATATATATATATATATATATATATATATATATATATATAGGGTCTATGCATAATTCCGTAGTGAAAATCGAGTCAAATTCAAACGCAAAATATTTTCCAAAAAAAGCAATTTTAATCAACTAAATACGTTCCATTCTGTCCAATGACTTTTTACCATCTCTTCACGAGCTTCATTATCCCTCTTCCATATAAGTCCTGCGATCTTTGGGCAAAAAAGTAATTCAAGTGAATTTTTAAGACGCCCAGGGAACTGAAGGTTTTATGATTGAAACAGTTCTATAGCGCCCGGAACAAGTGATAGTCTGAAGGTGCAAGGCGCGAACTAAACAGTGGGTGCACCAAAGCATTCCACCCAAATCGCAGTATCTTTTGCCGAATCATCACAGAAACGTGTGGTCTAGCATTCTCCTTGTGGAACCTACGCCCGTGAGTGACAAACAAGAACTTCATCGGTTCTTGAACATGAAGGCCTTCCGCTGCGTGGTTCAACTTCAATCGACTTCCTTCCTTCTAAAAATGCCTTAAACCACCGAAAATCCTGGGCCCTTGGACTGCTGAAGTTTTACAAAAGTTTCCGTTGCACTGTGCCTAAGTCTGAAGCAAAACCTAATAGCACACCGCTGCTCGAAATTGATGTCACTCATTTTTAGAATGCACTAGAAAAAACTGTTTCACTAAAAAAATCGGTGCGGACAACCAAATGACTGTAGCGAGTTCAAACTCGTACTGAAGGCGTATCATACGAGTATGTTCACCTGCCGCCCCTCCAAGTCCGGCGTCCCAAATGTTGGCAGTTCTAACGCCACATTGCCAGTCTCATTATTTAATTTACCCATCTCGTATATATATATATATATACACAGAATGTCCATTTTATCTCTGCCACCCGAAATAACTCGGTAATTATCGACGTCACAAAAAAATGTTCCAGACAAAAGTTGTAGGGTGTGAAGGGGGCCATCAAATGCGACCATTTTTTTTTCGGTGGAGGCGCTGACGCACAGTAAAGGTCACCACCACTTTTTTAAAGGGAATGGTACATTTTTTTTTTCAACCATCTTGTGGAGCACCTCAAGCCGCATAAAAAACATTTGGGGGTCAAAGTCGTTCAAGGTCATTCAAGGTCAGTATCGATGATACAAATCTAAATATCTCGAATCTCTGCCAAATATTTAGTAGTGATCCAAGATATTCAGATTTGTATTTCATTTTAATAGGTGTTCGAAATTAGCTTAAAATGAGAGATATCGGAGTTCTTAGTCATCGACAACACTTCGAATACCTTCTGTTTGTTTACCAACTCACGTTAATCTGTATCGTATGTAGCTGAATCGAGGTTGTCGTTCAGTTTGATTTCGAATTTGGATAAGAGCCATTCATAGTTTGAAAATGTACCGTCAATTCGAAAAAATGGACATGATACTGTGTTACGGTGAAGCAAGTAAAAATTCCACAAGAGCGCGTTTGTTTTATGCTGAGCAATTTCCAGATCGACAGTGTCCAAGCCGGCGAACGTTTGACGCGGTAGTCTCGAAAGCTAATTTCGAACACCTATTAAAATGAAATACAAATCTAAATATCTTGGATCACTACTAAATATTTGGCAGTGATTCGAGATATTTCGATTTGTATCATCGATACTGACCTTGAATGACCTTGAACGACTTTGACCCCCAAATTTTTTTTATGCGGCTTGAGGTGCTCCACAAGATGGTTGAAAAAAAATGTACCATTCCCTTTAAAAAAGTGGAGGTGACCTTCACGGTGCGTCAGCGCATCCACCGAAATAAAAAAAAATAGTCGCATTTGATGGCCCCCTTCACACCGTACAACTTTTGTCTGGAACATTTTTTTGTGACGTCGATAATTACCGAGTTATTTCGGGTGGCAGAGATAAAATGGACACCCTGTATATATCCGCAAAGTACACATTACCTAATTCACTTTTGGCTATAATATAGATACCGAGAGTCTAGCTCATGGTTTATATTATTCCACTTGTGGTTTGTCGGTGATCATCTCTCCCCCTGCCCCGCGGCTGTTCTCCCCCGTCACTCGGGTTCCTACTCTTCGTTCGCCAGGACATGATACAATTCGACGACAGGTTCGAAATTTTTCTACTGAATATTTCGAACTCTCTTTGGAGCGTGGTAGCGTTTAATGAGTCAGCCAAATATGTAACCAGCATTAAAACGATGAAGCTTGTTTTCGTCCATCGCGCTGCAATTTTCAGTAGAGATCCGACCAAAACAGCGGCAATTGCAATACATATTCTAGTATAACTTGCGTGTCATTAGCTAAATGAGAAACTTGCCCATACACGCTAATACCGGCGACTGTGAATCTTGAGGGTTCAGTAATTCTGAAACTCTAATGGAACGAAATTGTCAAAACATAATGAATTACCTGTGAATCAAACGAGGGAAGAGTGAAGAGCGTTACATTGTTCATGTTTTCATCCATGAATTTTCGTATAGTCCCTTTCGCGTTGGCGTCCAGTTATTCAGCTCACTCGTTACAGCGGTAAATCATTTCTTGATGAGTTATGAGAGATACACACACACACACATACACGCACAGCGTGACGAATATTTTCTTATCGCATAAATTGATAACGTAATTTTTGTACTACCGTAATTAAGGGGGAGAATACATGTAGACTAGGAAAAAAGAGCAAGTTTTTATATTTTTTTTGGAAAGGAACAAATTGTTTTTGTTTACGAAACCGTAGTTGCCATTTATTATATAATTAAACTGTTTAAATAAATTTGTTTATTAGTAAATATTGCAACATGGCGACGTTATGGCGTGGTCTGCCGGAAAAGTTTTGGCGGCATTTTTTAAGTATGTGCGAAACGTAACTTTAAAACTAGTTAACCGATTGTCCTGACATTGTACACACAACTCGATAACAATATTACTTCAAACTTATGCGTACTTGTTTATGAAAATCACTTTTAAAAAGAATTTTTTTATTGCCAAAAAGAAGAAAAATGTTGTGTATAATTTCAATTATTCTTCTACAGTGTACCGTTCTTTTAATTTTTAACGTTGAAAATGTTTCTGAAGTACAAGTTCAGAATTTTGATGTTAAAATACTAGGAAAATTTGGCTCATACCTTTCAGATTAACATTGAAGTTGTTGAATATCCTACAAACGAACAACTCCCGCCAAAGCCTTCATGGAAGACCACGCCATAACGCCATAACGTTGCTTCATGAAAGGCCACGCCATAACATAACCTGTTGTCATTAACCAATTAATTACTACAGTTTAATAGCGTGATAAATTATACCTTAAGTTTCAGAAATGTAAAATGTTTTGTACCTTTCCAAAAAAATGATCAAAATTGGCTATTTTTTCGTCGTCTACTTGTATTTTCCCCCTTAACCCATTAACGACCAAGAATCGTAATTTTTTCTATCATTTTCAAGTCAAATTCTCGTCATTAAACAATAACAATTTTTAAATAAAAAATATAGTTCCTAGTACTTTCGAGTGTGCTGTTTCAGAATCCGGGGTTAAAATTGAGTTTTGTCCACTAGAAAAAAAATATGGCCGCTTTTAAACAAAAAAACACAAAAAATCGAAGACATCTTTTTTTCAATATTTTTTTTCTCATAGAAGACGCTCGAAGACCCCCTTTTTTTGCATAAAATGGTTGTAGTTAAACGACGTATTTTTTAAATTTGTCGTAGTCAACATTTTCACCCCCAAAATGGCGTTTTTCACCCCTTGAGCGGCGAGAAAAATTTCACGCTTCGCGTAAAAAAGGAAAAAAATCGAACCTTCACGAAAATTGGTATCCAGGGGTTTTCGAGGTCGCTGATTACGATTCTGCCCTCAAAATTCAAAAATTCAAAATGGCGGATCCAATATGGCTGACCAAAAATGCAAAAAGTTATTTGAATCGAATGAAATGTGGCATTTGGGGGTTTTCGAGGTCGCTGATCACGATTCTACCCTCAAAATTCAAAAATTCGAAATGGCGGATGCAATATGGCCGACCAAACATGCAAAAACTTATTTGAATCGGATGAAATGTGGCACTCGAGGTTTTCCGAGGTCGCTGATCACGATTCTGCCCTCAAAATATAGAAATTCAAAATGGCGGATCCAATATGGCCGACCCAAATGCAAAAACTTATTTGTATCGGATGAAATAAAAAATGGTGGATAAAGTTTGTTTACTTCCAAGTTCACATTATGATTTTACCCTTAGCGCAACCCAGAGACAACGGCGTGGTAAAATTATGTCTCCTTTGGGGTGCTTGTTTATAGTAAGTCCCCTTGCCTCTCACTATTCGGGGTGCTTGTTTATAGTGAGTCCCCTTGCCTCTCACTATTTGGGGTGCTTGATTATAGTGAGTCCCCTTGCCTCTCACAGTCACTCAGATATTCTCGTGATTTCTTTTCAAACAGGGATTGCAAAAATATAAATTACAGTTTTCACAGAAAAGATTTGTTCTTATTGGACAATTGGAGCAGCGTTTTTGTTTTTTTTGTGAAATCGTTTTATGGTTTTCCCGTTTTTTTTACCACGATGATATAACTTTTAGCTATCGACATTGTAAATTCTTTAGTTCCAACTTTTTTCTTATCTTCCCCAGCTGCGTTGAATATTACCACAGAATTTACTATGGCAGCCTGGATGAGCGTCATAAAAACTACCCATGTCCATTTTTTCGATCGAATACTTGGCAGCACGTTGTTATAGTGTCCATCGTGAACATCAACCCCACCCATGAACCGATTGTAAAGGTGAAGCGCTTGGGGAAACAATGTCTCGATTTTGGCTTTTTCATTCGAATTGTACCTCTTTGATGGCAATAATGGAGTAACCCCTGTAGCTGTAGATAAGATCGACACTAATTTTGAATCCATTACAGTGATGTAATTGATTCCACTGTTTTGGTCATGCTTCACTGCATGTGTTCCTCGTGGAGACTTCTTATCGATGACATTTTTTTCAGGTACTCGATTCTCTCTAACAGTTCCGGTGCATTTTAATTTCAATCTCTTCAAATGTATAACAAGATCTAAATTTGTGAAAAAGTTATCAAAATAAAGATGATACTGAGAAACTTTTCCAGCAGCTGTCATTTCAAAAAATGGTTTCAATAAATTCATTACCACGCGAGAACCTAATGCGCATTTAGTTAGTTTGTCTCCAACTGCAGAATTTTTTCCACAATATATGTCGAGATTCAGCAAATACCCATCAGCCTTGCAGAGGCCCCAAAATTTAATTCCAAAACGTGTAGGTTTCCCATGTATGAACTGTTTCAATGAAGTTTTAGCATACGATTTAGCCATCATTTCATCTACCGATAGAGCAGTTCCCCAGATGCCAAACTTCAGAATATTTTGTTGGAATAGTTTCATCAATGCTCGAACCCGCCACCCCTTATCGTTGTTATCATTGTCTTTGGACTTCGAGTATTTCAATTTGGACTTGATTTGCTCAAACTTAGTACGAGTCATTGCTGAAGTAACTACTTCGCAAGATAGAAAGGGATCAGTTAACCAATAATCTCTCTGAGACTTTCTTTTATTGAATGAACTCATTATGATGATTCCAATAAATGTATCTAAATCGACCAATGGTGAATCAAAACCATTTTCCTTACATGCATCGATAATGTATTCTTTCATTTCAATTGAAAAAAAAATCTCAAACAGTTCTACTGGCTCGCTTTTTCGAATTTGACGCTTTTCAGACGTAGACAATAGTATTTCATTTTCAATCTTATCATAATACTTTTTTTCACCATTTACCCGTTGAAATTCATGATCCTTTTCCAGCTTAGCTTGATCTGCTTGGTAACTTTTTGAAGCTCTCCTAAAAGTGACACTCGGTAATTTTTCGTCACGGTCAGAATCAGAATCGGAATAAGAATCGTCTGAAGGACCAGAATCATCTGGCTTTGGTATTAGAACAGTTTCATCATCTTCTGAGGTATATGTTTCATCACCAGAATCAGGAGAAACAGCACGTCTCGGTCGTTTTTGTGACATTGCGTAGGTAAATATAACAAAAAGTCGAGATTTGATATAACTTAGTTGATTTATATGATTCAAAGAAATTCGCGTCAAGATTGATCTGATACAGAAGATTTTGCGTAATACCGCTCTAACAAAGTATAGATAACATATATTACAAATGTACAAAGAGCCTAAAAGTGTTTGAACGATATATTCCTAAGAATATTTCATGGAAGAAACTCTTCAAAGTGTGAAACGATTTTCGCACATAATATACCCCGATCTCATTTCGCCGATATGATCAAGTTTTAGTACCGTAGTTCAAAGAGTACTGTTTTACTGATGATTCATTCAATATCCGAAAATTTTAGAAGAGTTTGGTGGGAACATATATTTTGGCTCTAACGCTATTATATTGAATTCGCTATCAAAAATGTAATAAATTCGACAAGAAATCACTACAGAATAGAAATGTCATACGTTATAAATTCTCAACTCGTGCATAAAAATCCAAAAATCGATAAACACTTGAGGAAAAGTGCATATTTCTGCTGCTTAAAACTTGTAGTTTCTCATTGGGAAATGATCGAAATAAAACCTTATATCTTCATATTTTGTCAAAAAAATGAATTCTAAGGGCAGAATCGTGATCAGCCACCTCGAAAACCCCCGAGTGCCACATTTCATCCGATTCAAATAAGTTTTTGCATTTTTGGTCGGCCATATTGGATCCGCGATTTTGAATTTTGGAATTTTGAGGACAAAATCGTGATCAGCGACCTCGAAAACCCCCGAGTGCCACATTTCATCGGATTCAAATAAGGTATTGCATTTTTGGTCGGCCATATTGGATCCGCCATTTTGAATTTTTGAATTTTGAGGGCAGAATTGTGATCAGCCACCCCAAAAACCCCCGAGTGCCTCATTTCATCCGATTCAAATAAGTTTTTGCATTTTTGGTCGGCCATATTGGATCCGCCATTTTGAATTTTTGAATTTTGAGGGCAGAATCATAATCAGCGACCTCGAAAACCCCAGGATACCAATTTTCGTGAAGGTCCGATTTTTTTTTCTCTTTTACGCGAAGCGTGAAATTTTTCTCGCCGCTCAAGCGGTGAAAAGCGCCATTTTGGGGGTGAAAATGTTGATTACGACAAATTAAAAAAATACATCGTTTAACTAGAACCATTTTATGCACTCATGGTTGAAAAAAAGGGGGGGTTTTCAAGCGTCTTCTGTGAGAAAAAAAATATTGAAAAAAAAATGTCTTCGATTTTTTTTTTTTTTTTTAAAGCGGCCATATTTTTTTTTCTAGTGGACAAAACTCAATTTTAACCCCGGATTCTGAAAGAGCACACTCGAGAATACTAGGGACTATATTTTTTATTTGAAAATTCTTATTGTTTAATTATGAGAATTTGACTTGAAAATGATAGAAAAAATTATGATTCTTGGTCGTTAATGGGTTAAGAAACCAATATGGTACTGGGTCCATCCCGCTCTGCCGAATCGCGGTCGGGGGGGGGGGGGTGATAAGCTCCCACTAGGTGCCGAATATCGATCGGTATAGCGCATGGTGGGAGAAGCGCCAGGCCCTAGCGTCAGACTCGAAGCACGGTAGACCAGCAGTTCTTAAACGTTTAAGGCCACGAAACACTCAATAAATCATTTTGATTTTACGGGACCCCATACCAAATGATAAAAAATTAAAGATACTGCAATTTAAAATGAGAGTAAAAACATTTGTAAGAAAAAATATTTCAAACACAGATTAATGAGACGAATGGAACTGCTTTACTATTTTATCCATTATTTTTTTAAAGTTCGGTTTTATGCCTGATAATTGTATTCGTATATCTGAGGCAGCATCCAATCTAGACCTAAATTTGTTTTTCGTATAGTCATAAGCGGAAAAGTCGACTTCACATTGATATGCTGTTACAAAAGGGAGCAAAGTTACGATTGCCTTTTTGGAAACTTCAGGGTATTCACTTTTAACACTAACCCAAAACTCATTAAGTGGCACAGACTGAAACGTGTGTTTTAGTGCTGATGAGTTCTGAACATCTATCAATGATTCATATTCCAGTACGGTTAGCATGGCAGGTTTACTTTTATTGACAAATGGATTTTGTACACCACTCGTTGTCATTATCAGAATAATTCGGGAAGTAATCTTATAAAGACTTCAGAAGGCTTACTGAGTGTCCTATTATCATATTTTGAATTTCATTTGATAATTCTAACTCGTTTTCTTTCAGAAAATTAAATAACAGTGGAAAACGTTCAACATTGCTATTTTCAATTCACGTATGCCAAAGTTAATTTTTTTATAGCTAAAATAATCCAATGCTTTAATGACATAAAGTAACTAATTCGCGGAACACTGGTGGCTTTCCCACGGGACCCTTGGGTCCCGCGGAACGCAGTTTAAGACCCACTGCGCTAGACAATAGGCGTGGGATTAGAGAGACATTGTTATCCGGTACGTCAGCTGCACAGGCTCGGCTTGAGTGGATGATGCGCAACCTTTATGTTTGCAAGTGTGATGCGGAGCCGATGCCCCCAATGCGCTGATCACAGAGGTCGCCGTGTATTCTGTACGTTAGATTTTGTACAGGTCAAACTTCTACTATTCTAATAAAGTTTGTACAATTTATATGTTTGACATCAATTTTTGTCAGGTATAATTTTCTTAAAGAATATAAAAGATGATTACTGGGAAAAAATGATAGTCCCCGTGTAGAAATTTAATTCGGGAAAAAACACTTATCTGCCTTCCCTAGATAATATCAGGCCATGGTCAGGCCTCCCAGCGTGGACCAGATTCGCCATGTAACAGGTCTTAGGCCAGGCTCTGATCCGCCGTTCCCTTTTTTTTCGGGAAATGATCAGAAACTGACGAGGAAAGACAATAATGCAAACTTCAACGCCATAGAACATTACGATTTCCAAACATAGAATGCAAGCCATAAAAAACGGTTGTGTGATATTTCTGGTCTGTTCCAAGAAAGGGCCCGATCAGATGAATGGGACGCGGCAAGCCTGGTCAGACCCCGACGCAAAGAAGGACATGCCCGGTCACATTTCTGCACGGGATATAACAAAGAAGGGAAGATCACTGAATCGTTTTTTTACGGCTTACAATTACACTCTATATGTTTAGATATTACAATGCTGTGGCCGAAATACATTGCAAGCAAGTACACCTTCACGTAATGTATACCCAGCCAGAACTGACATTTCCTGAAAAGTAGAACCCGATTTTAAGAACTGTGTAAAACTGCTTTGCTTTTCACCCCATCAAAGATATTGATTAGGATGAAAGTAATACATCTGTTGTCATTCTATTTACCATTATAAGCATTTCTTATATCAATGATTTTCTACAAGAATGAAAATGCTTTTCATAAAGAATAGTATTATAATAAGTATTAATTTGAACATAACGAATGACCAAATGATTTAATGAGACAAAAAATATAACAGGTGGTTGATGGTTTATTGACTCGAGGTCGCCTTGTCGGAAAATATAAATGTTCTGAGCGGGAAGATTTTACCTGAACTAATTTCGTCAACAATCCGTCAGATGGCTTCAAGCGAAGTGCTTCGAGTACCTAAGATACCATCGTTCACCGATAAGACTTCGACCCGTCGTTGTATCACGTACCTAAGTGCTATCCTTGGAGCGTGCACTTCCGCTTATGCTGTTGTGATACTTGTAAAACAATACCACCTGCTACTATCTATTTTACTTAGGTATATTGCCAAAAGATTCTTCAGTACCTGATAATTTCCCTATCGGACCGCCGGTTAATTTCTCCTCGTGCGGAAATTGTCGTAGGGATCCAATCGGATTCCCATACTTTTCCCTACTTCCTGATAGAGATCCAATGGGTCATCGCATTGGATTCCCATACTAAAACGTCACGCCCGTACATTAGATTCTAATCGGGACTCCCCATTATAACCCCATGTACGAATTCAACTTTAATCCAAAAGGATTCCCACATTATCGAACCGAATCCGATACGATTCTTGATGGATCTCATCGCATTCTGTACGTTGGATTTTCGAAATAATATATATAGATATACAAAATGAGTGGATCTCAAGAAAATATAAATCTTATCTCAAAAAGTATAAATCGCTATAAAAAGTATATCTTAAAAATCGATTTAAATGACTTCACTAAAATTTACTTTAATTATCGTTTATTATTTATTTTACTGCACTTTGAAATCTTCTATATATATAAAAGCAAAATATCACTGACTGGCTGATTGACTGATTAATCATGAAATTTCAGGAACTATAAAACCTACAAACTTAAATTTGCCAGGTAAGTTCTTTATAGGGTGTTCACATCCGCTAAGAAAGATTGTTACGAAAGGAACGAATTAAGGCGGTAAAATAGGGGGTGAAAATTCGTATGGAAAATTGTATTCCTTCCGTGTATGAACTTGAAACTTGGTATGCAGTGCTTGTCAGAAGTTTGACAACAGGTAGTAAAAACACCATTTTTATGCGAAAAAAAACAAAATGACTTATGTATTTAACATGAGATAATATATTACGAAATATTAGTGCGCAATCGTAATGAAACATAAGATAAGTTACCCCGTACAGTGCAATATTGGCTATAAAAGCTTCTCATCGAAGTGACGACCCTTAGCTCTGATAACAGACGCACAGATTCTGGGCATTCTTGCGATCAATTTTTCCAGCGTTTTGGCTGAAAATTTCTTCCACGAATCCTGTAGGGTCTTCCATAATCATTCCCGATTGGTCGGATGTTCGTTTCGTACCGATCTATCGAGCTGTTCCCATAAAAGTTCAATCGGCGACAAGTTCGGGGCCTGAGGTGGCCATTCCATGATTTTTATAGCACCAGCGATTCTTTTTTTCTAAATAGTTTTTACACAGCAGAGTGTTCCAGACGGAATACGAATTCTGCGTCGTGTTCCAGCATGGCTCACCAGAACCGTATGATAAACGTATTTATCCACAATTCCTTCAATTTTGGCTAAATCTTCGACTCTGTTACCACCAAAACAGCCCCAAACCATCACGTTACCTTCACCATGCTTCACTGTGGGCCATTCAGAAAAGAAGCGTTCATTTGGCCGACGATGGACATACTGGCGGCGTTGAGAACCAAAAAGTTCGAACTTGGACTCATCGGTCCAAAGCACGTTCTTCCATTGATTCGCTGTCCAATTTTTATGTTCTTTCGCCCATTTAAGCCTCATAGCAACATTTTCCTTCCTCAATTAAGGTTTCCGGATAGGCACTCTCCCACATAGACCGGCATCACACAAACGTCGCGCCACCGTCCTGGTTCACTGAGACTGCCCTTGTTCCGTTCAACGCGGCTGCAATTTCTTGAGCTGTTAGCTTTCGATTTCTCTTAGAATGTGTAACAATAAAGTTATCTTCACGTTTTGATGTCTTTATAGGAGCACCAGTATTTTTATAGTCGTGTTTTAGCGCGTTTTCGTATTCCTGTCCAAGGCTCGAGTGACGGCGCCTAGTGAAATCTTCAACTTTGCAGCAATTTTTCGTAGGGACCACTCCAGATCTCTTAAAGGAGACCCCTCTGATCTGATTTCAACGCCGAGCTCCTTATTTTTACGCCGCATTGTAGCAAAAATAAATGAAAACCACACAGTGAAAGCCACAAGTGAGAACACACATAACTTCAGTAAATTCAATGGTTCCGTGAATGTGATTGCTCGTTCACGAAGTCTGTTGACATATATCTACTTAGTAATTGTGTCGACAGAGTGTATCGCAAGCAACTCACAGCAAGCAACAGTAACTTGCAAACAAGCTTCTATCAGCTCAGCCCGGGAGGTGCAATGAGGTTCGGTTGCAGAAACTTTTAATTTTCAAATTTTATTTTAAATATCTGTGTAATGTAAATGACACGTATATCCTATTTGTGTATGCTCATACTATTTCTTCGCATTAGGTGCCTCGGACACGCGGAAATATATGATGTTTTTTGCTTTGGGCGATGATCTGAGACTTCTGACAAGCAGTGTATATATTCTTCAAAACAAATAATAAGACGCATATTTTAGGGTTTTTCGAAACCACTCCTAATGCGGGCTGCTGCTTCTAATGAAGTTTCTATGGGTCAAATTCTACGCGGGCGAAGCCGCGAGTGAAATCTAGTATTACCATACGCGTATACGCTCACGAAGATTATGTTTCAACATGCCAAGTTTATTCTTGTGACTTTTCACATATTTCCGATTCGAACTTGATGAGAATTTTCAAATGGCGTTCATCGGTGAACAGTGTAGAATCCAATTGGATCCCAATGAGATAGAGATGTGGCTGCATCTTGAGATTCTCCAACCAATTTGTGCGAGGAATCACGAAAGAATATTTTTTTTGGAAGATGCAACAAATTCCGCTTGAGAATGTCAAATAAAAAATTGTTAGACGACGTCAATCGGGAAGTAGGGCGGAATCCACGTGGATCTCAATGTCGACTCCCTACGTGCGACGTCCTTATTGAATCCCTATAGGAATGTGCAACCAATTTCTGCATGGGTCATGTCAGTACACCATCACATTTCTCGTCATTTGGTGTCGACTTTTCGATCCTTTTCCTCGTCACTTCCAGATCTATTACGTATGACTTCCCTCGTCATATTTCGCCTGCTTCCCAGCCAGTCCCTGATCAATTCCCAAAAAAAGGAATAGTGGTTCGGGGCCTGGCCTAAGACCGATTACATGGCAAATCTGGTCCACACTGGGAGGCCTGGCCATGGCCGGATATGGTCTGAGGAAAGCAGATAAGGGGCACTACGTTTTTCCGACTCAAATTTCTACACACGAGGTGTGGGACGCAGGTCGATTGGCCGCCTCACAGACTATACGGGGTATAAAAGTCGATCTGGGCAAGCCGAAATACTTGAAATAGCCAATAACATTTTGACAGCACATTTTCAATGGATGATACTATCTAAAATGAAGAAAAAAATCGGGCTTTCCAAAATGTTATATCCGAATAATCCCACATGTACAATATTTGTCTTGTATTTAAATTCTTCTCGAATACTATCTTTTTAATAATTTGCCTCTACAGATAATCCAGATATTCACTCGACAGAATACAGTATTAGCCGTTATTAGAATTATTAACAGTAAAAACTATTATAAATTATAAATATACTCTGTATTAAATATGGAGCACTTTCCTATTGCAGAAAAAGTTCAAATGATTTTGGTTTAAAGCAGTATTGTTGTCTAAAAATTTGAAAAAATAGTTTTTATTTTATTTTATTATTCTACAGATCTTTCTTAATGCGTCTGTGAAAACCGTTAAAGGTATTCCTTTGGCGGAGGGCCGTTTTCTGTGGGCGCATAAGCAGGGCTCTTTTAAATCATTGGTCAATTACAGTGGTGTTTCATAAAAATAAGTGACAATCAATTATTATACGCAATGATAAAGGGGAATAAGTAATGTCACATTAATTTTGTAGACTTAGACATTTCCACATTTTCTCTGAAAAGTTGCGGTTACGTATTTTTTCTGCAAGTCCCTTTTTTCTAAGTTTTATTAATAATATTTTTTTTAAACATTCGGTGACCCCCTGTTTTTATTGTCGTTGCGGAATCTTTATAATTGTTCACATGCGTAGAGCAGTTTACAGCAGATGTGTAGACTTATTTAGTATGTAAATTATGAGATAGAATTGTGGACAGCATGTCATCATCTCCATAAAGCGCCGTATAAATTAGACGATTTTTAAACTCGTAATTTTTTATTAATAGTTCGGTAACTTAGCTTGAAATTTTACCAGTGTACTAGCATGTATTTTTACTTCACCGTAGACATAAAATCAGTTAATTCTTAAATATTCGGATTAGTGAATGGATAATGATACTTATAAAATTAGCCGAGTTATAGATATTATAAGAACGCTCGGGGAGCGCGATCGAATTGGAGAAAACTTTAAACGAGTTTTTCTCGCAGCTATGTTTTTCAAATCGGCAACCACGATATCTCAGTAACGAATCGGCCAATTGAGCTCAGATTTCGCATACACCTTCAGTAGAATGTTTTTTAACGATGGTAGCAGAATCAGGTTGGAATAGATTTTTTAAGTACATAACTCATAAAATAGCCAGAAAAATTTTGTCTCACAAATTCATGAATTCGAAAGTCGAGGCGAATTTAGTTTTACGGCTTCAAAGGACTCAAAACCTCTCTCACGGAGTGATCATGTGAGTTTGGGCAACAAAAATGATACGAGGGACCATATCTAGCGAATACGGTGTTTGGTTGATGACATTTATTGACATTTTTATCGAAAATTAGAGTACAAGGATCGATGTTTGGGACGGCACTACCGTGGTGAAAGCTCCAAGACCAGAAATAACAATTATTCCAACAAATACTCCAACTCCCACAAATATGTCCTTTCCCGGCGAACATTCTCCCTTAACCACCTCATGACACTCAAATATTTTTTTTTTATTTTCCATCAGCATTCCCTTCACTTTTTCGATGTTATTTTGTTTTTGTCCTCCTCTAATATTTTCAACGATTCAACAGAAGAAACTTCGTTGGCAATACAACATTTGGGACATCTCGTTGTTCGATATTTGTATCCATTTTAAAAATCGCAGAACGCACTTGCGATCTACTAATTTAACTAACAGCTGTAAACAAACTGATCGACCGAGCACGCTAAAACTCTGCTTGACAATTAAATCCGTTAGTACCAACGTAAACATTTTTTTTAAATCTTTTACGTGGGCTATTTAGATAAACAATTCTTGGTATTAATTTGACAGAATGTAGCTATAAGCTTTAAATAGCTGGATTGCTGCAGCCGAACCCAAAAATTGTGGAACCTCAAAAACTCAATTATGTTGTTTATTACCATGGGCACAAGTGAAAAGTAATACTCGTACCTTTAGTATTCGCAGCCGTTTCATCAGTGATCCCAGATTCAAGATTCGAATTACAATTATGCTGATTGATTCCATTGAATAATCGACACTAGTTAACACAATTCACGAGCCAAAGAAGAAACAGCTGAAAAATGCGAGAGGCGGAAAGGGAGACAGGGAATACCTCTGTTACTCTCCGACAAAGAAGAGAGACAAGAATACATGGAGAATGTTGATGACGATCGGAAAGAATGAATTGGTGAAGGGAGATGAGAGAGCAAGGGTGTCCGAAGTTGCAAAGCCCCGTGGCTCGGCCAATAAATAATTCAGTAACCAATTTACACAACTTTTGCTTGCATCCTCACAGCCGAACGACGTTTCCAGAGCGAGTATACGAAAACTATTTCCATTTGCATGCGGCAAGTCCCTCGAGCGCCTCTGATTTTATTTCGTTGGCGTTGAACAAAAAAGTGTGCATGAGAAGCGTGTGGGGAAGAGGATTGGAAGGCGGTAGAAGAAAAAAAGAGAGAACAGAATCCTGGTTTCCATTAGTTTTCCCTTCACTCTTGCGAAGCTTTACCACCTGTTTTGATTGCAAGGATACCGAAACCCCGCCTTGTCACCCATTTGTTATGTGAAATTTCTTTTTCTTTTAAATATTTGTACGCTGTTTCCACATTTGTCTCTGCTACACCGACGACAAAGCCATAGGGCTATGTGAAATAAGGCCATAGGGCAGTGAAATAAGTTCAAACTATTTCGAACTTATTTCACTGGCTAGCGACAATTATCTTATTTTATATCATTTCTATGTTGTTCCGGAATCCTTCACATCTTTTAGAGCTAGAGCGAGGAAGAGTCATTGTTAATACGCGATGTTTAACGCCATAAATAGTACGAATGCCGCTGCGAATTCCACTGCAACATAATTTATATGAAATTATGAAAAAGTACGTTGAATTTCTATTTCGTTTACTCCCTTCGCACGCTGGTTCGCTAAAAAAAGAGATTCCTTTGGCATCATTGTTTAACCGAGGAACTATATACAGTGGGTCAAAAAAGTACCCGTACACTCAGTTTTTTTTCCCAATAACTTTATAAGCACAAGTGATACACATGCAAAAATTATTTTGTTCAATAGTCCACTTGGTACAGAGATAATCTGCAAATTATTTTTTTTTATTAGGCGTAATAAAAGAGTAATGCAATAAAAACAAGAATTTGTGACCCACAAAAGCATTCGTACACTTACCTTTATAGTGAAAAGCTACATAATCTCAGTTGTACATTGTCACTAATATTTCCGGCGCATTCCTTTAGCATTAATTATGGCCTCTAGTCTTTTAGGCATGGATTCCGCCAGCTTCTGAGTTGTTTTCTTTGATATTTTTTTCTATTATTCTAAAATCACTCGTTGTAGATCAGATTCGTTAGATATTTTCCTTTTTTTACTTCTGCATCCAATAAGTGCCATAAATTTTCTATAGGATTAATATCCGGAGATTGGGGTGGTGTAATTAATTATTTAGGAATATTGTACAGAACCATTCTATCATTTTCATGGTCGTATGTTTCGGGTCGTTGTCTTGCTGAAAGTAATAACGTCCATTCAGACCCATTTTAACTGCACTTTCCTTCAAATTATTATGCAACACCTCGATATACTTATGGGAATTCATTATCTCATCTATAAATGCAAGATTCCTATTACCATTGTACCCCATACAGCCCTAAATCATTACGCCTCCTCCGTTGTGCTTTACAGTTGGTATAATATGCTTTTGTTAAAGTTCGGTATTGGGTTTTCACCAGACGCACCTCTTCCCATTTGACCCAAAAATGTTGAACTTCAATTCATCACAGAAGTTGACACGTTCCAAAATTCAATGGGTTTATTTACGTAGGTTTTAGCGAAATTTAAACATTTTTTCTGTTCATATCATTAATATATGGTTCCTTTCTAGCAGTTCTGCCGTATATGTTGGCAAAATGCAAAACATTTCGTACGGTTTGGGGACACACGATCTTTCCTGGTGTTGAATCGACATCATTGCATAAGCTTTGAGCACTTATAAATGAACTTTTTGTAACCTCTTGAATTGAGTTGTTAAAAATAAATGTTCGATTTTTTTTATTTGGAATTGATCTTTTGTGATAATTAAACAGAATGTCAAACGGGTTTTTCTTTGAAATAATTCGAAAGATAATTATTAATTGTTTTTATATCACGATAATTCAAATTATAGATATCGGTGCGAAATGCGACGCTATCGGTGCTGGCGATTGTGGCATCACGGTTCGAACGCGACCGAATAGGCTAAGTATACGGCTTACACGCAAGTGTACACAAATATGAAATTTGGTGTCATTTTATATCCGAAAACATCTCGAGCATTCTGAAAAAGTCGAAAACTAGTTTAATTTTCGTGCAACGATTCGTGAACGTGGATTTGTGAAAGCAAATTCAAGTATTTTACCGACCGTGGATAACTGAAATTTTTTAGGTTAGGAGAGGCTTGCTAAATTGTGTCAGCTATTGACGTTACGTCTCATAAGCATTTTGAGAAAGACGTATTAAAAAAATTATTTCAATACAGTTTATGTTATAACACGTTTACACTGACATCAAAGTGATCTTCACAGCAAAAATAAGTGGACGATGATTTCGGGTTGACACGTCGTGCTGCATCGAACCCCAGATTTCGACGTTTTGTGTCTTGTGGCACATTGGGAAATACCTATTAGGGGCACTTTTCGTCGTATTTATACAAAGAGGAACAAAACAAGCCTTCTATAATTTTATCGTTGCCATCGTGGACAGAATGCTCGTATTACACGAGTAGTTCGTATACCGGGTTTCGAACGGTGACGTCACAGAGCGCTCGAGTAACTTCGGATGCTCTCCGAAGCCGAACAGAACAACAATTTCAAAGTGCTATATCGTTCTTAATTCTTGAAAAAAAAGAAAAATACTGGGCACGAAAAATATACATAGTGCAAACTTTCTACACCGGAAATTTACTCCTACTTCTTTTCCTCATGAATTTCTCATCGATGGATCGATTAATTGGGATGTTTTTACAAATTACAATTTCGAATTATCTTAAGGTAGTATGAGCACATACCTAATTATGAGAACGCTACTTAAAATATTTTATACGCAGCACATAATGCATACCGGTGTGTTTGTTCTGAAACTTAACCCTAGAAGTACACTCATATTTTTCGCTATTTAGCTATACACACTAGGTCTGTGAGACCCGGCTAACTTTCGAATGATGGGGTTTCCTTGAAATTACGTCTATTCAGATGGTATCTTTTTAATAGAAAATCATACTGTGGGAAAACTGGCTGTGCAGGGAAATCTGTGTTTGTATTGGTTCATATAATATTTTGTCTGACAACCAAAGCTTGTGAGAAAGCTGTTCGACCAGATAAAAATGTTTCGCGAAAGAGAAAAAAGCGAGTTTTGCACTTTTTTTTTAAATTTCTAACTCAGGAACTAATCGACAGAATTTAATTTTCTTTGCGGATTCAGAAAGGGCAAAGGTGAACATTTAAGAAAAAAAATATGGTGATATAATTTTTTATCTTTGCCAACAAAACCTCCAGGGGTGAACTAGGTCGATTTTCGGAGCGTCATTTTTGTTACAAGCGATGTGTGGTCTATTCTGACGAATCGTTACTATACAAATTTAATATTGTTGAATGAATTTTTTATACATTGCCCAAAAGTATTTATATAATAAGATTTTATTGCGTACAAGCAGAAACAACTTATATTTATAAGTTTTTGGGCAGGAACCCGAATTGTGATCCTCAGCATCTTCTTATCATATAGTGGTCAGTTATATTTTCGACAGCGTTATTTTCTATGCCGGTTCCATCGTCCACAAGCTCCTTCTTGCGAGAAATTCGCAGCTGCTTTTGAATTTATTGCATATGACGCGTGTCACTTCGAGTAAACATGGCGACTGCTAATAATAAAATCAACAAATATACATTTTTGTTACTTATTTATACACCTATTTATTTATTTATTAATTCTGTGACTTTACATACACCCGAACTTTACATACAACGAGTATACATATTCTGTAATACATTCATAGTAAAATCACACTTATAAATTGAAAAAAGATTAATATCGAAAGACTATAATAAAGCCGTTTATATTTATTCAATATTATAACTTATTTTATATAACACAACCATGTTTTCCTCGCTTTTTCGTGCGTGTAAACGCGTCCTAAAGTAGGTCTCTTAGGGCCTAGGCCCTAAATATATGCGCGCGCACATTTATCAAGCTCACGATAATGGTACACCGTTGCAGAACAGCTGTCAGTCGTTAGGTGCTGCCATCAGTCGTTAGGTCGAGAAGCACCGCGACATAAAGTATTAATAAAAATATATAATAAAAAGTGAGTGATATTGAGAAACATAGCAAAGATGAGTGGCTGCAATGCACACCACCCGACCTTATGGAAGCCGCGATAAAGATGACACAAGTTTTTCTCACTTTTTCGTGCGTGTGAACGGTGGACGCCTTGTTATAAAGTATTTATAAGATAGTGTATGGAAATATGCTGATACATTTCAAAATTACGTTTGGTGTATACCGGGGGGTTCCGCCCCCTCCACCCCCGCGCGGCGCGCGCGATACAGCTTCCATGTGCAATACACCTTTCGGTTGCAATACACCTTCTGATCGTGCTTGCAGCCTCATGTATTCCACAATACAAAAGCTCGGAAAGGATGATTTTTTATATAAATACTCGTGTGCTTCGCGGAGACGAGGACTTTTACGCCTCGCGCG
Organism: Ophion ventricosus; assembly: GCA_963932345.1. Taxonomy (NCBI): domain Eukaryota; kingdom Metazoa; phylum Arthropoda; class Insecta; order Hymenoptera; family Ichneumonidae; genus Ophion; species Ophion ventricosus. Next base: position 25,085,403 of record OZ010714.1, on the reverse strand, counting down.
GTATATTTACAGTACTCGTCTTCGCCTCGCGCGCTCGTCTACGACTCGTACTGAAAACGTCGCGCTCGGCATAAAAGGCCCACTTCGTCTTCTTCGTACACAATATACTGTTAAAACGTATTAGTGAAAAAAGAAACAATGTACTTTGTAATTTCGACCGATTCATACACACTTGGGTCTGGGAAACCCGTTCTTTTATTTCGATCTTCAGAATTCAGCAGCAAATCGATTACTGAGGGTCTGCCCAGCAGCAAATGTTAAGGGAACGACGGAAGTTAATTTACGTGGCATGGCCGTATCTATAACGTGCCTCGCGGTGTCAGTCCCTTGAAAATTTAGTCGGGTCTGTGAGACCTAATAGTGTACTCCTACGGCAAGGTTCCGGCTATTCAAGCTAAATGAATCAATGTAAAGAGAGAAGATTTAGCTTGGTTCCTTATGAAAAAAGCGTAATGACCTTACTCTTGTTAAATTTTATTCGCATTTACCAGTTACATGAATATGGGAACATAGAGCATATCATGTTCCAGAGATATTGAGGCTTGAAATGAAATTGGAAACACAATGGGTTGCTGAATTGTTTATTGAGAATTCTTTAGTTAACGGCTACAATTAGTCTGCGAGCACAGGAATTTCTTTGACACAAGATAGTGATGTCATGAATTCGTGATCACTTCATTACCCATGCTAGCATGGCAGTTTATCATCAATCGCGAAATGATATCAACAAACTTGCTTGTTTATATAAATTTTACGGACTCTGCTTATGTGTCAATCAATATGAGTGGAAACTGAACCTCTTTAAATATTTACAGATTGCAAAGCATGATACGAAGTGATTTTATAGACGTAATTATTTTTTTATTAAATTACGGTATTTTCGGTAATGAAATCGGGGTGTTTGAACATTGTCATAGTAAAACTCTCTTCTGACTAGCGACTGTGCATGCACTTCTGCACCATCTGGGCCTACAAACGAAATGAGTTTAAAAAATAAGAAAAGACAAGATGAAATCTTCGGAAGAGTTCCTAAATTCTGCGTCTTCAATTTGTTATTGGTTATAAAAAATTAAAGGACTACGCACCTGCGTGAAGTGCTTTTATAGAAGGAAAATCGAATGACAGCCAAACAAATCAAAATAGTTTTTTCGCAATGCCTGCCCCGAAAGTGCGATTTTCGATTGGTGTTTAGCGTGCGGAAAGTGGCTTATTTCTCAACGATGCTTACTTTCCCGCACTAGTGCGGGAATGTGAGACTTTCCCGCACTAGTGCGGAAAAAAATCTATTTATAGCTCACTTTACCACATTGATTCGCGAAAAAACGGTTTTTTTCACGGTTGATAGTTTTTTGTTCTACGATTTTGGACCGATTGAAGAAACTTGAATGTAGCGAAATTCATGTGATACGAAACGTCAACTTATCAAAGTCGTATTTTCTGACAAGGAAATGATCTGAACTGATCTGATATATTTGAATATAATTGTTATTGGTTTTGTTGAATCTCAAATCCCACTTTCGAGACAGTCATTGCAAAAAATAATGTATGGGACATGTGCGAAAAAAAACGAATTACATCGCGCGTAAGTTGCCGAATTCGCCTCGACTTATGGTGCATTTCTCACTCGTACTCGTGTGGTTACAGCACTCGCCTTCGGCTCGTGCTGCAAATCACACTCGTACTCGTGTGAAATGCACCATAAGCCTTCGGCTCATGCGGCAACTTCACGCGCGATGGAATTCGTTGTTTTCCGCACTTGTAGCATAAATTACTATTGTGAACAAGGCAAAACGACTGTAACCTCTTAAATTTGCATATATATATGAATAGGAATCGAAAAAAATTATGCGTTATTTAATATATACAGTGACTTGCAAAAATAACTTCTATTCACCAGCTTCGGAATTTGAAGAATATAATGAAAAACATTCTTAGCGTAGTTTTTTTCGTTAATATAATTCTTTAGTGATTTTGTTATTCTTGAAAAAAGTTATTATTTTATTTCCTTTGTATTTCAGTTTTTCTGATTATCGGTTCAAAAATTACATTTACGTCTGGGACAAACATAAGAGACCAATACCTCAGTTAAGAGTACAAACGGCTGGTTGGTAGATTCTAGGTGTTCATGGAAATACAATTTTACTGTGTTTTGTTTACATTATTATCCGACTTGGTAACAGTGTATTTCTGCCAGTCGATGCATGTTCCCCATGTTATAATCGCGAGTCAAGATGCCCAGGCAACAAGTTTGTACGCAGTTACGAAAGTGAATTGTGAAAGATTGAGAAAAAGACTTTTTGCAAAAAGAAGTAGCTGAAAAGTTCGAGGTGAGCATCAGGTGAGGTGGAGATATCAATTCTTTGTTATACGTAATTGTGTTATTTTTTAAATAAAAAACATTTTTAACGAGATTATTTCTAAGGTTTACCAATGTTGTGTATAACTTTTCTTGTACACTTGCATAATAGGGACATGGTACTTGGCTATTTTATAAATGGTTTCATTTTTTTTTTGTAAAATTGATTAATGGAAAAAATATAATAAAACCATTGTTTGAATTAAAACAAATAATAATTATTTTTAAGGTAAACCGTAATTTATTATAAGGTAAAAAAACAACAATGTTTTCGAGGGGATTTTCTATTACTTGGCGCACTTTTTTAAATTTTCGAAGTGATTTCATTTCTTTTTTTAAAGGAAAGAATTCCTTCTTTTCTTCAGCTTCAATCCCAAGAGTAGAGAATTTCAAATATGCTTGAAGAAACTAAGCGTGTATAGTTTCGAATTTATATTTAGCAGGATTTAGTGTTTCAAGATATTTTACCTCGCAGAAACCTAGGAAATGGCATCCGTGACATAAATAAGATAATGGTACCATAAATAGTTTATAAATTTTATTTTTAGAATATTTTCATTTTTATCATTTTTAGAATAATTTAATTTTGATTATTTTTATAATAATTCTATTTGTATTATTTTTATTTTTATTTTTATTGTATTATTATTGTAAGAATGAACGCCAGTCAGTGAAGTAGATATTTCGTAGATAGGTATACATTGGATTTACATGGATGGGGCTTTCTTCAGCCTACTTGTAGCCGCTGAAGAAAATTTTTGATTGTCTTCTACCTTCCATTTTTGCCTTTTCGGTACCTAAACTCTGAGAATGTTTTATGGACTAAGTTCAATGCAAAGAAAATGCATACTTGTGGCTTCTCGTTGCTTGCGATCGAGTTACCAAATCTATGGATTTGGATTCGCCCATGTAGAAATGCCAGTACTCAGCCGTTAGTGGACAATCGGCTAAGATTTGGCCCAGTAGTGGATACCAAGCTTCGTCATTTTAGACTGGCTCAAACGTCAGTGTGTCGATGGTACAGAACAGACCCAACGCTGGCTCGATCGTTTGTAGAAAATCGGCTGAGACTTGGCCCAGTAGTGGATACCAAGCTGCGGTATTCTAGACCGGCCCAAACGTCAGCATGCCGATGGTACAAAACAGCTCTGGCTCAACGGCAGAGCCAGCGCTGCCTCGACCGTTTGTAGACAATCGGTTGAGACTTGGCCCAGTAGTGGATACCAAGCTTTGGTATTCAAGACTGGTCCAAACATCAGCATGTCAATGGTTCAGAACAGAGCCAACGCTGGTTCAACGTCAGAGCCAGCGCTGGCTCAACCGTTTGTGGACAATCGGCTGAGACTTGGCTCAGTAGTGGATACCAAGCTTCGATATTCCAAACTGGCCCAACCGTTAGCATGTCGATGGTACAGAACAGACCCAAGTGTTGTTTAAAAGCTCGAAGAACCAATATTACTGAACCTGCACCAGCTAACGGGCCTCTGCAGCCCGGGCATAACTTGACTGTAGAGTCAGCTTCGGCTATATCATTACAGAAAACATGCCAACAGTTGGTCTTGGCTCGGCCGAACACTAAAACAATTGTCGAAAACGACTGTCGAGTAAATAAAAAATATCGTAAAAGTTATTTTTACTGCCTGAATAGACGAAAAGAATTCAGCGGTCAAAAAGGATTAATTTTCGTTGGATTGCGACGATGCAAACTTAAACGTTCGCCAACTTATTGACATTTTTTTTTAATGATGAGAGTAAGGAGCGAAAGAAAGGAAATTTACACCAGTGTTAGGATGGCTAAATTGGTAGTGCACTCAGGTCTCGAACTAGAAGACCCGAAGTTAGGATAAAAACTTCAACGAAGCAGAACACGTTTTAATCCAATTATCATATATGCAGTATCATATATGCATTTTTATTGCCTTCAAGCAATTTATGAAGAAAAAAAACATATTTCTGGATATTCATCATCCGAGCTTATGAATCTCTCTTCATGTATGCTCGATGCAAGAAAGTTCCTTATTTTTGGCGTTCCATTCTGTTTGATGGGAAATATATTATTTGATTGCGTCTAAACAATTGTTTGGCTGGCGATAACTAAAGATGCATATTTTTTATTCAATTGATTCAAAATAACTACATTTTTTTGGTCTTTCCACTCATAATGTTAGAATTTTTCATTGCACATGTTCGAGCAAGAAAAATTCATATTGTTGGCATCTCGATACCTAAAGGTAAGAATTTTTTGTTGTCTGCTATTTTCTCGACATTATCTTTGTCTCCCGCTTTCTTTTAAAGGAAGGTTACCGTCGAGATGCATGAAAAATGCGTGAAACTCCGGAATTTTTTTTCATATAAATAAATATTTTTGCCAATGGGTTTTAAAGTATTTTATTCTTTTATCCATGGAGAGTAAATTCCAATTTTATTTATAGAAAAAAAGTCGAAATGGCTGCTTTAGCTCCCGTCAAATAAAACCATGCACGGCGTGTTTTGCTCTACGCAGAAAACTCTAAAGTCTTGCCAGTTCATCTTAAACAAAAACAGGTTAAAAAATATCACACTAGACTAGATTTAAGGGGCCCTATTGTTTTTTCGTTTTCTGAAAAACCGCTGGATAATAAAATGACAGCCGTTAAATGAAAACCCAATTTTTTGCCCAGTTTTTTTTGCTTCAACGGACGAAAAAATATTTCTAAATCAATTTTTGACAAAAATCGCTTGCTGATGGCCTCGCAAATTGAATTTCCTTCCAATTGCGCTGAGATTCATGTGAATCGGCTCATCCGTTAAGGCTGTAGAGCGCTCCGCGCGCTGAAAAATGCCGTTTCCAGAAAAACGCATTTAAAATTTAACGTTTAGGCTGAAAATTTTAAAATACTTTAGAAATGAAAATATCTTTTTAACCACATGTACTGAACACTTTAAGGATTCAAATTATGTGAAAAAAAAATCGAATTTTGCATCGTCATGAACGATAACCTGCTCTTAACCGCTTTTTCTCTGTTCTTTCAACTCTCGGTTTCTCAACCCCTTTATGCGAGTTTTTGCAACAATTAATTTTCGTTTAGCTTAATTACATGTTATGCCCACGTTGCTAATGATTCGGCGATGGCTATACGTACGCGAGCTCCTTTCATTCGCTCCAAGCACCTCTTGGTCTTCTCACGATAGTGACCTCTCGGAAGCGAAGCAGCTTTTCCTATTGCGTACCGGGTACTAAATTGTACATACATATATACCGACGATTTTATATTTATTTAGTGTACAATTGTTTAATTTTGGGTTAAATTGGTTTCGATCTGAGATTGTTCCATTGCTAATGTGTACAGTGAGGTAAAAAAATCACTAGTCTTTTATAAACGAAAATTAAGGGGGCATTACCTGGAATTATTGCTGGTATGGTTCTCAACTGGTCATAACATTTATTTGGCATTGGCCGAAAGAAAAGTACGTTCTGGTACAGTGTGCACAAGGAAACAAAAATCACTTAGATCACTGAAATTGTTCATGCTGGCTAGGCGGCCAACGAAATATTGAGACGAACATTCGGTTATTCACACTGGATTTACACTGATCAAACATTTTCATTTAAATCAACTAAATGCATTCAGTTGATCTTTTTCTATTTTAATTAACTAAAATGTTCGTAAAGTCAATGGTTTTTAAATTGGATTCTCGTATTGCAGTGATTTATTTCAAAATAGTTATTCATTTAAATCAATATGTATTTAACACCGTTGAGTAATAAAAGAAATGTATATGCTTCCAATAATGTTGGTATTGGGTATTATTTATTCAAAAATATATTTAGTCATATAGACCAAATGAGTCTATTGAGATTAAACTAGCAAATACATATACGTAGTAGTACGCTGCGTGGCCGGAAAATGACACAAGGTCCGAATCTTCTCCCTCAAGTCATTTATACTCTGAGCCTGCACATAAGCGAGTCCGCGAAACGTATCGATTCACCGCGAATTTTCCACTTTATCGTTCATGCTCATGTAAGTTTATTTTGAAAGTGGTGGGAATTACACATCTTGTCATACCCAAGCAGGAGGACACCTTTAGTACCTACATTCCGGAATGGTGGTGGAGCAAAATATTTTAAATAATGTTCATCATTTAGGGTTGTTAATAACACGGAAACATATGTATTGTATATGAAAAGAAATGGTAAATTTTCTGGCTGTAAATCAAAGTACTAGTAATGAAAATTCAATTTTTATTCGATCGAAATAACAATATATTTGAATTTAAGATTACTGCATGGAAATTAAATTTTTTTTTATTCAACGATATCTCTTATACGTTCAAATTAACAATGTATTTTAATCAGAAACGTATTTTTCGAATTTTCTACGTCGAAAAATGCTTGAAACAAATGAAAAAGATATTTGAAACAAATAGAAGCATAGTAGATCGAGAGGCAAAAAAATTATTTGATTCAAAGGTTAAACTAAATAAACTCTTTAACAGCGTAGTCAGCCCTAGTTATTTTTTTACGTTAAAACATCTGTACGTAAGATTTGGTAGCCAGGGAAAAATTTACGACACAACGGAGCTATGCTGAATTTCAGGATGCAATAATTTGAGGAATAATGATCCGATCGCAACAAACCGGACAAATTCAGAAACGTTATATCTGTAACATGGTTACGAACGGGGTCTTTGACGTGAGTAACGCAATCTTTTATTATGATGGGCGCATAAAAGCGAGACGGAAATATATGGGTACGTACGAAGTGTGTAAAGTAAGTAATGAGACTGGCAACGTAGCATTCGAGCTGGCGACACTTGGGACGCGGTACTTGGAAGGGCGGCAGGTGAATATGTGATGCGGTTTCAGTATGAGTTTGAACTCGCTAGATTTATTTGGTTGTCGGTAGCGATTTTTTTTCGTGATTCAGTTTTTTTAGTGCGTTCTCAAAATAAGGAACATTAATTTCGAGCAATGGTGTGCTATCAGATTTTGCTTCAGACTTGGGCACAGTGCAATGAAAATTTTTGGGAAATGCAACAGGCCTACGGAGACAGTGCTTTGTCAAGGGCCCAGGTTTTTCGGTAATTTAAGGCATTTTCAGAAGGAAGAGAGTCGATTGAAGATAAACCACGCAGCGGAAAGCCTTCATCTTAAAGAACCAATGAATATGTCGACAAAATTCGGGATCTCGTGCGTACAGGTCATCGGTTGACAGTCAGAATGATCGGAGAAGAGTTGAATTTGACTCACAACATCGTTATCAGATTTGACCAATGAATCGAGGATGAGAAAAATCTGCGCAATTATGGCCCGACTAGAAATTTTGCTACGGGACTGACTAGGGCCGGATCCGGCATCCGTATCCCGTACTACCGCACTGAACGGGCGACCGGATCAGGGCTTTATCAGGCGTGTAACGCTGTTGGCATCCGACCCGGATCCGGCTGCCGTTTGCGGCCCTGATTCGGCCCTGATCCGGCTGCCGTGCCTGAAATGAAAAATAAAAAAGGCAACAAATGATGAATAAATATATTCTGGTAGTATTTTTCGTTTCTTTCTAGTCGGGGGTTGTTACGTCTTGCTACACAGCAATTTGAATAAACGAGTTTTTGGCCAGTAAAAACACTCCCGTAGCTCCGCAGCCTCCTTATTCGACTGACTTGAGTCCTTGTGACTTTTTCCTCTTCTCGAGATTGAAAAATCACCGCAACGGACGTAATTTTGCGACATTCGAAAACATTCAAACGGCTGTAACCGACTAGCTGAAGGCTATTCCAGTATCCGAGTTCCAGCAGTACTATGAGGATTGGAAGAACCGTCTCCAGCGCTGTGTGGCTTCCCAATAAAATTATTTTGAGGCGGACAAAATTGAATTATAATTCTATTCGAATAATTTTTTTTTTAATCAGTCTCATTGCTTAATTTACACATCTCGTATATGTTGCGGGCAGTATATCTCGCGAACGCGTGAAGCTAGACGGACGATTGAGGTATCATTGGAAAGCGCTTGAAATGCTCTTCCCGAACCCATACCGATATTAGCTTCGACAACAATACACATTTTTTTTAATTGGCAGAGTTGAAAATTAAATTTTACAAGAATGTCGCCGTATATGGAACGAAAATATGATCCGAATCGAAGGAAATGGAAATCAGAATAAGAGAGGGTGGGTAGGGTCGAGAGAAATCCAAAAAGCCCGCAAGGTCCAGCACCGAGCGATTGAGAGAACTACGAAAGCGCCGAAGACGATTAGCGGCAGAGGCAAATTCGACTGCCGGCGCGCACAGCGGGCCCGTACTGGGCAACTTCGATTTGTGCTCGTATTAATACACCAATATTGTGTAGAATGTAAGCCTAACATAGTGGCTTAAATGTACTTGGTATAAACAAAGAAAATGAATTGTATCGAAACAAAACACTTGTATTCCTTTGACTCAAATTCCGATAGACAACAAAGGAATCGGATATCGTGAGGTTTTCTCGAAAAAAAAGAGTCTCGGACAGAACTTTTTCAGCGTACATTCTCGACACCAATTCGGCATGAAAAACATCGGTTTAAGACGTTGATAAATTTTGATTTGATTCTACTACACTGCAACCTCTCCGAACGGCACCTCCATAAATGAAATCAGCCCCCACTAGGTGCCGAATATCGATAGGTGTAGCGCACGGTGGGATAAGCGCCAGGCCCCACCGCCAGGCTCGAAGCATGCTAGGCAATAAGAGTAGGATTGTAGGGGTACTGCTACCCGCTACGTCAACTGCGCAAAATTGGCTCGAGTGGATGGTGCGCAACCTCTATGTTTAGAAGTGTGCTGCAGAGCGGATCTCGCCACTGTGCCGATTAGAAAGGTTGCAGTGTAGTTGACGATTTGTTGTACACCTTGTGCATTTCTGCATATTTTATTGAAAAGTACAAAACTATTGAACTGCATCGGCACGCATTTAGATTTCGACGGGGTAACATATCGTTCTCTTTAACGTACAATTCAAGCTAGTATATATCTAACATGTGGAATGCCCTCTCGCTTAAAGAGAAAACGAACGAAATAAATTATTTTCCTGTAAACGAGAAATTCTTCAGTTAGCCTGAGTGTACGTGTGCGGCAAGCTGGAACTTCGGTGGAAAAATAAGAGAAATCACTGATGAAATTCTCCTGGAATTCGCGAGAATAACGAACTATAGAGGGAGTTGGAGAGAATGGTGCTTGAATCAAGAGGAAATATCGAATAATTTTCGAATCATTTCTCCAAACGAAGGACACTTATTGCCGAAATTAATATTGATGTGCCCGAGAACCGTATTATTCACGGCTAATACAGCAAAATCAATTTAAACTTCCTACGTTGGATCATAATTTCAAAACACCGATTTCTCGCTATTCATCTCAATCTTTTTTTGTAGCCAAAGAGAACGACGAAGGGGTCGGTTTTCGAGGGAATCGAGAGGTGTGAAAAATTCAGGGAGTTAGTGGCTCCATGCCAATAATTGGCCCACTGAGTTGGATCGAAATTGGGAGAGAGGGTGGAAGAAAAAAAGAGAGGAAGCGACTCCGGTTCACGTCGATTCTCTCTGAGAGTGAAAAAAGAAAGTGAGAGAAAGAGAATCGATTTTATCGGTGGCTTTCGTTCAAATTTTTGTCAGAGGTCTTGAATTCTTCTCTCTCCAACGCTCCCGCTCCATCGAAAGGGCAGGTCATTGCACGCTCGACTTGATTATCGATTCGGTACGATGTCGGCTGATTTATTGTGAAAACCATTCTGCCATTTTCGATTTTTCAAGAAAAATCCTTGAAACCTAACGTCAAAGCTTTTGGGCGTTTGCTTTTTAAGCAGCAAGGTTTGGATTTTTTTTACTGCCTACGGTTGAAATAACGTTGCCTTTATTCTCCTTCGAAGGTCTAAAGTCACAAAGGAATGGAAACATAAATCTTTCATATAGGGTGGGTGTGTTTGACCCTAACATTATTCGGATGAAGTAAAATATTCATAAGATAAATCAAATGTATTAGTTGATTTAAACGAAGATCTATTTAATATCGCTCAGTAACACAAATTATATTTGCTCCTAATAATTCTGGCATTTGGTGTTGGGTACTCAAAGAAATATATACTCGTATAAACTTGGGATCAATTTCCGAAAAGCGGAAACCGAATTTCGATCTGAAATTTGGCATACACCTTCATTCTAATGCTATAAGACTTGCCTTAAAAGGATTTTTGGGGATTTGCAATATTTTCCGAGAAATCGAAATTCTGAAAGTTTATCTATTTTCATTCGAAATATGTTTCCACCATGTATAAATATCTAAAAGGCTTAATTCTAGCTGTACCTATATATGTTATCGCGCTCTTCGTTTTGTGCGAATGATGGGTGGATGGAACACTGGTGTGGGTGCAGGGCACTTCAGATGTGCGTGTGGGATATTGGAATGCGTGAACCACTAGTGTGGGCGCGGGTCACCTCGGATGTTCGTGTGGAATGGTCGGGTGCGTGGAACACTTCTACTGCCCAAACTTGACGAAGATCCACACAAAGCGAAGAGCGCGATAACATATATAGGTATAGCCAGAGCTGAATCCGTCAGCTATAGATATAGTAGGAGCGCGGTGAAAAAATAACTGCCAGAAATCGATATCTCGAAAACGATGGCGCGTGGCCAAAAATCCTCTTCAGAGAAGTCTTATAGCATTAAAATGAAGGTGTATGCCAAATTTCAGATCGAAATTCAGTTTTCGCTTTTCGGAAGTCGACCCTAAACTGGATACGTACAATTAATCTCTTCATGTATGTATGTGAACTCATGTATCTCCCATAGTATTACTGTTGTGCTTTTATTTTTACATTTTTTGTCTTTCTTAAATCTACCTCTATTTCACATACGTTTGTAATGGCATTTTTCACTTGATCCTAGCCTTATTCATTTGCGTTCGTGTTAAAATGTAAAGTCTTTGGGAAAACAATATACTGCGGTTCGCAAAGTACGAGATAAAATGACGACATACCTCAACCCTAAATACCTCACGCTGGCTCATCTATATGCTCGCCCACAGTGCAAAAGAATTGTGGAAAAGGTTTGAAATTCAACTCCATACGTCGGTCACTGAGCGTACGTATGCACTGGACAGACCGGCACCCTTTACGTGGTCTTGACTGCCCAGTGCACAGTCAACAATGTAATTATTTACAAACGAAATATTTTTTACATTTTGATCGACGTTATTAGCCATATTTTAAATCTTTCGGTAGAATGCACTTGTTTGCCAGATCTGCAATAAAGACTGAATGAGCGCACGTCGTGAGAATAATTTATTTCGCATTTCAATTTCGATGACCACAAATGTGTTCTTGGTGCTATGGGAGTTTTTTTTGTTTACATATTTCTGCCGACATCAAGCCTTGCAGTCGACTTCCATAGAGCGCTCTCGATATTGTCCGCATTCGCTTATTGTCCTGCTGATACATCCCGCACGTTATGAACCTTGAATAGATAGATGTAGCAAAATTTTCGAGATGTTCTTCTAATATATATATATATATATAATCAACTCGAACACTTCATTATGGAATACAAAATTATATGTAAGATAGTGTAATATAAAATATTTATTATTTTTGCAACTTGTTTGAGGTATTACTGGATGGTTAAAAATGATTAAAAAATCGCCAAAATTATTGAAAATTAGAGGAATGACAGTTCTCGACAAATGCATTATTTTAGAATTTTTCACTAAACAATTTAGTCGTTATAAACATATGAATTCAACACAGACGCTAATGGGAAAACAGCTTCAGCAGGCGTTTATGGTTGCAAAACGAATCGAACTAAATCGCCGTAAATTCTGAAAATATTATATCATCAAGATTTAGGATCAAGCGATTGACTATGTTAAGTTTCAAATAAATCGGCGGAGTAATTGTCGAGAAATTAATTAAAATAATAAGGAGTATCATCTCTTTTAACGATTAATTAATAGCAATCATTGCGAAACTTGATGTATATTGAGTTTTTGGGTAATTATTGATAATAATAAGGTGATCCGAACGTATTAATTACATTTAAAAATTAAGGAATTTTTTTGTTGGAGAGTTGAAACAGGTGTACAGTTGCTGACAAAACCTCAGTAAAGCACACACTAATATCGTCGAATTTGACTTCAATTATTATTAAAAGTGGAAAATTAACATTTATAAGTGTTAATTTATTATTAAATTAGCTATTTGTAAGGCTAAACATGTGCGACATGATCTAGACTTGTAAATCCACGATTCGTCCATTTTGGAATAACTTTTTGCCCGACGGTCCATCTAGAAAAAACCTTAACGCGTGATCAAATACAAATTTCAGTAAATATATTGCGGTGAGTGGGCTATTGTGTAACAACACGCCTCGGCTCACATGCGCAAATACACACACTTACACTCCTACATTCTTTGACCTTGTGACAAGCGGGCGACTTATGATATTTATTTTGATTCTTTATAATATAGCAAACGATATATTTCGAGGAAAATCACTATACTCAGCTTAATAATTCGCTGTCGGTGTCTCTCACGTTGGCTCTTTCTATGTGCTCTGGGGTAATGACGCTGAAGGTGATGATGTCTCGATTTATCGATTGGTGATCGTCCGAATTATTGAATAGCTCTGATTCCTTAGAGTCAGAGAGAGGGAGAGACCCGAATGTCACCTGTACAGATGGTGTTGTAGCGACGACGCCAGAACGAAAGAGGATGAGTAATCGTGTGGTCACATTAAATACTTTACAATGATCCATCGATCATGCGCATTACACTCGAACGGACGGTTCGCTCATTCACCGGCGGCACCGAGGCTAGCGGCTTACAAGACATGCACTTACCGAGGCGCGAAGATTCGTTTTGTACAATGGTCTCTCACGATGGGGCATATCTGACTACCAGGGGTTTTAGTTTTTTTCGATTTTGCTACATTTCAATTGAGCATACAGGTGATTGGATCGCTTCATCTCTCTTGTACATACATGTAACTCGAGAGCTCTATCTCTCGTTGTATTTTTCCTGTATCAGCGTGGGCGCAAGACCTTTATACCCCCGTCGTCTGCACTGTTTATGAAAAAAATATTTGTAAACAACCTTAACGCTGCAGCAATCGCTTGAAAGTTGACAACCAAGAGAAAGTTGATCCGGTTTTCCTTGTTTTCCTTCGAACTTTGATCTCTATGGTTCACTAATCACTAAAGAAGTTATTGAAGATAAATGTCTATTTGCAAGCACTTTGTTATTTCAAATATTGTACATCTCAGTTCAGATTCGGCATAATTGCAAAATGGACGGAGCCCATTTTCCGTTGGAGGATTTGGTCGTACTCAACTTTTCCTTAGTTTAGACGTCGTTTTGCAAGTGTATGCGTATGCGCGCGGACGGTTGCGCGGCCGTGAGTATGTGCATGCATGCATGCATGTGTATGTGTAAATAGTCCAGGATTGCCAGAGTATGCTTTTAGGAAACTTTCCAGCTCACCGCATTCAAGCGCTCGAAAGAGGATCAGAACTGCCTCTATTCCTCTGCGAATCCCTTTTTATCTCCTGCTCTCTCTTACTCCCGCCTCACACTCGCCACCGTTAACTTCGCTAACGAAGGATAAGGTATTAAGCCACCCGTAACTCCGTTAGAGAACTGACGAGGAATGGATACTTCGAGTAGCGAGAGTGACGTGCCCCTTTTGATCTGTAATCCGCGATAGACAAAAGAAAGAAGTACACATTAGTTGTATCACCGATGTAATAGTGAAAAACTGTTAACCGAGGCTGTGAGTTATTGACGTACAGTCGCAGACTAATGATGGTGCGCACGAAAAACTCCAATATCAAGAAAATGTGATGTTTCGAGAATGAAGCTTTTGGCTCCCTTCTATCCGTTTCGAATCTGTACACTGTTAGAACTATCAATTTGCTTTGAGTAGGATCTCTTGAAATCAAATAATTCTTTTCCTTGTCCACGGCCTAGTACAGTTCGATTGCTTAGACGTATTTTCAAATTTGCGTCAAGTATTCCGTGATCCAATCAAACAAATACATATTGTGTGAAGTGTCATATATTGAATGAAAGCTGAAACTTGGGCCGACATTTTTTTTAAATATCCATCGAGATCCGTGGCGTATAGAAAGTGTAATTATATTTTGGACATGGAAGGAAAAATGTGTTTTTGATGCATATCGCTTTTTTATTTCTGAAAAGACAAAAACGCATCGCAAGCTCACAAACAGACACACGCCGTATACGGAGAGAATGCCGTAAGCGGAAGTGCGTGTCGCGAGTGGTTTGCGAAATTTCGTCGTGGAGATTTGGATTTCCAAGATGCTCCTCGCTCCGGTCGGACAGTCACTACTGATATCGATAAAATCTAGGCCTTAATCGACTCCGACCGGCATTTGACGACTACAGAGAGCGGGCATAACCTCAACATTGACCAATGAACTGTTTTGAGATATTTACGAAAGCTTGGGATGGTAAACAAGCTTCGTTACTAGCGATGAAAAGCGGATTATCTTCAAAAATGTCAGTCGAAAAAGATCCTAGTCGAAGCTCGGGGAGGCTGCTCAGATGGTCACAAAGGCTGGATTGAACCAGAAGAAGGTCATGATGAAGGTCATATCTGGTGGAATTGGAAAGGCATAGTCCGTTATGAGCTGCTGCCGCCCAACAAAACGATTGATTCGACCAAGTACTGCTCACAACTAGCCAAATTAAAGCGAGAAATCGATCAGAAGGGGCCCGAATTGGTGAACGGAAAGGGTGTACTGTTCCACCAGGAAAACGCTAGACCATACTTTCTCTAATGATCCGGCAAAAGTTATTGCACCGTCAGACTATGACTTGTTCTGGGCGCTACAGAACAGTTTGAATAATAAAACCTTCAGTTCCCTGGACGTCCTCAAAAACTACTTGGATGACTTCTTTGCTGAAAGAACTCGGGACTACCATGAAAGAAAGATAATTAAGCTTGTGGAGAGATGACAGAAAGTCGTTGAACAGAATGGAACATATTTAGTTGATTAAAATCGCTTTTTTTGGTAAATATTTTGCGTTTGAAATTTACTCGATTTTTGCTACGAAAGTATTCATAGACCCAATACATTCGAAACATCTTTATTTCAAATGTATACTTGTAAAAAATGCATTTGAATCAATAGTATTTGGACGAGAAGACCATAGCGCTTACCAGTAGACAACCAGCCTTACAGTGCGAGAACGCGAGTCGTTTCTCGCAAGCAGAGCGAGCACACCTGCCATCCAGCGAACTCACATGAGGGCGCGCTGCCTAGCGCTTCGTCTCTCGCAAGTGCCGCGGCTCGTGCCCTAGATATGAGCAACAACTCGAGGTGACCACACAGGCTCTTAGCACCAGAAAGGTCTTGACTAGAACAACTCGTATGGCTCTCGGATGCATGAGATGTCTACCTCGTTGCTAAGCCGAGAACGGAAGCGCTCGCAATTCTACACTTCCACGACAGGGGGCCCACGTTCGACACGACTGGAAGCTGCTACCGCTCCAAGGACAGGCAACAAGGCTCACCGCCCACCACTACGACAGCTGAGCCTTAGGGCGAGCATTGTGTGGAGAGAAGCTGCACGATGTATTAGAGACGAAGAATAGAATAGATTGAATTTTTGTGAGTTTTCACAAGCGACTACTTCTTTGCGAGTGAATCTCCACTCCTCTTCTGCGCCGTGACTCAATCTATCCGCAATCGCCACGCTCTACGCTAGAGCACTTCGAACAGTATTTTTATTTGTAGACAGCAAATTTGTCATATTTTGTCATATTCTATAGCTATGTGTATATTTATTCTTATTGTTGACAATCCTCAGTGGTGCAATAAATATAAAATAGTACATTGTGTACTATGGAGACAAAGTGGGTCTTTGACCACGAGCACGATGTTTTCAGTTCGAGTCGTAGACGAGCGCGCGAGGCGTAGACGAGTACTGCAAACATCGCGCGAGGGGTAAAATCCCCTGTCTCCGCGAGGAGACAAAGTGGTTCTTTGACCCCGAGCGCGATGTTTTCAGTACGAGTCGTAGGCGAGCGCGCGAGGCGTAGACGAGACTGCAAACATCGCGCAAGGGGTAAAAGCCCCTGTCTCCGCGGTGCACACGATTATTTATATACGAAAACCATATTTTCTGAGGATTTGTATTGTTAAATACATATGGCTGCAACAGTGGCGGATCTAGGGTATGGTAGGCCCGGGGCGGTCCAGCAAAAATGGGCCCCTGAAAAATAGCTTTAAACATTTTTCTGGCAAGCTAAAAATTAGACACCATTTACGTACATATTTTATTTGCATATTGATAATAAAGCGTGCGTATGAACAAAATAAATCTTGCTTGCGTATGAACAAAGTAAAAATTGTCAACAAATCGGTTGGTTTTTTTAACTTTCATGCCCTCTTCTTCTTGGTATCCCCGGCGGACCACTGTATACCTACTCAGTACGCTACTACCAGGAGTTTTAGACTAAGCTTGGCTTTGAATATATTTATTATTTAATGAACGTATGTTTCATGTATTTTTTCATTTATTTGACTTTCATATTAACTAGAAACACATGTTTTTCGTCACCAAAATTGTGTTTTTTTTTCGAAATTTAAATATTTTTAAAATATTTTTTCCAGTGTTCCAACGTATATCCTTGCGGGCTTTAAAGTAATAAAACTTTTCAATTGAACCCTTTTCCTGTCACTGCCTACCCGAACTTCGCTAATCTTACCTAAGTTCCGTTGCGTCCACAGCCATCTTAGGCTACACTATACCGCATTTGCCGAAGGTACAGGGAAACTGTGGAAAACCCATACCAGTATAGTCAGCCCCATATTCTTCTGATTCTCTGGTGCACAATACTTTTACTCAAGTATCTACACCAAAGTATCAGAAGGATTAGCTTTCCACTCACTGGTTGATGCGCCAGCTTAGCCGTGCACCGGCACGGCTAAGCGGTCACCCCCCGAGTATTGGTCATGCACAATGCTGCTTAACTCGAAGTACTGCTGAAGCCGAACCCCAACCGCACATCCACCAGTGTCGGTTTTGAATCTATACTATTTAACATAATTCTAAATTATGTAGGTAATATACCTTTAGATAATTTGTTAGGCTCTATATTTTCAAAATATACTAAATACTCACTGCATTAATTAATAAGCAGGTTTTATTGCCTCCTAAACATTTGGTCTATGTAACATGTGGGATTTTATAAATCACCGAGTCAATTAAAAATCATATAATTAGAAACAATGAAATATTGATTGTAATTTGGAACTAGAACTTGGTCACGCAGAAATATATGTTCAACGCAGACACAAAATGCGGCTTACCCGGAAGTTTTTAATATGGAATTTCAGAATCGAAATCTCAATGTAGGGGAGAGTGGGGCACAATGTGTCACGGGGCACTATGAGCCACATGCAGTTTCTCGGAGGTTTTGTAGCTCGTAAGTTCTTAAAGATTAAAAATTGTTTTGAGGCTTGGAAAAAAAATATTTCGCTCGCTGGGAAAACAAAATATAAGACACTTTCCGTAGCGGCTCGGGTTTTCGGTCCTACTCGATAGTTTCATTGATTATGATGCACTCCGAGCCTTGTTTTTTCCATTCTTAGTTTAATTAATAGTTATTTTCATCAATAATGAAATATTTTATTAGTGGGGTATAATGTGTCACCGAATTGTGGGGCACAATGAGTCGACTCCCAATGAGGAAACAAAGAAGTGGCGACACTCCGAACAAGCGCAATGTGTCACGGGCAACTGTCAACTACCTGCGATTTCTCGGAGTTTTGTAGCTCGTAGAATCCGAAATTTTTCGTGTTGGCCCGTGATTTATTTAACGTTTCGACTGGCCTAAAAGAAAGTCATTAATTCACAAAAAATTATTAAAAATACAAAATGAATTTGACCCTAAATAAAAAATCGCTTGTCGGGAAAACGTTAAATATTGTGGGGCAATTGTGTGGGGCACAATGTGTCATCGAATTGTTGCGCACAATGAGTCGACTCCCAATGTTTTTGTCCATTAACGTTTCGCAGCCCTTGGCACACTGCACCCACTTATCTGACACATTGTACCCCACCTATGGGGCACAATGAGTCAATCCGCTAATTGTTTTCGATCCCATTATTTTAGGATTTTTAATCTTTTTGCAAAAAATATGGTAGCTTTATTGTACGCCCAAAGGTCCATTAAATTGGTCATGACCTTTCTTTCTTAATCAGACTACTTTGTTTGTTAAGAGTACAAACATCGTTAGAAAAAAAGTGGCACACTGGGTCCCACCATCCCCTATCTGATCAATCCACTGAAGACAATCGTTCGTTTATACGAAAGGCTGCAGCTAAAGCCAACAAAGGATGTTTTTTCACTTCGAGTCGAGATTAAGGAGGTACGATCATGGGGACGAATCCAACTTTCGGGCATGACATTTTTATATGATGTTGACGAATACGTTATGCACCCTTTGGAAAAATTTGAGCTATATTGACTGTTCAGTTTTTTCGTAATAAAATTGGCCCCCAAGACCAGTTTTGGGGCCCTCAAGACCAATTTTTTCCTGGGGCCCGGGCGGACCGCCCCCCCCCCCTAGATCCGCCACTGGGCTGCAAGCATGTGCCATAGCTGTATTGTATATGTAAAGTGTGTCGCACATGGAAGGTGTATCGCACATGGAAGTATCGCAAGCGCGGGGGTGGAGGGGACGGATGGGGGGCGGTGGAGGGGGGCGGAGCCCCCTGTAGACACCAATCGTAGTTTTGAAATGTATCAGCATATACACAAATGCATCGTACGTTGATTCATAAAGGGCTTTTGATTTTGATGACAATATTTCGTGTATCGTCTTCGTCACGGCTTCCTTCAGATCTGGCGGCGTGCATAGGAACCACTCATCGCTGCTATGTTTTTCAATATCACTCATTGTTTATTTAATTTTTTATTCATGATTTATGTCGCGGCGAGATCGGCGATGCTTTGTCGTGGTAACACGTGAAAGTGAGGTTGTGTTTCTTCCCGCAAATAACGCCTCAGCGTACACAATAATTCCTCGACCTAACGACTGAGGGCAGCACCTAACGACCGACAGCTATTGTACAGGGACGTTTCACAATTTTTAAATCCTAGGACGTAAAATACTTCTTTTACGTAGTGTTTACACGTACGAAAAAGCGAGCAAAACATGGTTGTGGTATATAAAATATATTGTTTTACCATCATTTCGGCATATGAGAGGATGTTTTCCTTGTGCGGGTATCACACGATGCGCAATTCCCAAGTTCTGTTGGTCACTTGATCGGCCCCGCGAAACAGTCCGCAAGTTCAAGGTATATGTCTCACGGACTCGGTTATATACTTACTCGCAGTACTTATGGTTTACGATGAAAGCCGACAGTTCTGCGCCACACATTGGCTATAGAGCGTACCCGTATGTCGTAGAGGCAGGCCCTTGCGGCGAGTGGAGTGTCACGTTACCCAGCATAGCCGTAATACGCTTGGTGGCGGATACATGACGCTGGATCTCAAGCCTGGGACGCAATCATTTGGCACTCAGAGCGTGCATGTAGGTAAGCCTGCAAGAAGCATTGACGGTTATGGTATATTGATATTTAACCTCGTACTTTGTGAACCGTAGCATCTTGTCTTCTCAAAGGCTTTCTATTTTCGCATAAACGCAAACAGAAGAAAACTACGGTCAGGTAAAAAAAAGTAATTACTAAATGATGTTAAATGGAGATTGATTTAAGAAATGAAGCGTGTTAAAATAAATATACAACAATAATATAACCGAATACATAAATATGTTCGTGCGTACGAATATTCTAATTAATAAAAATAAAGAATAAAGTAAAATCACGCATTTAGTGTATACAACGAAATATTATTTTCCATAAAAATTCCAAATACCAGAATTAATGTGCATAAATAAAATTTGTATTGCTCAATAATGTTAAATATATTTTTACTTAAATACATAAATATTGTTAGACAAAATCTCTGCAATAGTAGGAACAAATAAATAAAAGTTTGATTTTATGAAAATTTCAGTTAATTTAAGAGATAGGATTACGCAAATGAAATTAGTTGATTTCAATAGATTTTTTATATCAGTCTATGAGGAGAAATAGATCCGGGCAAATATGCGTGCATTTACCTATGAGACAACGGGAGGACCGCCTGTTTCTTTTTATATAGAAGAATCGTTTCTAATTGGAAACCGTCTCCGCGACGGGTTAAGATAAAAAGTATCGCTCTCGCTGTGCTTAACCGCGGATTTACCGATCCATTGAAACTCCTTTCTTGTCTTCCTTTCGTTTAGTTTTCCTTTTTCCTCTTCGTCGTGCAGTCCAGATGACAAAGAAACTCGGAAGGGCATTCAGTGTGCACATTCGATATTTTATGATAAATGGTCCCGGCGCGTGGTTGGACGGAAAAAAAACAATTTCTCTTCTCGTGTCTTCCATACCATTCACGCGGACTTCCACACTATTTTTACAGAATTTTTTTAGAGCTTGAGTAATGTCTTTTTCAATAAGTAAAGACTCGAGAGCACGACCATTTTTTTGTACCCAACATTAACGAAATAATGAATTTAAAAACGGTTTGAACAGACGAGAGTCTCTATAAAAATATTATTAAAAAATACACCGCTGTTGTTTTGCACTGTTTATACAAATTAATTTACGCGAAATGTAAGGACGGAGATCCCTTTATAACTTTCAAAAATGTAATTTTTTTCATAAAATGTTGGTCAAACATGTGCAGAATATCGTCTTAAAATTTTAAAACGGAGTTCGCAGTCCTTCCGAAGTTATTGGCTTAAGAGCATGCAATAGGTGCAGACAGATCCTCGCAGCTAAAAAGCCTACCTTTCGTTAACCCGTCCATTCAAATATCGGTAGTTTCAAGTGTGTAAAAGTGAGTGTATCGGACACGCTCAACAGCGAATGGGCACTCGACTTCGAAATATGAAATAACGCTTATGAAATAACGCAAACTTGGTGGCAAAGGGAAATTGACAGATGCGCTTATAAAAAAACTAACCACTTACTAGGGCTTGGTTATCCAAAGGAAAATAAATAGACAGCGTGGAAGGTATGACAAGAGATATTATGGCCACGTATTATCATCTCTGCTCAATGGATCAAAAGCCGAAACACAAGTTCTGCCGAGCGGGAGCTGTCAGTTGGTGGAAGTGGCAGAAAGATGCAACTATTAGTGCAGACACTGGGATTTGAGACTATTATGTACCATTACATCCAGATGTTGAAAAGCACCATCTTCCTATTCACGGGGACCTATGTCGAGATGACTTGCTATCAAGATGCTAGCGCGGTCACATGCAGAAGGCGAACAAAAATTTCAATTCTACTATTTGGTGGCTGGTTCCAAAACATTTGGATTCTGGTGTAAAAATAATTGAAATTGTTTCATATATTGCTGTAAACTTGTCCAAGGAAAGCCAGGCTTCAATTCTGCAAACATTGAATGTTTGAGACGTCATTTTTGGAAAGTAAGTCGAGGAGCGAGTTGAGCGGCAGGTTCGGTGCAGCTTGTCTTCCACTAAAGAAGCTCGAAAGTTACATAAAGAAAAGCTTATGGCCAAAAGTAGACTGCACGAGGAAGCTGAGGGGATACTTTATGGCCCCAGAATCGCAGATTAATCGGTCGGCCATTCAGTCACAAAATCTTTGAGTCTTGAATCTTTATACGCGTTTTCCGGAAAACCACTTTTTTGTGAACCTCGTACAAGATAACTCAAGAACTATACAGGGTGGTCCAATAACTATTAGCACCTTGGATATCTTCGAAACTATAAGGTTCACAGAAATATTTGCTGAAATGAAATTGCACAGCATGAAAGGGGCCATCCGATAGCGATAATAGTTTTTTTGCAGGTGGAGGTACTTCGGACATTTGAAGGTCAACTCCATTTTTTTAAATGGATCGGTATGTTTTTTTTTCTGTATCATGGAAGAGGAGCTTAAAACGAGTTCAACGACCTATAACATAAGGTCATTGAAGGTCCCAGAAAGTACAGAAAGGCGATAATACTTACAGTTTCGGTAGTAAATTAAATTACTACGTTTATAGTAAGATAAACGCCTTTCTGTACTTTCTATGACCTTCAATGACCTTATGTTATAGGTCGTTGAACTCGTTTTAACATACTCTTAAGCTCCTCTTTCATGATACAGAAAAAAAAACATACCGATCCATTTTAAAAAATGGAGTTGACCTTCAAATGTCCGAAGTACCTCCACCTGCGAAAAAAACTATTATCGCTATCGGATGGCCCCTTTCGTACTGTGCAATTTCATTTCAGCAAATATTTCTGAGAACCTTATAGTTTCGAAGATATCCAAGGTGCTAATAGTTATTGAACCACCCTGTATAATTGACCGTTTTGAAATTTGGCAGACTTTTAGATAACATAATTATGGTATATGTGAACTTTTAGGGCCTTAAAAGTTATCTACAAAAAGTACTTTTCCATTAACAAATACTATAGTAAAAATGTCATGAAAAATCAACAAATATTACACAAAGTGCAACGATTTCATGGCATTGAAAATGTAATCAAAATTTTCGAGTGACAAAAAAGGTACATGCATATAATATGAGTTGCTCTCTCTCTCTCTCTCTCTCTCTCTCTCTCTCTCTCTCTCTCTCTCTCTTTTTTAAGCTAATGGGCGCTTTAAGCAAGTATTCCTTTGCGTATAGTAATATCATCATCACTGGGGATTTAAATTGCGATTTATCAAAGACGTGCTTAGAGGCATCCATGCTATGCGATTTAACAAGATCAAATGCATGGCATACTGTTACTGCCGGTCCTACCCATCACACGGCTACATCTGATTCCCTTCTTGACATATTTATTGTTGACTCTGAAGTTAAAGTTTACTCTTTCTCAAAGTCAGACGTCCCCTTTATAGCAGGCCACGACTTAATCGAATTAACTTATAAAATGGATATTAAGACCACTGCTTTTATTAAGTTTTGCTAGATTCTGACATTTCTCTACATGATATTGATTCACTTTGCAACCATTTAACCGAAACTCTCAAGTATTCCGTGGACGCCCATGCACCTTTGCTCACTTTTCGTGTATCCAAACCGAAAGTTCCATGGCTCTCAGCTGATCTTAAGCAAAATATTCGTACTCGTAATCAGCTATATAAACGGGCAAAGAGATCCAGCAGTGTCTTGAATATGGCAATTTATAGGTAGTACCGGAATGACCTCACGTTAAAATTACGTACAGCGGAAAATGAGTATTATTCAAATCGATTAACCAATATTAAAGACCCGAAGCGCTTATGGAATGAGCTATCCGTTCTAGGTTTAACGAAATCTAATGCATCGTCGCCACTGAATTACTTCACTGCTGAGGAATTGATTAGCACGTTCACTAAAGTTTCCAACACTCCCCTCCATATTGACTATGCAATGTTCATTTCAAATCTCCTACGCATTCCACATAGTATAACCATATTCACATTTTGCACCGTAACGATTAGTGATGTAGACGCACTGTTTAAACAATACGTATCGCCGTCACGTTGTACCGGACCCGATGGTGTTTCATCTTTTGTGCTTTCCTGTAGCTCAGCTTGCATTTTACAGTATTTGGTCTCTCTTTTTAATGCATGTTTAAGTAAAAGCTACTTTCCACAATCATGGAAATGTGCGTATATCCGTCCGCTTTTAAAAATAAATCCGCCTGCTTCTCCCTCTGATACGCGACCAATCGCTAACTTATGCGAGCTTTCGAAAATGTTTGAAAAAATAGTTCATACCCAGATCTCCAACTACTTAGAGCAAAACAATATTCTGAACGAGCGGCAGTCTGGTTATCGCAAAGGCTTTAATACTCAAACTGCTTTGTTGTGATTAAGCCACGATATTAGAAAGGGGGTTGATGACGGACTTATCACTATATTGATCTCGTTCGACTTCAGCAAGGCCTTTGACACTGTGCCGCACTCTCTTTTGATCTGCAAGCTTAGGAAATTAGGATTCGCTGAAAAAGTGATTGATTGGCTTGTCTCATATCTATCAAACCGCTCGCAAGCAATTCGTGATGATCATGGCCGACTTTCAACGTGGCAAAGGACTATTTTGGGTGTACCTCAGGGTTCCGTCTTAGGTCCTCTGTTATTCTCTCTTTATATTAATGACACCGGACTTAATCTCAAACACTCTCACCACCTTGTATTCGCAGATGATACCCACATTTATCTCATTTGTCTGCCCACTGAGCTCCATCATGGCATTGCCAAAATTACTGAGGATGTTAAAACTATTTCAAATTTTTCTGTTGCTAACGGCCTACAATTGAACCTTGACAAATCCAAAATTCTTATCCTCGGCAGTCGTCGCCATATAAGTAGCATTGATTTCGATGCTTTGCCACCTATTAATGTATCGGGTACGTCGTTATCGTATGTTCAGGAGGCCAGAAATCTTGGGGTAGTGTTTCAGTCAAATTTGTCATGGCGGGCCCATGTCAGGTCTGTTTCTGCCAAGGTGAACTACTCTTTACATAAATTAAAATCTCGCAGGTTTGCTCTTTCTCGCCAATTCCGTGCTCAGCTTGTAGTATCGCTAATTTTTCCGTTATTTGATTATTGCTGTGTTGTTCTTTCAGATATAAATATGGAGTTGAATCAGGTTCTCTAACGTCTATTGAATAAATGCATCCGATTTGTTTTTAATCTTCAGAAAAGAGAACACATAACTGAGTACGGAAAAAGACTTGGATGGCTTACTGTTGAAGCTAGGAGGAAATATTTTTTGGGAGTCCTGACGTATAAGATATATTACGGAGAAGCTCCGGAGTATCTTTGTGAATTTTTTTGCGGCCACCTCCAGCTTTATCAACTTCTCGTTTAACGCGTCATGCGCCCACTGAAATGAATTATTTCATTCCCACTTGTCGTACAACTACGTATAAAAATTCTTTTTATGTTACGGCCGTATATTTTTGGAATGCGCTATCTCGTGACATAATCCAGGCTAGCTCCGTGGCGATCTTTAAGGAACAAATTTTTGCTTATTTGTATTCACACGATAACTAAGTAACTAGATAACTAAATAGCAATGTAACGTCTTAATCTGAAGTTTGTTATTATTATTGCATGTATTATTTAAATTATGTAGAGCCATCTTTTTGTTATATTCTGCAAGTTATGTTTGTTGTTATAATTTGTGAACTATATTATATATTTGAATTATATTCGTTAATTTGTATTTACTTAACTGTAAATGCTAATTGTACTTTTGCCCCCAAGTGCGACACTAGGGCGTAATAAAATACAATCAATCAATCAATCTCTCTCTCTCTCTCTCTCTCTCTCTCTCTCTCTCTCTCTCTCTCTCTCTCTCTCTCTCTCTCTCTCCCTCTCTCGCTCTTTCTCTCCTCTCTCTCTCTCTCTCTCTCTCTCTCTCTCTCTCTCTCTCTCTCTCTCTCTCTCTCTCTCGCTCTCTCTCTCTCCTCCTCTCTCTCTCTCTCTCTCTCTCTCTCTCGCTCTCTCTCTCCCTCTCTCTCTCTCATTTACTTTTAGCTTCATGATGAGAAAACTTGGAGCTACCGAGTTATTCACTCTTTTGTTTTAGTTTTAAATCCGACTTACCGCTTTTTTACTCCTCAACAGTCTGAAATGTCCAAAGAAGAAATGCATTGCGAAACGACGATGTAATAATAAGGTTGTGTACGAAGGGCGGATTGGAAACTATCTGTCCTCATTAACGAGAAAAAAAAGATCGATTACTGCCTCCGTCGTTGGGGTTGTTGGCCGTCCAGAGCAATGGTCGTCAAAATGCTCATTCTTCCATGTTTGAGCTACGGAGCCCCGATTTTTACAGTTTTTAAGCCATGCATCACACGCTGCGAAACTTCGACGCGGTCACGACGGTATTGTAGAATTCGTAGTTCTTGACTACAAACCGCAGCAAACTACCGACAGATGTCCGTATGTGATGCATGTATACAGGGTGTGTTCATAAAGGAATGCGAGTGTCGTCGTAAAAAAAATGTATTCAAGATATAGTTACAAATGTTTAGAAATTTTCGAAGTACTTCCCTCGTGCATCAACACATTTTTTCCAGCGATTTTCCAGGCACGGTACGAGCCCTCAAGGCCTCGACTGGAACCTCATTCAGAGAGATCGTCACGGCCGCTTCGATTGCTTCAATGCCGTCAAAATGGTGTCCTTTGAGGGCCGACTTAATCTTCTTCGAAAACAAAAAGAAGTCTGCCGGAGCCAAGTCGGGACTGTAAGGGGGGCTGGGGCAGCGTTGTCAAGTTGTGCTCCGGCAGGAATTCACGGCACAGAACTTAGGGAAATTGTGAATCCAAGCGCCCCACCCCCCTCCGATTTAGCCCAAGCGTCCGAACGCGTTGCGACGTATAGTCGCTTTACAATAAAACCACTTGCATTACTTTATGAACACGTGTTGTATGTTTACACATTCACGATGCGGATTCGCTGCCAGTGATGCACTAGATTTTCATTATTGTCGATAATATTTTGAGCTTCGGTGTTACAATTTGAGTAGTTTTGTATCAAAAACGGTCTACCCCAATTTTCTCCGTCATTTTCCATAAAATCAGTTGCAGCAACGCGCAAAATATTATATGTCTTTTCGCTGTCACGACCATATTATTGGTCTTGAAAT